>JAOWBW010000180.1:0-600000 GCA_026119855.1 Campanula takesimana | reverse complement strand
AGGAAGTGGAATTTCTTAGCTTGGAACAGAATACAATGTCGGTGGTTCAGTATGCAGCCAAGTTCACGGAGCTATCGAGGTATTGTACCCATTTGATTGCAACGGAGGAGAGGAAAGCAACAAGATTTGTTAAGGGTTTAAAAACAGTGATCCGAACTCAATTGGTGTCCCACAAGCTACAAGAGTTTCAAGATGCAGTTGATCGAGCTTATCAAGTGGAGCACGACATTGAAGAACACAAGAGGAAGGTGGAATTAACAAGTGCTGGAAGGCAAGGTAGACCACAACCACAAAGGAATGATAATCGTGGAGGACAAGGGACTTCAACCCCATCTAGAGGACAACCACAAGGACAACCGATTGTTAGAAATCAAAGCAATTTCTCCGGGGGTCAAAGCAAGAGAGTATGTAATTATTGTCAGAGGGAAGGGCACAGTGAGGAACGGTGTTGGAAGAAACAAGGAAAGTGTTTGAATTGTGGACAACTTGGCCATTTTCAAAGAAATTGCCCGAGATTGGGGAGTCAACCATCGGGGAGTAGCGTTGGACCGTCTCAGGGTCAAAAAAGGGATGCCTCGGGAAAACCAAAGGTTCAAGGTCGCGTGTTTGCAATCAATCAACAACAAGCTTCGGATGCTTCCACCGTGATAGGAGGTATAATTTCTATGTCCAGTTTGAAGGCACGTGCACTTATAGACCCCGGCTCATCGCATTCATATGTTTCTGTGTCTTTTGCATCTCGATTGCATTCTTCCTTTGAGTCTTTGCCTTATATGCTAGAAGTGTCGACTCCTATGGGAAATTGTTTGATAGCTGACAAGGTGTTGCGTGACTGTGATGTGCATATTAGTGAGCATGTTTTACTTGCTGATCTAGTTATTTTGCCATTGCAAGACTTTGATGTTATTTTGGGTATGGATTGGTTAAGTAAATATCATGCCTCTGTTGATTGTTTTAAGAAAGTGGTTACGTTTTCTATCCCTAGTGTGCCTGTGTTTACTTTTGAGGTAACTTCTTTGGGTAAGGGAATTCGTATTATTTCGTATGTGAAAGCTAGGAGGTTATTGCACCATGGTTGTGTGGGGTATTTGGCTTGTGTTTTGGATACTACTAAAAAGTCTCCTAAGGTAGAAGATGTGGATGTTGTTAAAGAGTTTCCTGATGTGTTCTCTTCTGAATATTCTATGCCTCCCGATAGAGAGATCGAGTTTGGTATTGACTTGATTCCAGGTACTACCCCAATATCTGAAGCACCTTATAGAATGGCTCCAGCTGAACTAAAAGAATTGAAGGTGCAATTACAAGAGTTGCTTGATCGGGGATTCATCCGTCCTAGTGTGTCACCGTGGGGAGCTCCTGTATTGTTTGTCAAGAAGAAAGATGGGTCTTTGAGACTGTGCATCGACTACATGAAGCTGAATCAGGTAACCGTAAAGAATAAGTATCCTCTACCTCACATTGATGACTTGTTTGATCAACTCCAAGGGTCAGTCGTCTTTTCAAAGCTTGACTTGAGGAGTGGGTATCATCAGTTAAAGATCCGTTCTGAGGATATTTCTAAGACTGCTTTCCGTAGTAGGTATGGTCATTATGAGTTCCTTGTTATGCCTTTCGGGTTGACTAATGCTCCGGCTGTTTTCATGGATATGATGAATCGGGTTTTCAAGCCTTATCTTGACACCTTCGTGGTTATATTTATTGACGATATTCTTGTGCATTCCAAGTCTAGGAGGAGCACGAGCAACACTTGCGAATGGTTTTATCTGTTCTTCGTGAGAAGCAACTGTTTGCGAAATTCAGTAAGTGTGCTTTTTGGCTCGAGGAAGTATCTTTTCTGGGGCACGTGGTTTCTAATAGAGGAATATCAGTAGATCCTTCCAAAATTGAAGCTATTGTGAATTGGAAGAGGCCTGAATCGGTTACGGAGATTCGAAGTTTCTTGGGTTTAGCCGGGTATTATAGAAGATTTATCGAGGGGTTTTCTAAAATTGCTACTCCGTTAACTCAGTTGACTCGAAAGAATGTACCGTATGTGTGGGATGGTAAGTGTCAAGCTAGCTTTGAAGAGTTGAAGAAGAGGTTGACTACAGCTCCTATCCTTGCGCTTCCTAATGGAAATGATGATTTGGTAATTTATAGCGATGCTTCTAAAGAAGGCCTCGGGTGTGTGTTAATGCAAAACGGAAGGGTGATTGCGTATGCTTCAAGAAAGTTGACTCCGAGTGAACAAAATTATCCTACCCATGACATGGAGTTAGCTGCGATTGTTTTTGCGTTGCACAAGTGGAAACACTATCTGTACGGAGCCAAATTTGAGATTTTTACCGATCATCAAAGTTTGAAGTACCTTTTCTCCCAAAAAGAGTTGAATAACAGGCAAAGAAGATGGATGGAGCTATTGAAGGATTATGATTGCACAATCTCTTATCACCCGGGTAAAGCAAATGTGGTAGCTGATGCCATTAGCCGGAAATCTTTTATGGCTTCATTGATGGTGCGTGAATGGAAGATGTTAGAGGATGCTCGAGATTGGGATCCTTGTGAGTCAAAGCATGGGGCTATTTTTGCGAGTATTCAAGTATTACCAGTTTTGATTCAACAAATAAAACAAGCTCAGAAGGATGATTCGGAGTTGGTGAAAATCGTAGATAAATCGAAGATGGCAAATTTGAGGATTTCTCTCTTAATCCCGAAGGAGTGTTAACTTTTAGAGGTCGGTTATGTGTGCCTTGCGTGGATGGGATTAAACGCCAAGTTCTTGATGAGGGCCACAAGTCGAGGTATACTATTCATCCCGGGAGTACAAAAATGTATCAGAATTTGAAGCAACACTTTTGGTGGAATAATATGAAGAGAGAGATAGCGGATTATGTATCTAAATGTTTGACATGTCAACAAGTGAAAGCTGAACATCAAAGGCCTGCGGGGTTACTTCAACCGTTAGAGATTCCGGAATGGAAGTGGGAACATGTTACTATGGATTTCGTGACGGGATTACCTCGCACTCGAAGAAGGTTTGATGCAGTTTGGGTGGTCGTGGATAGATTGACCAAGTCTTCTCATTTTCTACCTATTGAGATTTGTTACTCGATGGAAAGGCTTGCAACCTTGTATATAAATGAGATTGTGAGATTGCATGGAGTTCCGGTGAGTATTGTGTCTGATCGTGACCCTAGATTTACATCTCGGTTTTGGCAAGCATTTCAGAAGGCTTTGGGTTCAGAGTTGAAGTTCAGTACAGCTTTTCATCCCCAGACAGATGGGCAGTCAGAAAGGACTATTCAGATTCTCGAGGATATGTTGCGAGCTTGCTCAGTTGATTTTTCAGATTCTTGGGATTCTCATTTACCTCTCGTGGAATCTGCCTATAACAACAGTTTTCAGTCAAGTATTGGGATGGCCCCGTATGAAGCTTTGTATGGGAGAAAATGTCGGTCTCCAATTTGTTGGGATGAAGTGGGAGAAGCAAAGATTTGGGGTATTGATTGGTGAACAAGTCAGTTGAGGAGGTTAAGCTTATCCGAGATCGTTTGAGTACCGCTCAGAGTAGACAGAAAAGTTATGCCGATCATCGGAGGCGAGATCTTGAGTTTCATTCGGGTGACTTTGTGTTTTTGAAAGTTTCACCTAAAGTGGGGATTTGAAGGTACGGGAAGAAAGGCAAGTTAGCACCGAGGTACATTGGCCCATTCGAGATTTTGAGTAGAGTTGGTGATAGAGCGTATCGTCTTGCGTTACCTCATTCTCTTGACAAGATCCATAATGTTTTTCATGTCTCGATGCTTAGGAAATATGTGTATGATCCTTCTCATGTTTTATCCGAGGTTCCTGAGGATATTGAACCGAGTATGTCTTACGAAGAGCATCCGGTCCAAGTTATTGATTCGAAAGTTCAAGAATTGCGAACTAAGAGTATTCCCCTTGTTCGAGTTGTGTGGAGAAATCATAACGTGGAAGAGTCGACTTGGGAGCTTCGGGAGGAGATCGAGAGGAAAGTACCCTTGGTTGTTTGAGGGTTGAGGTAAGCAATCCTAAAATTCGGGTCGAATTTCTTTAAGGGGGAGTGAGTGTAACGACCCCAAAATTCGTTTTATTTATTTTAATATTTATTTATATTTTGATAATTTTAATTTAAAATTATGTGTGCATTTGATGTGTTGCATCATCTTATATGAATTGCATATCTTATTTGATTTTTGGTGTTAGTTAGTTGTTAGTAGCAATTTAGTTAGTGCAAGAAATAATGAGTTAGTGGAAGTTTGGGGCCAAAATGTAACTAAATGTTCAAGGGTTTATTTGTTCATAATGAAAGTAGAAGGGCCTAGGAGAATGACTATATATAGGAAGTATGCATGCTTATCTTCACCCAATCCCTTTACCTGGGTAGAAAGCAAAAACCACACACACAAACAACAATTTGTTCTCTCATTTCCATGGAAGAAGGTTAGGGTCCTTGTCTTTGTGATTTTCTCCATTTTAATTTACTACTCCATTTTCAAATCTAATTATATATAAATGATCAGGGTGTTAGATATATCTTTCTACCGATCAATATTATTTTCTTGACACTTTTCCGGGAAATAGGTAAGTTACTAATCCCCCTTTAAATGTTAAAATGGTCATAAGTATGCTTTATATGCTTTATATGTGCTAAAACAATGTTTTGGTATGTTTTATTTATACTTGTAATTTGGGACAAAGGGAGTGGTATGCAATTGGTTCTTGTTGGTGTTAGTATTGTTCTTAGGGTGAGTTTTAGCCTTTGTGTAAGTTGTAGATGTTAGTGTTACAAGTAATTTTGGGTTGTGAAATGAAGGAGTGAACTTTGGTTCAGTTTTTAGGTCTGCCGGGTGATGTGGGCGGCCGCCCAAAAATGGGCGTGCGGCCGCACATCTATCTGAAGGGTTTTCTTCATGGAACAGAGTATTTTGGGCGGCCGCACAGCCCTGTTTGGGCGACCGCCCAGTTATCTGAAAAGTTGAGAGTTTTCCAAACCAAGTGATTTAGAGGTCAATCTTGGTCTAGTTTTGGGTAGTGTTCTAAAGTAGTTAGATGATTGTTGTGGATCACTAATGTGGTAGAAGTGGTACCTTTGTGTACACAAGTTTTGTGAAATGTTAGTGATTGATTAGTGAGCATTGTTGAACACTTGTAATGTGTTGGAATAGTTCATCTTCTTGATGTGTTTGGCATGGTTCCCTACATTGGAATCATTGTCCCTGATTGTTGTTAAGCAAGTATTTCTATATGGTGCTTGCGTGTAAAGTCCAGCTGGTACTTTTGTGTGTGTTGGGCAGTGATAGGGATTATAATGGTCTCCCGAGCCAAGTACATTATAAGGCTCCTATCATTGGTTTCCCATTTTTACCCCCTTCCTTAGGCCAAAGGTTGGGCACTTTGGGTTATGACTTTGTGTCATTTTCCCCGTTGTTGTTGTTGTTGTTGTTTGGTTCCGGAACCCGTTTCAGCTCTTCAATGCTGCTCAGTTGATGCCTCTCAGATGGCTATTGTTTGGTTTGAGAACCTTGGCTCAGTATCCACGTATGAGTGTTTATTTCCGCTTTATGTGTTGCATGATGAGTTGGTCGTTATTTCCAACCGGTATGGGACGGTTGGCGATAGGGAGCCTCTCATATTATGTGCTATGTGCTATATGATCATTTGTGGCATTGTTCCTTTATGTTTATCATATTAGCATGTAATGTAGTTGCATTTTAGTAACTTGCTGAGATTTATTCTCACCCTTTATTTGTTTACCGTTTTAGATAAGAAGGAGCCCAGGGGATAGTTCACACACACAGGGAGGACGTCGAGGAGATCTTTGGGTAAGACATTTTGGGAAATGTGGTGTAAGTAAAGGATACATTATGTAAATGTAATACCTTTTGGGTAGTATACCCGTGACTTGGTTTGTATCATCTCTTTTAGTAGATTGTTCGTGTTTGTAATTAAGTAAGTAAAGTTAGTAGTTGTAGCCAAGTGGCTTAGTACTTGTTGTGAAAGGGTTGTTTTGTGACTTGAAGTCGTGTTTTAGTATCAAGTTGGTGGTGTGAACCTTTTTATAGAAAGTATAATTCGAAAAATTGTCTTAAAAATGTTTTATGACGTCTTCCGTGCGTGTCCCGGACGTGGGGCCAAGTAGGACCACGGGTCGGGGCGCGACAATATCTCCAAGGCACTATCCGCGGTAGAAGGGCACTACTTGAACATTGAAAAGCTGGCTTTCGCCTTGTTATAGCCGCTCGGAAGCTGCGGGCATACTTCATCGCCCACCCACCTCAATTAGGTTTATTCGGATACCCCGCTGAAGAAAGTGCTCCACAAACCCGAATCCTCGGGAAGAATGCTGTCATGGTCTATAGAACTGACTGAGTTCCAAATTACTTACTCCCCGCGAAAGACTATCAAGGCACAAGCACTGGCGGACTTTGTGGCAGAAACTACGTTTGAAGTAAAGGAAACGAAGCGGACAAAGTCCAGCCCGATAAAGCAAAGAAAAAACGGGGCAAGAAGCCATGGATGATGGGGAAAGACCGGAGAATTGTTGGTCGTTAAGCGTTGACGGATCCTCTGGGAAAAACTGTTAGTGGCGCCGGAATCCTATTGATCGCCCCAGAAGGTCAAAGGTTTTAAACGAGCCTTGAGGTTTAAGTTCGCGGTTTCCAACAACCAGGCCGAGTACGAGGCATTGATAGCGGGCTTGGAGCTAGCCCGGGACATGAAGGTTTCTAATTGATCGTGAAGAGCGACTCACAGCTAGTGGTAAATCAGGTCAAAGGGGAATATGAGACAAATCACCCGGTGCTGCTCAAATACAAGGAACTTGCAGCAAACCTGTTGAGGGAATTCGAGTACCACGAGCTGACCCAAGTTAACCGGGCTGAAAACTCCGAGGCGGACTTGCTTTCGAGAATTACAAACGAAGACATTGCAAAGCTTAGCGTGGACTGTTGGATAGAGTTTACGGAATGCCCGGCCATTGACAGGGTAGAGATCCACCAAATAAGAGAGCCCGGAGAAGGATGGGTAGACGAGATTATGCAATACATAGAGAAGAGATCCTTCCCAGTGATCCGGATCGAGCAAAAGTTTTGAGGAGACAAGCCGCTAGATACACGGTCATTGACGACGTGCTCTACCGAAAATCTTTTACCAAACCCCTGCTGATGTGTGTGAAATCCGAGACCATTACCAACTTGTTATACGAAGTTCATGAAGGCGTGTGCGGAGGGCATCCCGGTGCCCGAACACTATCCGATAAAATCAGATTCCTCGGGTATTATGGCCGACAATGAAAAAAGATGCAGAGGAATATGTCGCAAATGTGATCAAGCCAGAGATTCGCCAACATACCAAGGCAGCCATCCACGGAGCAGAGCCTGGTAGTCCCAACTTGGGCATTTGATATGTGGGGGATTGATTTGATTGGGCCTTATCCAAAGCGCCCGGCGGAGCGCAAATGGTAGTGGTCGTAGTAGATTATTTCACAAAATGGGTAGAGGCGAAGGCACTAACCAGCACGACTGAAGCAACTATTATCAAGTTCATCCACGACCATTATTCTGTTGGTTTGGTTTGCCACGGGCTATCGTCTCCGATCATGGACCCCAGTTCCAAAGCAAGTTTACGGTGGAATGTAAGAGACTCAACGTAGAACATCGGCAATCCTCCGTCGCAAGACCGCAGGGAAATGGACAGGCTGAGCCGCAAATAAGTTGCTATGACCGCTTTGCACAAAAATTTGAAGGGAAGGAGTGGTCGCTGGATGGAAGAACTCAGTACTGCTCTATGGGTTGTCCGAACACAACGAGGAACTCAACGGGAGAGACTCCTTTTTCCTTGACATATGGATCAGAGGCGGTCGCGCCTGTAGAGGCAGCCCTACCCACCTACAGAGTCGCCCATTTTGATGAAACAAGGAATGAGGGAGCCCGGAGAAAAGACTTAGACCTTCTGGAAGAAAAACGGTTGGAAGCACGAGCAAAGATGGTCAATTATAAACAGAAGGCCAAAGTCCATCATGACAAAAGGTGAACAAGAGGTCATTTTCCGTGGGAGACTGGGTCTTGAGAAAAGTTGAAGTCACGGGGAGACAGCCGGGTATAACAAGCTCTCGCCCAACTGGGAAGGGCCTTATCAGATTGCCCGCGTAATCAAAGAAGGGACTTACAGACTCTTCACCAAAGAAGGGAAGGACTAAAGAACGCTGGGCACAGCGACCACTTGAAGAAGTATTACCCTTGAAGATTGTATTTCCCCCCTGTTATTAGAAATCCGCTTATTTTCTATCTTATGCATTGTAATTTTGATGTACGGCTCTATGAGCGGAAAAAAGATGAAAGATCAATAATATATGTTTGTCCCATTGAAACAAAAGATCTTCATGAATCCTCATGCACGATGCGTGGTCATACGCCCTCGAGCTAGACCGTGAGCCCGCCAAGGGAAATACCGTTGCATGAATCCTCATGAACGATGCGCGGTCGTACGCCCTCGAGCTAGACCGTAAGCCCGTCAAGGGAAACACCGTCGCATTAATTTTCATGCATGATGCGCGGTCATACGCCCTCGAGCCAGACCGTGAGACCGCCAAGGGAAATACCGTTGCATGAATCCTCATGAACGATGCGCGGTCATACGCCCTCGAGCTAGACCGTAAGCCCGTCAAGGGAAACACCGTCGCATTAATCTTCATGCACACGATGCGCGGTCATACGCCCTCGAGCTAGACCGTGAGCCCGCCGAGGGAAATAATAATGAATACCAAACAAAGTGTTCAAGAAGAACAATAAATGCTTGGCAATTCCAAGGTAGCCAGCAAAAAGGGCAATAAAATACAACGAAAGTAAATGACAAGGAGATATGGGGATCAAAAGAAGAGCAATCAAATACATTACAAAATCAGATCAAAATGGAGTCAAATGTTCAAGTTCATGGAATCTAATACTATTACAAAAAGGCCCCAGGACGCAGCCCGGTCTGATCTTCAACTGGCCAGCGGCGGGTTGACTTCCACTTCTGGAACAGAATCAGAGGCAGTATGGTCAGCTGCAGAACGAGCCAGAGCTTTAGAGGCTTCGGCTAGAGCGGAGGCAAAAGTTGAAAAGGGAAGAACAATACCTTCGACAAAGGGGCCATTAGGGCCAAATACCTTCTCCAGAGCCGCGGCCAGAGACAAGGCGGATTCATCACATGTAAACCGCAAGTCATCTATCATTTTGATCAAGGGTTGAACGGTTACAGGTGAAACCGGAGGCAGAGCATTCCGAACCGACTCGGGCAAGGCCTCAAGCTGATGATCGGCAAAAGGCACTAAGGAATGACCATTAAAGCATTCCGGATCCGTGGCCACGATAGAACAAATGATAGTGATCTCTTGAGCAGTATATTTCCCCATGGCCGCCAGATTCCGGGCAATAATGTGCACCGCCTGTTCATACTGCTCATTGCCCGCGACGGATTATTTTTCAGAGTACTTTGCGGGACTCTTTGAATTCAGCAACCACCTTGCCCCTCTCCTCCTCCAAGACCCGCTCTCGTTCATTCTCATAGCGCATTTGGTCAAGAAGTTTACCGTCCAGCTCGTCCACTCTGTTGGACAGCTCCTCGGATTTCTTCCTCTCCGCCTCCAAAGACCTCAGGAGCTCAGTATTGCGAGCATCAACACTCGCCTTCTCAGCCTCAGCCCGCTCTTTGGCTTCTCGAGCAACTGCCGATCACTACTCAATTTAGATACCTCCTTGGCCGCGTTAACGACCTCCGCATCTTTCTCTTTAATTCCTGGCCAGCGCTCTCCACGGTCTTAGTCAACTTTTGGATCTCCTCCCTCGCCGCCATCAGCTCAGTATTCCTCGCCGCGATCACGGCGGCGTCAGCCTCATGTTGAGTCCGCAGATAGATAACCTCGTTGGCAATCTGCAAATAACAAGTGTGATTAGACTACGGTGCGGAGAGAAGCGCGATATATAATACAAGTAAAAACGAACCTCGGTCAAACACAGGCCCACGTTGCCCGCGGCGGCGATAGGATTCGAAGCAGCCAAAACCTTCTGTTGATAATCTGGAAATAAAGACGTGTGCATCAGCCCATCACCAACATAGGCATTAGCGCTCCGGCGGCTATGGAGATCCACCCCATACACCTCAGGGGCCTTGGCTATCTTAAGCCCGAACTCTCGGGCGCGCTCTCTATCCTCAATTGACTCCACCGGAAACAAATTGGAGCATAGGGTCCCTCTCGAAGGAGATAAGACCGTAAAATCACCGGAGGAAGAGCCAACCCTCTGATATTTATCCCTCTGAGGGGACGTTGGATCCCCGATAGCAGAGCGTTTCTTCGTGGGCTCGGGAGCAGATAGACCTACGCCAGAAGCTTGGGAGAGTGGCCGGTTCCAATCACAGTTTTACCGCGGCCAGCGCCTGGCGGGGATTCGGAGGCAGGTTCCGGGTCAGTTGCGGCTGAGAAACCACCGCTCCGGACTTATCAACCTTGTCCGTGACAGGGATCTTGACCCCAGGAGCCTCCACCCTTTTCATAGCATCAACTCTCCTTTGCTTTTCAAGAGCTGCGGCTTTCCTGGCCGCGACCTTGATTTCTCTGCTGCGGATTTGGGAGGCATCGTGTCGGTTGGATCTGCGAACAAGAACAGCAGTCAGATAGATAAAACAAAGCGAAAAAAGACAAGAAAATAGTATGAAAGTGTACAATGAAAGAGACCGAGTAAACCAGGGTCTGGACAAGTCTCCCCCGAATTACAGGCGGAGCAATCAGAAAGGAAAATAAATGATTGATGAACTTTCCAATCAGGATCTCGCACCAGAGGGGCCATGATAACCCTAGGCTCGGGGCCAGAAACGCGCCTCGGGGCCACCCCGGCGAAGGTCAGGAGCTCTTCATCGCTAATAATTGCTGAGACATCGTAAACTTGAGGAGTCTCCACAACCGACTGGTCGTCCAGGGTAACCCTCTTCGTAAACCGCGCAAGATAGGCCTCCATCGCCGCGCTCAGATCTCGGCCTTCTTCCGGATCAGGAAATTTTGGCGGGACATCGAAATCGGTGCTAAACTGTCAGGGCGAGGGAACGGCCAGCCTAAACGGTTCTGAATAACGAAGGGATATCTTTGCCACTGATCGAACTTGTTAGTAGCAGCGGAAAAAATCTTCTCAGACCGCGGTTTGGTCTTTAAGCTCAAGCAACCCGCAGTGACTTGATGGGTGAAGTAAATATGGAGCGCGGACAAAGAAGGCTCATACCCCAACATGCGGCTTACGACTATAAAGGACACCAGATAGCGAATGGCATTCGGGGTCAAGTCCATAGGGAGGTAATGGGTGAACTCGAGAAATTCACAAATAAATGGATCCAAAGGAAGGCGCAGCCCATTTTCGAACTGAGCCGGGTAGAATATGCAGGCAAGGTTCTCGGCCCGGATCAAGGGAGGAGTCATTGACTTCCCACCCATAAGAGACTCGTATTCAATAAGACCGTAGACAAGATATACTTTGGAGTCGACGCGGAACTGCGACAAATACTCATCACCATCATCGTCCTCGGTCTCGTCCCTCAAACCCGCGCCAGAGCTAGACGCACCTGCTTGACTGGTCCTCCTGTTATCAGGGCCCTCAGGAAAGGAATCTACGATCCTAACGGGGGAGCGAAGCAAGTTGACCTTGCGAGCAGTATCAGGGGCCAACCTCTCCAATTGCCCGCGTGAGTCCGATTGAGTATCCGAAGAACCATCTCCCACGACATCACGGGCAGGTTCGTCCAATAAGAATTCATCGCCATCATCAGCCCGCTCTGAAGCATCCCCGCTGCTGGTCACCTCAATCACCCCAGCGTCCACGGAAACGTCGCGGTCATGGCCTTGAACGGGCAAATCGTCATCCAGAGGGACATCCAACCAAGACTGAGCATTAGAGCCGCTTGCAGACACGCGGTCTCCACTTAACCTCACCAACCTTCTAGCATTACCGGCCATATCTACATTATCGGGGAATCGAGTTAAAACCGCTTTCACAAAAACCCCTAACTGTTCCTCGCCCCCTATTACCCTCATTCTCCCAGAATCAAAATGGACTGAGGGGCCTGTCTCCCACAGCAGGGGTAGGATCTAAGAGTCCCACTCATAGACTATCCCTATGGTCATAAAAGCATCCAGGGAAAGCCTTTTCCAGGCATTTATCAGGTACCGGTAAATCCCTCCCGTTCGTCGACAACAACCGAAAAGGTCCGGACGGAGCATTCTCCCCAGGTCCAGTTCATCCATAATCACAGTCAGAGGTTTTTTCAACAAAACTTTATAAAATCAAAGATGGACTCAGGATTTCTAAGAAAGAGACAAGTTAGCCGGCTAGAAATCGGAGACTCGGTGGTTAAAAGTTAAAAGCTTGGTTCGTGATGTTAAAAGTTATGAAAACACGGCGTTTTAAGTTTCTACCCCCGATGAACGGTGGAGAGGACCGAAGGCGAAAAGTTATCAATCAGAAACCAGCGACGAAAATAAAAAGGGAAGAACTACCTGTTAAATCGATCGAGTTAAGGAAACAGAAGAAGCAAATCAACGTCGTTATCAGCAATATCTCTCTCAAGAGCAATGGCCAAAGATTAAAAATACCGAAGGTCTTTGAATAAGCCAGTTAGGGTTATTTATACCCCCAGAACGGGTCGGGTTTTGTCCAAAGATCCGGAACGACCCGCATAGACCCGGAAAACGAAGAGGCGGGAATCAGCTTTTTTCGAATTCCAATGACGGTTCGCATTTAATGAGCGTGCTCCTTGTCATATCAAGGACCTGACAGCTACGTCACTAGCCTGACTCGAGGGGCCCACCGTCCTGTCGTCAACCACCATCGTAAGACTCCCGTCCCATGGTATTCCGTGCCCGTATTTACTACAGTTTGCTCTGGCCGAGCCATGGAAATGTAACTCCTCGCGCCGCTCATAAATAAGCTAACCCTCGGAGTTAGGGGCCACTGATAAGACCGAGCATCACAGACCGGACCGGACCCGGTTCAAAGCCAGTACAAGCGAGTTCGACTACACCGAACCGGATAAGCCCGCAAGCGAGCAAGCCGAGAACTACGGGCTCCCTGATAACCATAACCGAGATAGCTCTGCCTCCCGCTATCCTAAGGGTCCCGTGTTGATCACTCAACCTCCTGCCCGGAGCCCGCGGTAGCCAGCTGTCACAAACGTACAACAGACGTTACCTGTTCGTACCTGACATACCATAACGGTTGGTGGTGGAACCATGATTCCCTGACAACACGCCACGTTCTCAGCCACTCCCCTGGCCGAACCAATGAAGACCTGCCGCGTGTCCCTCGGGTACAAGGGCGGTTAGTACCTTAAACCTACCTCCTCCTTCTTCTACTCATATAAATACTCCTATCCGCCCCCAAGGGCCAGGTACGTGCTCTATCCTATTCACACACACAAGGCTTTCACAAGCTTTCTACTTAGGTTTTCCTCAGAGATCTTACTCTCACACCCGAGGGCCTAAGCCGGATTCCAACCCGGCCTTGGTCTTAACGGTGTTCTTGTCTGTGTTGTGATCAGGATCAAGAGACAGCTAAATAGGAGTTCCATCTCCGTGACCCAGATTCACAGGGCGTCATCTGTGGTTCCATTGCCGGGAATCGAAAATCTTCCCAGTGCAATCTTCTTGCTTCGTTTGCTTTTCCAATCTAATTCATTCCAATCCTCATCTAGCTCTTCCGTCTTTCACGGTTCTAAAAGGCTATCCCGTATTTTCTGTTGATTCTTGACGTACAAAATGTTCACAATGACTGGAAAGAAGTGAACCCAAGTGCTAGCCCTTCGGGACAAGTGCCCCAGGGATCAGTCTTTGCCAGACTGGGAAATAAGACTCTTAGTTGCAACTCCTATACCCCTTCTCAAAGGGCAAGGAGAGAGGCAGATCTGAGAGATCGTATAGAAACCTCTAAAGCTCTCAAAACTCAAAAAACTCCCGTCACTCCCCTCACCCTGATCAAATCCAGAAGAAAATCCAGATCCTGACAGACAGGCGAAACCTGGTAGCGGAAGGGCTTCAGTTGAATCTAGCCCTGGAGGAGCTGTTCAACGCCGAGGCCAATGTTGGAAGCCCCCTGAAAAGTCAAAAACCCATGATCTAACAGGCTCTAAGAGCAGGGCCAGTAGGATTGTAGGAGGAAAAAAGCGGACAATCCTCGTAGATGATGACGAGGAGAGAGGGGAGGAAGAAGTGGAGAGTGAGGAGGGAGAATCATAGCCCAGAAAGACTAGAGGCCAATCTAAGGAAAGGCAATTGTTAAAAATGATGATAAAATTACAGAATCCGTAAAAAAAGGGCTAAAACGGGGGACATAATGGATCAAAAGTTCCAAAGAATGATCGCGGAGTTATGGGAGTCCAAGCAAAACGTAACAAAGTGCGTTGGACCCATGGACGCTTTCGCATCATGGATCAGTGATTCCCCGATCCAAAGAGGAAAGGTGCCCACGCTAGACGCGTATGACGGCTCATCTAACTCAAAAAGCCATGTTGGCGATTTGAAGGGCAGATGGCTCTGTTCTCAACAGATGAGGCCGTGAAGTGCAAAGCCCTCGCCTCCACATTTAAAGGGAAGGCGTTGGGGTGGTTATTGGCCCATAAACCGCGCTCTATCTGCAGCTACGAGCAATTGCGGACTTCATTCTTGAACTCGTTCGCGGGCGCTGGGGAGGCCACAAGACCAAAATCGGACCTGTGCGGCGTTAAGCAATATCCCGGGGAGAACACGAAGGCATACATCACTCGGTTCCGAAAATGACCGAGCAGATTGTGGATTTAACAAAGAACGACATCGAACTGTGCTTCTTAGGGGGATTAACATCCCATACTTTGAGGCAGGAGTTTGCTTGCCGAAAACCCGAGGGGACAGAAGAGATGTATAACAGGGCGATCGCTATGGCCGGAGTAGAGCCCGCATTTATGGCTGACGCACGCAGGAGCGTAAGGGAAAGAATCGAGCCCGCCCATGATCCTCGCCATCACTCAGGCTACGCGGGAAACAACGGTGGCCGAGGAAGAGGCAAACGAGGGGGCATGCCTAATTTTAAAAGAGGCGATGACAGTGCTTTCACCCTTTTGATCGCACCAAGAACTGAGATATTGCGGGCAGAAGCCTTGCCTCCACCACCTCCACTGAAGAGGAAGCCTTACGAGGCGAACAAAAAGAAATGGTGTGGATACCATGAAAGCCACGGGCATACTACGGATGACTGTTTCCAGTTAAAGAAAATAATACAGCAAAAGGTGGAGGCCGGGAATTGAAGAAATGGATCACGGGGTCCAGCAGTAAAGGAGAAGCCCCGCGGGGAAATGTTCAATACGTCAGAGACAATGATGCAGACGGGGAAGGACGTTATGACATCCAGTACATAGGAGAGGAAGCCCCAAGCAATACCCAGCTTTCCGCCAAGATCAGACGACTGGAAAAAGTATTCCTGATACCCACTTATCCGCCCGAGCAAGAGGAAATGATCGGTTTCAGAAGGAGTGAACTGGCATCCACCCTTTTTCATTCAACACAACCGTTAACAATCAAAATGGCTATAGGAAGGGCGGACATTGGAAGAGTCCTCATTGATACCGGGGCTTCACGGGACATACTTTACTTCCATTGTTTAGAAGAAATGGGGATGTCTGAGGCGCACTTAACCCCATATGCGGGCTTATTGGAAGGGTTCACGAATCATACGGTCTACGCAAAAGGGACCATTGACTTCGAAGTGACCATTGGAGAGAGGCCATTCGAGAAAATAGCCCGTGTCACGTTCATGGTGATCGATCTGAAATCCCAATACAACGCAATCTTGGGAGTAACCGCACAAGCCGCCCTTGGAATAGTGGCCTCGATCCCTCACCAAAAAATCAAGTTCAGCACCCCCGCGGGGATCGCGTGTATTGAGAATAAGACCGAGCTCTTCCTCAAAGTAATAGAGAGGAAAAGGAAGGAAAGCGCAGCGAGGCAAAGACAGGGAAGCCCGAGGGAGGCAAAAAAGGCCAAAGCAAGTGAAAAGGAGGTCGCAGGCGCGGCCATGATCGGGACGTTGTCTTTCCACTCTACAAGGGCAGAATTCAAGCGAAGCAGGAGAGCCCGCCGTGTAGCCGCGGAAACCGAGCACATTAATATTGTAATTGATTCGCTGCATGACCGAGAAATGGCAGATATTCGCCCCAATGATGCCTTGGAATATGTGGTCATAAATCCGGCATAGCCCGAGCAGACAATAAAGGTCGGGCTAGAGATCCCCGCGGACGAAAGGAAGGTGTTGATAGAATTGTTGAGAAGAAGCCTAGACGTGTTCGCCTGGACCGTAGAGGATATGGAGGGGATAAGCAGAGAGGTGATCGAGCACGAACTGAATATCGATCCCACATTTACCCGAGTCCTCCAGAAAGAAAGATACTTTTCGCCGGAGAAGAAAGCGGCGATCAGAATCGAGATAGATAAGCTGCTGAAAGCAGGAATCATAAGCCCGATCAAATATCTGAGGTGGTTAGCCAACGTCGTCATGGTAACCAAGGCAAATGGAAAGTTGAGAATGTGCGTGGATTTCACCGATTTGAACAAGGCGTGCCCTAAGGATTGTTACCCTCTTCCCCGGATCGATCAATTAGTAGACTCTATCGCCGGCCATAGGGTATTGAGCTTTATAGATGCATACTCGGGCAATCATCAAATCAAAATGAAGGAGGCCAATGTTCCGTCCTGCGCCTTTTACGGTGCGGGCAAAACTTACACTTTCAACAACATGCTGTTCGGCCTCAAGAATGCGGGCGGTACATATCAAAGAATGGTGGGAATCGTTTTCGACGATCAGTTGGGCCGAAACCTGGAAGCGTACATCGACGACATGGTTATCAAGACCAAGGAAACCTCTCATGATATCGATGTGGCAGAAACCTTCACCAGCCTCCGGAGAAACAATATGAAACTTAACCCATCCAAATGCGCCTTTGGAGTAAAGGCAGGGAAGTTTTTGGGCTTCATGGTGAACCAGAGAGGGATAAAGGCAAACCCGGAGAAGATCATGGCGTTAATAAACATGCAACCCCCCATATATGTTAAGGAGGTACAGAAGCTGAATGGCCGCATCACGGCCCTGGGGAGGTTCATCGCCAAGTCAGCAGAAAAATGCTTACCTTTCTTTAAAACTTTGAAAGGAGGAAAAAAGGAGGGTTTTGAATGGAACGAGGACTGCCGGAATGCTTTTGAGCAAATAAAAGCTTACCTGGGAAAGCCGCCGCTGTTGAGCAGCCCTGTTTTGGGTGAAGAACTCTACGTTTTCCTGGCCGCAACAGATCACGATGTGGCTGCGGTTTTGGTAAGGGAAGAAGACGACCTTCAGAAGCCCGTGTACTATATCTCCAAGGCATTATCCGCGGTAGAAGGGCGCTACTTGAACATTGAAAAGCTGGCTTTCGCCTTGCTTATAGTCGCTCGGAAGCTGCGGGCATACTTCATCGCCCACCCAATCACGGTTTATTCGGATACCCCGCCGAAGAAAGTGCTCCACAAGCCCGAATCCTCGGGAAGAATGCTGTCATGGTCTATAGAACTGACTGAGTTCCAAATTACTTACTCCCCGCGAAAGACCATCAAGGCACAAGCACTGGCGGACTTTGTGGCAGAAACTACGTTTGAAGTAAAGGAAAGCGAAGCGGACAAAGTCCAGCCTGATAAAGCAAAGAAAAAACGGGGCAAGAAGGCCATGGATGATGGGGAAAGACCGGAGAATTGTTGGTCGTTAAGCGTTGACGGATCCTCTGGAAAAACTGTTAGTGGCGCCGGAATCCTATTGATCGCCCCAGAAGGTCAAAGGTTTAAACGAGCCTTAAGGTTTAAGTTCGCGGTTTCCAACAACCAAGACGAGTACGAGGCATTGATAGCGGGCTTGGAGCTAGCCCGGGACATGAAGGTTTCTAATTTGATCGTGAAGAGCGACTCACAGCTAGTGGTAAATCAGGTCAAAGGGGAATATGAGACAAATCACCCGGTGCTGCTCAAATACAAGGAACTTGCAGCAAACCTGTTGAGAGAATTCGAGTACCACGAGCTGACCCAAGTTAACCGGGCTGAAAACTCCGAGGCGGACTTGCTTTCGAGAATTACAAACGAAGACATTGCAAAGCTTAGCGTGGACTGTTGGATAGAATTTACGGAACGCCCGGCCATTGACAGGGTAGAGATCCACCAAATAGGAGAGCCCGAGAAGGATTGGGTAGACGAGATTATGCAATACATAGAGAAGGAGATCCTTCCCAGCGATCCAGATCGAGCAAAAGTTTTGAGGAGACAAGCCGCTAGATACACGGTCATTGACGACGTGCTCTACCGAAGGTCTTTTACCAAACCCCTGCTGAGGTGTGTGAAATCCGAGACCATTACCAACTTGTTATACGAAGTTCATGAGGGCGTGTGCGGAGGGCATCCCGGTGCCCGGACACTATCCGATAAAATCAGATTCCTCGGGTATTACTGGTCGACAATGAAAAAAGATGCAGAGGAATATGTCCGCAAATGTGATCAATGCCAGAGATTCGCCAACATACCAAGGCAGCCATCCACGGAGCAGAGCCTGGTAGTCCCAACTTGGGCATTTGATATGTGGGGGATTGATTTGATTGGGCCTTATCCCAAAGCGCCCGGCGGAGCGCAAATGGTAGTGGTCGCAGTAGATTATTTCACAAAATGGGTAGAGGCGAAGGCACTAACCAGCACGACTGAAGCAACTATTATCAAGTTCATCCACGACCATATATTTTGTCGGTTTGGTTTGCCGCGGGCTATCGTCTCCGATCATGGACCCCAGTTCCAAAGCAAGTTTACGGCGGAATGTAAGAGACTCAACGTAGAACATCGGCAATCCTCCGTCGCAAGACCGCAGGGAAATGGACAGGCCGAGGCCGTAAATAAGTTGCTTATGACCGCTTTGCACAAAAATTTGAAGGGAAGGAGTGGTCGCTGGATGGAAGAGCTCAGTACTGCTCTATGGGTTGTCCGAACCACAACGAGGAACTCAACGGGAGAGACTCCTTTTTCCTTGACATATGGATCAGAGGCGGTCGCGCCTGTAGAGGCAGCCCTACCCACCTACAGAGTCGCCCATTTTGATGAAACAAGGAATGAGGGAGCCCGGAGAAAAGACTTAGACCTTCTGGAAGAAAAACGGTTGGAAGCACGAGCAAAGATGGTCAATTATAAACAGAAGGCCAAAGTCCATCATGACAAAAGGGTGAGCAAGAGGTCATTTTCCGTGGGAGACTGGGTCTTGAGAAAAGTCGAAGTCACGGGGAGACAGCCCGGGTATAACAAGCTCTCGCCCAACTGGGAAGGGCCTTATCAGATTGCCCGCGTAATCAAAGAAGGGACTTACAGACTCCTCACCAAAGAAGGGAAGGAATTAAAGAATGCTTGGCACAGCGACCACTTGAAGAAGTATTACCCTTGAAGATTGTATTTCCCCCCCTGTTATTAGAAATCCGCTTATTTTCTATCTTATGCATTGTAATTTTGATGTACGGCTCTATGAGCGGAAAAAATATGAAAGATCAATAATATTATGTTTGTCCCATTGAAACAAAAGATCTTCATGAATCCTCATGCATGATGCGCGGTCATACGCCCTCGAGCCAGACCGTGAGACCGCCAAGGGAAATACCGTTGCATGAATCCTCATGAACGATGCGCGGTCATACGCCCTCGAGCTAGACCGTAAGCCCGTCAAGGGAAACACCGTCGCATTAATCTTCATGCACGATGCGCGGTCATACGCCCTCGAGCTAGACCGTGAGCCCGCCGAGGGAAATAATAATGAATACCAAACAAAGTGTTCAAGAAAGAACAATAAATGCTTGGCAATTCCAAGGTAGCCAGCAAAAAGGGCAATAAAATACAACGAAAGTAAATGACAAGGAGATATGGGGATCAAAAGAAGAGCAATCAAATACATTACAAAATCAGATCAAAATGGAGTCAAATGTTCAAGTTCATGGAATCTAATACTATTACAAAAAGGCCCCAGGACGCAGCCCGGTCTGATCTTCAACTGGCCAGCGGCGGGTTGACTTCCACTTCTGGAACAGAATCAGAGGCAGTATGGTCAGCTGCAGAACGAGCCAGAGCTTCAGAGGCTTCGGCTAGAGCGGAGGCAAAAGTTGAAAAGGGAAGAACAATACCTTCGACAAAGGGGCCATTAGGGCCAAATACCTTCTCCAGAGCCGCGGCCAGAGACAAGGCGGATTCATCACATGTAAACCGCAAGTCATCTATCATTTTGATCAAGGTTGAACGGTTACAGGTGAAACCGGAGGCAGAGCATTCCGAACCGACTCGGGCAAGGCCTCAAGCTGATGATCGGCAAAAGGCACTAAGGAATGACCATTAAAGCATTCCGGATCCGTGGCCACGATAGAACAAATGATAGTGATCTCTTGAGCAGTATATTTCCCCATGGCCGCCAGATTCCGGGCAATAATGTGCACCGCCTGTTCATACTGCTCATTGCCCGCGACGGATAATTTTTCAGAGTACTTTGCGGACTCTTTGAATTCAGCAACCACCTTGCCCCTCTCCTCCTCCAAGACCCGCTCTCGTTCATTCTCATAGCGCATTTGGTCAAGAAGTTTACCGTCCAGCTCGTCCACTCTGTTGGACAGCTCCTCGGATTTCTTCCTCTCCGCCTCCAAAGACCTCAGGAGCTCAGTATTGCGAGCATCAACACTCGCCTTCTCAGCCTCAGCCCGCTCTTTGGCTTCTCGAGCAACTGCCGGATCACTACTCAATTTAGATACCTCCTTGGCCGCGTTAACGACCTCCGCATCTTTGCTCTTTAATTCCTGGCCAGCGCTCTCCACAGTCTTAGTCAACTTTTGGATCTCCTCCCTCGCCGCCATCAGCTCAGTATTCCTCGCCGCGATCACGGCGGCGTCAGCCTCATGTTGAGTCCGCAGATAGATAACCTCGTTGGCAATCTGCAAATAACAAGTGTGATTAGACTACGGTGCGGAGAGAAGCGCGATATATAATACAAGTAAAAACGAACCTCGGTCAAACACAGGCCCACGTTGCCCGCGGCGGCGATAGGATTCGAAGCAGCCAAAACCTTCTGTTGATAATCTGGAAAATAAAGACGGTGCATCAGCCCATCACCAACATAGGCATTAGCGCTCCGGCGGCTATGGAGATCCACCCCATACACCTCAGGGGCCTTGGCTATCTTAAGCCCGAACTCTCGGGCGCGCTCTCTATCCTCAATTGACTCCACCGGAAACAAATTGGAGCATAGGGTCCCTCTAGAAGGAGATAAGACAGTAAAATCACCGGAGGAAGAGCCAACCCTCTGATATTTATCCCTCTGAGGGGAAGTTGGATCCCCGATAGCAGAGCGTTTCTTCGTGGGCTCGGGAGCAGATAGACCTACGCCAGAAGCTTGGGAAGAGTGGCCGGTTCCAATCACAGTTTTACCGCGGCCAGCGCCTTGGCGGGGATTCGGAGGCAGGTTCCGGGTCAGTTGCGGCTGAGAAACCACCGCTCCGGACTTATCAACCTTGTCCGTGACAGGGATCTTGACCCCAGGAGCCTCCACCCTTTTCATAGCATCAACTCTCCTTTGCTTTTCAAGAGCTGCGGCTTTCCTGGCCGCGACCTTGATTTCTGCTGCGGATTTGGGAGGCATCGTGTCGGTTGGATCTGCGAACAAGAACAGCAGTCAGATAGATAAAAACAAAGCGAAAAAAGACAAGAAAATAGTATGAAAGTGTACAATGAAAGAGACCGAGTAAACCAGGGTCTGGACAAGTCTCCCCCGAATTACAGGCGGAGCAATCAGAAAGGAAAATAAATGATTGATGAACTTTCCAATCAGGATCTCGCACCAGAGGGGCCATGATAACCCTAGGCTCGGGGCCAGAAACGCGCCTCGGGGCCACCCCGGCGAAGGTCAGGAGCTCTTCATCGCTAATAATTGCTGAGACATCGTAAACTTGAGGAGTCTCCACAACCGACTGGTCGCCCAGGGTAACCCTCTTCGTAAACCGCGCAAGATAGGCCTCCATCGCCGCGCTCAGATCTCGGCCTTCTTCCGGATCAGGAAAATTTTGGCGGGACATCGAAATCGGTGCTAAACTGTCAGGGCGAGGGAACGGCCAGCCTAAACGGTTCTGAATAACGAAGGGATATCTTTGCCACTGATCGAACTTGTTAGTAGCAGCGGAAAAAATCTTCTCAGACCGCGGTTTGGTCTTTAAGCTCAAGCAACCCGCAGTGACTTGATGGGTGAAGTAAATATGGAGCGCGGACAAAGAAGGCTCATACCCCAACATGCGGCTTACGACTATAAAGGACACCAGATAGCGAATGGCATTCGGGGTCAAGTCCATAGGGAGGTAATGGGTGAACTCGAGAAATTCACAAATAAATGGATCCAAAGGAAGGCGCAGCCCATTTTCGAACTGAGCCGGGTAGAATATGCAGGCAAGGTTCTCGGCCCGGATCAAGGGAGGAGTCATTGACTTCCCACCCATAAGAGACTCGTATTCAATAAGACCGTAGACAAGATATACTTTGGAGTCGACGCGGAACTGCGATAAATACTCATCACCATCATCGTCCTCGGTCTCGTCCCTCAAACCCGCGCCAGAGCTAGACGCACCTGCTTGACTGGTCCTCCTGTTATCAGGGCCCTCAGGAAAGGAATCTACGATCCTAACGGGGGAGCGAAGCAAGTTGACCTTGCGAGCAGTATCAGGGGCCAACCTCTCCAATTGCCCGCGTGAGTCCGATTGAGTATCCGAAGAACCATCTCCCACGACATCACGGGCAGGTTCGTCCAATAAGAATTCATCGCCATCATCAGCCCGCTCTGAAGCATCCCCGCTGCTGGTCACCTCAATCACCCCAGCGTCCACGGAAACGTCGCGGTCATGGCCTTGAACGGGCAAATCGTCATCCAGAGGGACATCCAACCAAGACTGAGCATTAGAGCCGCTTGCAGACACGCGGTCTCCACTTAACCTCACCAACCTTCTAGCATTACCGGCCATATCTACATTATCGGGGAATCGAGTTAAAACCGCTTTCACAAAAACCCGTAACTGTTCCTCGCCCCCTATTACCCTCATTCTCCCAGAATCAAAATGGACTGAGGGGCCTGTCTCCCACAGCAGGGGTAGGATCTAAGAGTCCCACTCATAGACTATCCCTATGGTCATAAAAGCATCCAGGGAAAGCCTTTTCCAGGCATTTATCAGGTACCGGTAAATCCCTCCCGTTCGTCGACAACAACCGAAAAGGTCCGGACGGAGCATTCTCCCCAGGTCCAGTTCATCCATAATCACAGTCAGAGGTTTTTTCAACAAAACTTTATAAAATCAAAGATGGACTCAGGATTTCTAAGAAAGAGACAAGTTAGCCGGCTAGAAATCGGGGACTCGGTGGTTAAAAGTTAAAAGCTTGGTTCGTGATGTTAAAAGTTATGAAAACACGGCGTTTTAAGTTTCTACCCCCGATGAACGGTGGAGAGGACCGAAGGCGAAAAGTTATCAATCAGAAACCAGCGACGAAAATAAAAAGGGAAGAACTACCTGTTAAATCGATCGAGTTAAGGAAACAGAAGAAGCAAATCAACGTCGTTATCAGCAATATCTCTCTCAAGAGCAATGGCCAAAGATTAAAAATACCGAAGGTCTTTGAATAAGCCAGTTAGGGTTATTTATACCCCCAGAACGGGTCGGGTTTTGTCCAAAGATCCGGAACGACCCGGCATAGACCCGGAAAACGAAGAGGCGGGAATCAGCTTTTTTCGAATTCCAATGACGGTTCGCATTTAATGAGCGTGCTCCTTGTCATATCAAGGACCTGACAGCTACGTCACTAGCCTGACTCGAGGGGCCCACCGTCCTGTCGTCAACCACCATCGTAAGACTCCCGTCCCATGGTATTCCGTGCCCGTATTTACTACAGTTTGCTCTGGCCGAGCCATGGAAATGTAACTCCTCGCGCCGCTCATAAATAAGCTAACCCTCGGAGTTAGGGGCCACTGATAAGACCGAGCATCACAGACCGGACCGGACCCGGTTCAAAGCCAGTACAAGCGAGTTCGACTACACCGAACCGGATAAGCCCGCAAGCGAGCAAGCCCGAGAACTCCGGGCTCCCTGATAACCATAACCGAGATAGCTCTGCCTCCCGCTATCCTAAGGGTCCCGTGTTGATCACTCAACCTCCTGCCCGGAGCCCGCGGTAGCCAGCTGTCACAAACGTACAACAGACGTTACCTGTTCGTACCTGACATACCATAACGGTTGGTGGTGGAACCATGATTCCCTGACAACACGCCACGTTCTCAGCCACTCCCCTGGCCGAACCAATGAAGACCTGCCGCGTGTCCCTCGGGTACAAGGGCGGTTAGTACCTTAAACCTACCTCCTCCTTCTACTCATATAAATACTCCTATCCGCCCCCAAGGGCCAGGTACGTGCTCTATCCTATTCACACACACAAGGCTTTCACAAGCTTTCTACTTAGGTTTTCCTCAGAGATCTTACTCTCACACCCGAGGGCCTAAGCCGGATTCCAACCCGGCCTTGGTCTTAACGGTGTTCTTGTCTGTGTTGTGATCAGGATCAAGAGACAGCTAAATAGGAGTTCCATCTCCGTGACCCCAGATTCACAGGGCGTCATCAGTTTGTAATCTTAGTATTAGCATTGCTGTAATTCATTTCCCAAGACATTTCAAACTATATTTCCATTGATTTTAACCCTTCCGATTGTTAGGAGGTTGGACGGTAGGGCTGTTATGCGAACCAATCCGGCTCGAGCTCGGTTTGAGATCGGCTTGAAAAAGCTTGAATTCGAGTGGGCTCGAGTTGAAACTTGACTCGAGCTCGAACCGAGTTTCAAGCTCGTTAAGTAATCGAGCCGACTGTGTTTGACTCGTTTAGCTCGTTAAAAGCTCGAGTTTGGTGCGATAAGCTAATTAAACTTAAATTTTTGTTTTCGACCAGCTCAAACTCGGCTCGATAAGCTCAAATTCGACTCGATAAACTCGTTAAGTATATATTTTTATAGAAAAAAAAAAAACCTAAATTCGAGCTCGGTTCGTCAAAACTCAGATTCGGTATCAACCAGTGGCGAATAGGGATGGCAATTTGACCGAGCCCGATCCGAACCCGAAGGTGATCCGCCCCGAAAAAGTAGGGTTCGGGTTGTAATTTTCATGACCCGAGCGGGTTAGGGTCGGGTTCGGGTTTTGATATTGACCCGCCGTGATCCGACCCGACCCGCACCCTTATGTACAAAGTCAAGATATTATGTTAGTTAATCATATCATATGTTGTGCAATTTATTTTTATAGTTGTTTTTTAGTGAGGTTTGATGATTTTAAACTAATTTCTATAACTAATTAAAATTTAAGCTTATACATAGATTGGGCCCAAGCAAATATGAGTTAAAATTTTTATAATTTTGTACGCTTCGGGTCGGATCGGGTCGGGTTCGGGTTTCCTTGTCTTCGGGTCGGGTCACACCTTTTGACATTAGGGGCGGGTTCGGTTTTGATGAAACCCGACCCGTTGCCATTCCTAGTGGCGAAGCTAGGATTTTCCGAAAAAGGGGGTTAAGGTTGCTTGGGGATAAGTATTATTGTTGAGGTTTACAAATTTAGTATACAAGGGGGTCGAATGATGCATTTTTTCTCAAATTTAAGGGGGGTCAAAATGAATAAATTCATCATTTTTTTTTGTAGTAAATGTCATTTTCTAAAATTTTGAAGGTACTAAAATTGATACATTTCAAAATTCAAGGGGGTGAGACCCCTTTCCCTTTACCCTAGCCTCGCCACTGAAATCAACTTGAGTTGTTCGCGAGCTCGATTCGAGCTCAAACAAACAAGTAGACTCGAGCTCGAGTACGACACCCAAACTCGACTCAGCTCGGCTCTTTTACGACCCTATGACGGACATTTGGACGGCCTATCCCAAATCGGCGGGGAAGGTATGGAGAAGTAAATACTTGGGAGTATTTTTTTGACTGGCGAATAATAACAAGCCAATCATGGAATGCACGCTTAGCTTGGTTACTCTGAGGTTGTCTGTCTCTCTGCGCCTTCCTTTGCATTTTTATATTTATAATACATTACCGACATTTGTGCTCTGAATGAATGAATGAACTCCCGTTTCAATTGTTGTTTAATTTTTTTTTTTTCCAGCAACCCTTCCTTGTCAACTGGGTCGGTTCACTATCAACCCTATCCAATCGGTAAATTTCCAACTTCTTTTTAGGTGCTGGAATCGGCAACTTTTTAGTTTGTCAACACGTGATCTCTGCCCAGTATTTCGATATTTTTTTTCCCGGATTATTTGTAAGTTGTAACCCTGTGTATTTTTCTTTTTCTTGTGCTTTCTTTTCTTTCAGGGAATTCATGTGTCGATTTTTTCCCGGAAAATCCGTGAAGATTGGAAAATTAGGAAAGGGGTATTGAATATTTTTCGATTCCGAGGGAAAAATCCAAGGTGGGTTGTGTTGATTTAGTCAAAAGGATCAAAACTTTGTGCATAAGAAGAATTGGAATTTCTGGGCTTCTTGGGGTTAACGAGATTTTTAATGGTATTCGGAAACAGTCACAATCTGCGTTACAATTAGATACGCTGCCCAATTGGGGAATTGGATTTTGTTTATTATTTATTGCAGTTTTGATTTTGTTGAAAGGAGCTTCTAAATTTCTCTTTTTATATATCAGAAACTATTTTGGTGTGCAATCAGTTTCTTGCTGTGAGTTTGTTATTGGTTTGGTAGAAAATAAGGAACTTGTGTTCAGAGAGAAACAAAGATTGGATTCAAGCTATAATTTTTGATATTTTCGGGTCCATTTCTTGTAAATACCAAAGATCAGAAATGTGGAGGTAGCAAAAAAGGCCTCCTCTTTTCCTCATTACATTGGTTTTTAGAGGTGGTGATATAAGTACATAATTCGAGAATTATGAGGTTCTTAAACCTTGTGGGGAATTCATTTGGATGCTCAGCATCTGGTGAGCGCCTGGTTTCAGCAGCAAGAGATGGGGATCTTCAAGAAGCCAAGGCTTTATTAGATTATAATCCCCGCCTTGCCCGCTATTCAACATTTGGGGTCCGTAATTCTCCCCTCCATTACTCTGCAGCTCAAGGCCACCATGAGGTATTTCAAAATTTGATATTGGCTTATCAATCACGTTTAAAGAATGTTTTGGTTGACAGATTTCAATTACTCCCTCCGTTTTGGACATTCATATTGGGACGGAGGGGGTACTTTTTAAGAAATTTTTGGTTGACTGATTTTGATGTATTGCAGTTTTGTTGTGTGTTGACAAACGTTTGTAACTTTTTCCTGTCTTTAGATAGTCACACTCTTGCTTGAATCTGGGGTTGACATTAATCTCAGGAATTATCGTGGACAGGTAACTAATTTGTAATCATCTCACAATCTGCAAATTCGATTAAAGTTACGCTGTTATCAGTTTGTTTGGAATTTATTTGTTAGATTTAATGTAAAGATGGTAGATAATTTATGAAAATTTCAAGGATTCTGTTGTCTGTTTCCGTGGACAGACTGCTTTGATGCAAGCTTGTCAATATGGTCATTGGGAGGTTGTTCAGACTTTGGTTCTTTTCAAAGCAAACGTAAGACCATATACACTGCGGTATCTTTTACATTTTAAATATAGGATTAAAAGTAGTTTTTGAATAGAATCATTATAGGCTAAAGAGATGTTGGATTTTAGATCCACAAAGCAGATTATCTCAATGGAGGTACTGCACTGCATTTGGCTGCTCTCAATGGACATTCCCGATGCATCCGGATCCTCCTTGCCGATCACATTCCAAGTATTCCTAATGTTTGGAAAATCCTTAGGAAAAAGTCAAGAAGGGAAGATTTTATTTCGGAATTCGATGAAGGGTAATCCCATGCATATGTCTTCTGTCTACTTAAATGGTCACATCCATTTATTTTTAGCTTTGATTAATTTATTATTTGTTACCTTCTCTGTATCAGTTCACTTCATGAGATAATCAATAAACCTGCGGATGGAGGCATCACTGCCCTTCATATGGCTTCATTGAATGGGCATGTTGAGAGCTTGCAGTTACTCCTCGATTTGGGAGCTTCTGTAGACGAGGTTACTTTGGAAGATGGTACCACAATTGATTTAATTGGTAATTTATCCTCACCCGGTTTTATGTAGATTACGTATACGTGTTGCTTTAATCAATGCTAAACTTCATTCTTATTTAGTGCTTTTGCTGAAATAGGTCTAATCTGAATGTCCTATTTTCTTGGCAACATATTACAACCTCTGTCCCAAAATGTGTTGCTTTAATCAATGCTGTACTTAGTTCTTATTTAGTGCTTTTGCTGAAATGGACATTCAATTTGGGACGGAGTGAGTACATTTTTGCGAACTCTTTCCATCTCTGACATGTGGTACTGGTTTTGGTTGCATAATGTCAATAGATTACTTTTATTTGCACAATCCGAGAAGAAACCGAGATTTCTTTTTAGTAGGCAAAGTATACTACGTACATTTAAGCTTCAGTGGAATTTATGTTGTTCTATCCACTTCTGTGTCCAGGAAAGTAATCAATGCTCTTTTTTTTTTTTTCTCGTGATCATTTATGAACGTCATGGCTGTATATGAAATTGTGAACTTTCATATGCTGGTTGCTAGTTGATGTGTCCGTTACAATTTAGATGGGAAGGAACTGCCTGGGGCAAGAGACCGAGAATTAATGTTCACTCAGACATTGCAGTTTAGGCGTACTTCCTTCTATTTAGTCTAAATTTTTTGTTCTGAATCAAAATGGAGGAAACTGAAAATAAGTGTAGTGAAAGGATAATTTTCTCATCCTTGAGTTGTTATTTAGAAGGGAAAAAGCAGAAGATTCAATATAAGGGCTGTCTGAAGAAAATAATCTTCGAGAAGTGTGTTCCAAAATTTCCGGTTGGTTGTTCCATGAAATTAAATCAACTACTTCCTCCGTCCTAAAACAACTTGCACTAATATCTTTTTTGGATGTCCCATTGATAAGTCCCAATTGTTTTTTATTCACCTTACCCCACTTGTCATACTCACACACTTAATTAGAGGGTCCCACTCTTAAATCATCATAATCACAACCACTTTCCCGCTCACAATACTTTTGAATATATATAGTCTCTCCTTAATTTCCGTGCATCTCCAAAATGGTGCAACATGTTTTGGTACGGAGGGAGTATAGTGTATTCAACGAGTCAACAAAAACCACCTATTTCCCAACGGAAGCTAACGGATCTGAACTCCATATATACAGGAAAATGAAGCTTTCTTTTACTTGCTTTCTCTAGTTACATACATATTAAAAAACTTATTCTCATTGATTCGACCCAATGAAATTACTTTTGCAGGGTACATTCAGCCACTTTTCTGTAGTTCAACCAAACATAAGATAATACAGCACTTAACATGAATATGTTCTCTTCATTATACATTATCTTCCTCTAAAATTCTTGGTTTTGCTTTTAAAAGTTAATACTTTGTATGAGAGCAGTGGTTCTATTTTCTAATTATACTCTTGATCGAAAGTAAAAATGTAAAATTGGATATTCATTTTGGGACGGAGGTAGTAGTTATTATAGCATGTCATTTCTTAAAAATCTCCTTGAATGTCATCATCACCAAAGTAATAGCTGCAATTAACTACTTGTATTATTAAAGGGACATTTGTCTCGGAAAGTTACTTCTTTGAAATTTAACTAGCACATAAACGTGCATAACTTAGTTTCGTTGCAAGTTCACACCGGGTCGTGATAGTTGTAGTTGGAAATGGCAACGTTTGTTTTCAGGTGCCGGAAGCACACCCCTCCACTATGCTGCATGCGGTGGGAACGAACAGTGTTGCCAAGTACAACTCTTTACCTTCAACTAATTTACGTAATTTTTGAGACCTTGCTCTGAAATATTAATACTCGCGTGTATGTAAATATGTCAGATTCTGATAGCTTGGGGCGCCAGTCTAGATGCTGAAAATGCAAACGGGTATGAATCTGGATGCTTTATAAACATTGTCTTGAGAGAGAACTGAGAAATAGGAGGAAAAAATGAGTGAGTTGTAGTTGGGACTTCCTTTGTATATAGGCCGTAAATAACTGAACATGCATTTAGTAAACGATCAAAAGTGTTTTTTTTTTTTTTTTTTTTTTTTTTTTTTTTTTTAAAGACCATTCTGATAAAGCAGCAATAATTATTATTCTAAATCATCTCCTATTTTGTTATGTTGTACTACCTCGTCGTGAAATGATCTTCCCATTTTTTTCGGCCGTTAGCAATAATTTTAAGGTTGATTTAATTATCCTAATGATAACAAGTTTTAGATTTTCATTAGTATAATAGAATCAACATAAAATTATTACTCTAAGTTCCTTCGTAATAACCGAAAAAAAGTGGGAAGATTTTGGGACGGACTACGGAGGGAGTATTGGCTAATGAATAATTGTCTAACTATTTTGTATCGTTTTTCACATATTCAAAGATGGACTCCCTTGATGGTTTCTCGCTCATGGCATAGAGATCGGCTTGAGGAAGTTCTTAGCACTCAGCCACAAGACCGGGCACCACTCCTTCCTTCTCCTTATTTATGTCTTCCCCTCATGAGCATCGTTAAAATTGTGAGGTGAGCAAAGCTCTTACCTTTCTTGTACTAAATTTACCACCTGAATTCACAAATGCTCTGCCTCATGTTTGTCCTTCAAATTTTACGCCTTTCCTTTTCTGTAATTAGCCAGTCTGCTTATTTCTTGTTCTGACTTGTACTTCTTGGTACAAGTTCTTCTGAGTTCTGATCCCAGAGAGGACAATGTGAAACAAGGTTTGATGTTGATATTGTTCATCTCTTGTGCAGAGAATGTGGATGGAGGGGCAGCGATTCCCTTCCCACATGTGTAGATCCATGCGTTGTTTGTTTAGAAAGCAAGTGCACTGTAGCTACAGAAGGTATATATCCCGTGAAACTAATTATACTCCTTCCGTCCCAAAAAGATAATCCAACATTGACTTTGATGACGGTCAACTTGATTGAACTTTGACCAACAATGCCTGAAATTCTAATAGCTGTTATTAATCCCCCACTATTTTTTTTTTTTCCAGGTTGTTTTCACGAGTTTTGCACACGGTGTGCGTTATACCTATGTACCACAACTACCACTTCAGCTGCATCCCCCAGTCCCCCAGGCTCAATACCCTGTCCCCTCTGTCGACACGGCATAGTGTCATTTAAAAAGCTCGCCAGCACAAGGACAAGAGCTAAAGAGACACCAAGAACAAGCTTATCACTCGCATTTTGCACGTGTTCAATTGTGGAAGGCCAAGAACCCGAACCCGAGCGCATAATTTCATTAGAAACGACCCCACTTTGCAAGCCCGATTTCCCTTGTGCTAGACTCTCCCCTCTCGGTTCTTCTTTCCGCTCCTTGAGTTGCCATGGATTCTCATCAATGAAACTCAGCCACTCATCAAGATCGACCAGATCTGGATTTCGACGATCCACTTCTGATAGAGGGAAATCATGGTTATGTTCTTTCAATCAATCCATGGATACCAGTCTATGCTAACGAGGCGCAAGAACTCGTGAGAAGACGGGTTTCTTTCTTCTTTTAACCTTGTTTGCATATTTTTTTTTTCCGGGTGGGTTAATAATTTGTGGGTGAAAGGTTTTTGTTGGTAAAAGTTTGGACAATATTGTTTTCGACAAGGGCAACTTAATGTACAAATGAAATGGAACATCAATTCAAGTGCCTTGCTTGATTAAAAGGGTACTACATTTGTTTGTAAAATGGGACAACAATTGGATTTATATTGAAGCTTAATTGATTTGTGAATATTGTTAACGTTGTATATGTTTGCAATAAACTCCATTTTCTTAGATTTATTAAGCGAGAAATAATAAAGTTATAAAGATGGCTACAAAAAATGGTCTACAAAATGAGGTGTCATAATAATATTGATTTTTTTTTTTTTAGAGTGTAACATGTTCCCACTCGATTCGATGCAACAAATAAATATCGTCACCTAAACTTCTTTTGTAATCGTAGTATTATTGCGGATATTAAGCATATGGGCCGGGGCCATGTTAAATTTATCCAATTGAAAGAAAGATCAGGCCTTTCAACCAGACTCCAAACCGGCTCCGTTTGTTTGGCGGAAAACAACTTCCGGAAAACATTTTTCCCATTTTCCGGTGTTTGTTAAACACCGGAAAATGGGGAAAATGTTTTCCAAGGATGTGGTTTTCCTCCATTCCTAAGGAAAACGTTTTCCTTACCTCCACCTAAGGAAAACGTTTTCCGGAAAATGCTAACACTTCAATTGTTGTTTTAACTCCAATTTTTGTTTTACGAAAATTATTTTTTAAATATACCCAGTTAATTAAAAAATGTCTAAAAATATTTTATTTTTATGAATATTTTGCAATATGTTAAATTATTAACTTTAGTCCATTATAATTACAAAACTACATTTCCATTTTACTTTATAATTGAAATTGGAGATAATGACTACTTTATTGATTATTTCTTTTTAATATATACTCTAGGTGATCAAAATTAATGTATCTAATAAAGTTTTCCGGAAAGTATTTTCTTAAAATTCACCAAACAGTGGAAATTACATTTTCCGGAAAACATTTTCCAAGAAATCGTTTTCCGGAAAATATTTTTCAAGAAATCGTTTTCCGGAAGTTATTTTCAGTGAAACAAACTGAGCCTGACTACTAACTAAAAAACGTGCGGCCTTGAACCAATTTGGATTGGGTTGGTCATCGGAAAATGGCGGTCGTCCTCTCATCTTCTTCACTCCTACCAATCCCTCTCCCAAGACACTGTAAACTACAACCCGCCGTCAATTTTCGGCCTCACCGGTGCCCTCGTCCGGCCGCCGTTTCCTCGCAGATATGCGCCTCCGAAACGTTAAAGATCGATAAGTCTGCTCTGAGTTTGTCTGAGGCCGTCACGGAGGAGGAGCTTTGGGCCACCACTCTTCTCCGTGTTCGGTCTTTCTATGATTTTAAGCCTTCTGTTGGAATCGAAGTGAGTTCTGTTTATTACTATTGAAATTTTCATTTCCTCAAATTTTATTCCTAAAATTGCTTGTTTCTTATGCAATGAGGTACATCATCCATGTCTATTTCATCTTAGCAATTTTATTTTTTTTTAGAAAGTATCTTAGCACAAATTTAGTAACAGTAATGTTAGTGATTATTAGTTGATTATTTCAAATTTAAGCACATTGGATAGTAATGTCAACATTTATGTAATTGTTTTGAATTTTTATGATGTAAATCTGATGGTATTTTCTCGATTTCAAGTTCTATTAGGATTATAAAAGGAACTTGACTGAGCGCGAGTTTGAAGCATTAAAGGAACGCGTGGCAGGAACTAGGGCAGGGTTTAAAAGAGTTGCTTGTATCAATGCAACGCTTCCATTGTCGAAATTTTCAGGCTTTCCAGATGATCTAACCTCTACATGTAAGGTACCAATCTACCCATACCGTCTATTTACTATTGGTTCCAGTATTGTCTCTATCGGTGTGTTGGCTTTTGCTTTACCGGTACAAGGCTGGGCTTGAGCGCAGATGGCTTTTAGCCTCACTTACTATGGGATCGTGTTTAGGTTTTGATGTATGAAGTTAGTAACTTAGTATGAGCATATGAAAAGCTACCATCAGAATTTGTACGTTCAGCTTCTTTACGAGGCATGATGCCTTATTGATGACCTCTCTGGCGTTTAAATTTTATCCTCTAATGAAACTAAAATGTGAGTCAATTAGGAAAGTTAGGCATTTAAAGAGTACGGAGTATTTGTTTTACCATGTTGTTGGCTCTTCTCAAATTGATTGTTTTTACTTGGATCATATATTTAATATTCATTTGAAAGGAGCTTTAGATTTCTAGGCGCATGTAAGAAGTTTGTTTGGCAGTTGGCGATGAGCGAAAGGAACCTTGGGCTTAGTTTATGTGTATTGTAGTCTTGCATTCTTCCACACCTTTAAGCAATTGTAGATAGGGGGTGATTGTTGTGTTGCTATGAATCCTTTAGTCTATTAAAGTTATCTTCAGCTTTTTGCGTCTATTTTTCTGATTTGTTCTACTGTAGTACTTATGAGATTACTTTTAGGTTTATTGGCATAGAGAATGTGACTATGGATTTTTTTTTTTTTTTGGTTTCCTTCGTCATAGTATGATGCAGTTATCCGTCTAATCTCGTCTATCTTTGTAGTTTTCAAACAATGGGGAAGATCGAGTTGTGATTGGCACTCTGGATCTTAACCAGTGTATGAGCCTCCCAGATGAGATATCTGGAATGAAGCCTAAGGTATATCTTGGATTTAATTACTTGCATCTCCAAAATTATTTCTGTTGCCATATTGCTTCATGCCAGTTGAATTTATTAATCTCTTCAAATTGTTCTTTTTATAAGTTCCTCTTTATCTTAAAGCATTGAACAGTTTTTTTTTTTTTTTGATTTGGAGGTGATTACATCACACATAGATTCTCGCTTGAATTGAGCTCTGTAAGCTGTGACCTTTACCATATGAAAAGGTTTTAAAACTTAAAAAGGCAAATGATATATGGCTCTACATTTTTGTTTTATCAAATTGGCGATTAATGAAGCACTATAAAGTGACTATGAAGTGAGTTTCAGTGTCGTCAACTCTATCTCAACAGGGAATTGGAGCTGATTTTGCAAGGGCATACCTGAGTAATGTATGTGTTGCCAAGGAATGCCAGAGAAACGGGATTGCTTTAGCACTTATTGAGACGTCCAAATTGGTTGCTGAGGATTGGGGTAACACCTTTTTCACTCAATTCTCATTTTTAACTCGTGTTTTACTGCATACTCCCTCCGTCGCACCTCACTTGAGACCTAAGAGGTGGGCACAATAACTAAGGAAAAAGAATAAAGTAGAGAAAATGTGTGGTAGAAAAATGAAAGAGAGAATGAGTGGGGTAAATAGTAGTGTTGGTTGAATAAATTGAGTGGTGGAAAATGGGGAGAGAGTGAGTGGTGGGGTAGTTTGAATATAAAATAATAAAAAAATGTCTATTTTGGGGAGTCTCAAGTGAGACAGACCAAAATATAAATAAGTCTCAAGTGAGGTGGAACGGAGTACATGTTTGCTGATATGTTCTTGACTTATTTTTTAAAATTGTTCTGGATTTCTTGGTTAATTTTCCCAGCTTTATCTGGGGTGCATTGAAGTGAATTACATTTTCCAGTGCTGGTTTAAAGTCTTTGAGTAGTTTTGGAATTAATAAATTTCTTTGCGAAAATGTTACAGGAATAAGTGATCTATATGTGCACGTAGCGGTTGACAATGAGGCAGCAAGGAATCTATACTTGAAAAGTGGCTTCATCCATGAGAACGACGAACCTGCATGGCAAGCCAGGTTTCTAGACCGACCTCGAAGAGTTCTTTTGTGGACTGGTCTTCCTCACTCCTACGACTGGTGATCCATCGCAGAATATTATATTGATGGATAATTGTTGTGGTCGTAATTTGTTACTTTGCGTAAAATGTTCGTTCCATTGCACAGTGTAACTACTTGAATTTATTGAGAACCATTTATGGGTGAATAATGATATGTATAGTGAAAACCCAAAGGGAAATGAAAGTCCTTTTCCAAAGTCCTTGTATTTGACAGTACTTGTAAGGAGGTTCATCTGAACTGTTTCCGCCTGCCAAAGTTCATGTTGTCCAGGAATCGAGCTTCACTTGACTGCTCAGCGGTTCATTTGGTCGGTCACACATACTGTAAGGAGGTTCATCTGAACTGTTTCCTTGTATTTGACAGTACTTGTAAGGAGGTTCATCTGAACTGTTTCCGCCTGCCAAAGTTGATGTTGTCCGGGAATCGAGCTTCACTTGACTGCTCAGCGGTTCATTTGGTCGGTCCCACATACTGTTGCTGCAGTGATTTCAGATCCTGTTTTAATTTAAGGTCAAAGGGTATTCTTGTCCGAATAAAAATTCGATGCATCTAATGGTAAAAGTTAATAGAGCATAAAATGGGAAATAGTTAACAATTGGATCATAATACCATCCTATTCTCTTCTTGAAGATTGGCGTGTAATCAATTGTTCGGTTCAACTCAGAATATTGAATCGTCATCAAACAAAAAAGATAATTTTTCAGAATTGGAAAAACGAACTTGACTCCTCGGTATGAATTTAAGTGCATCTTTTTTACTGTTTAATTGACACAAATTCTCATTAAAATCAAAATCTTAGGCTTATGGTACAACACTACAAAGTATAAACCTTTTTTTTTTTTTTTTTTTTTTTTATGGGTGTGAATATCATCACTGTGAGTGTGAGATATTACAAGATTGGTCTATATTTTACATTTGTCTTTTTTTTTTCAATAATTATTCTATCATTAAATGAATGTCCAATTTTTATTTGATTAGATATTTTAAAAATATCTACATTTCATTCTTGTTAGTGCAGACTGGTGGTGTTACCACAAGTGCTGCCAACACTGTCTCAGTGTTATCAGACGAGTGTCTGAGTTAATATTTGAACATTATCTTCATGGATTATTTTTGTACTAACATCTAATATGTTTGCATGAATTTTGTTTATTGTTGGTCCATTAATCAGGTATACTATGGTGGGAATGCTAGAATTATGCAAGGAAGTTGAAAGAAGATAAGCTATGCATAAAGATGGATTTTGCGCATAACTTGGAGATAAATGGCAAGTGAAAAATGTGGGAATTAGACCCATTCAAAGGCTGAGATATTTACAAGGGAGTACAAGGCTTTTACAGCCATTAGGTACAAGGAGGCGAAGCAAGAACTTTGGCACCAAGAATTTGTTCCTATAATTATGGACATGTGGAGAAATTCTTCCCCAAGGCTCGGCAACTTATCCATCCACTCCACCACGTTTTTGATCAACTCTGTTGAGATTATGACCGAGATCCTCCGAGATTCTTAAGGAGATCTCGGCATATCATCTTTCTTATTTGTTGTATATTCTTTCCTATTTGGTAGGATGTAATTTAGGTAGGGATTTATATTAAGAGCTAAAATATAGGAGTAGTAGTCTTCCTCTTCAAGGAAGGATTCTTGTATAAAGATTGTATGTACTCGGCAATTGAACACAAGGGAATAAACTGATTTTGTTCTCCCCATACTATTCCCAATATCCGGTTTTAACTTGGCACCAGAGCTTGGTTATCAGAGATCATGGCCGGTGACGATGAAGCTAATAAACCCGGAGTTGAAAGTTCCGGCAAAGGAAAGGAAGAAAAGAGATCTCCCTATTTTCTTTCTTCTAGTGACAATCCGGGAATGATTATCACCCATGTTCAGTTGAAGGGTGAGAATTATGAAGAATGGTCACGAGTTTTCAAAGGATCGCTTCGAGCGAAGACGAAAACTGGATTCATTGATGGAAGAATCCCATGTCCTGATGATGCTGATGAAGCGGACCAATGGTGGACGGTGAATTCCATGATTGTCTTGTGGATTTTTAATACCATTGAGCCGACTCTTCGCTCCACTATTACCTATGTGGACGAAGCGAAGGTTCTATGGGATGACTTGAAGGAACGGTTTTCGATGGGGAATGGACCGAAGACTCAACAATTGAAGGCGGACATAGCCAACTGCAGACAAGGAAAGAACGAGAGCGTGGCTTCTTATTATGGACGCATAAAAAAGCTATGTGACGCTCTTAATGATTTTGAAACCTTGCCGACTTGCTCCTGTACAGGCTGCAAGTGTAATATTGGGGCGGTGTTAGTAAAAAGGTGTGAGGAGGAACGGGTTCATCAATTCGTCATGGGGTTGGAAACTCCGAAGTTTGAAAACGTGAAAACCTCTATTGTCATTACAGAGCCACTGCCTTCTGTGAATAAGTCTTATTCGAATGCTATAAGGGAAGAACAGGTGTTGGGAGGCGGACATGGAGAATCTCCGACTCCAGCAAGTTTTGTCGTTCGTACTATTGACAGGACAGTTGACAGACCAGGTGTGAGCACAGATGGCTCGTCAGTTGGCTTGACAGAAAAAAAAAGGATATGAGCAATGCCACTTGCTCCCACTGCAGGAAGAAAGGACACGGTGTGGACTCGTGCTTCAGGCTGATAGGATATCCAGAATGGCACATGGGAGTTGGTGGATGCTCCTCTTGATAAGAAGGTGATTGGTAACAAATGGGTCTATAAATTCAAGTACAATGCTGATGGGACAATTGAGCGTTGTAAAGCTCGGTTGGTGATTTTGGGAAATAAACAAGTTGAAGGTATTGACTTCAAGGAGACATTTGCACCCACCATCAAAATGGTTACGGTACGAGTATTTCTTAGCATTGCTACGGTGAAAGGATGGGAACTTCATCAAATGGATGTTCACAATGCTTTTTTACACGGTGATCTTAGTGAGGATGTGTATATGAAAGTGCCTTTGGGACATCCGGACTCGTCCTCTGGGAAGGTTTGTAAACTTAAGAAATCGTTATATGGTCTTCGGCAAGCCCCTCGTTGTTGGTTTGCCAAACTCTCTGTGGCGTTGAAGAGGTATGGATTTGTTCAATCATGCTCTGACTATTCCTTGTTCTCTTTAAAGACTTCCGCTGCTGAGATACACGTTCTGGTCTATGTTGATGACTTGGTTATTGGTGGGGATGATTCGGATGCTATTAACCAATTCAAGGCATATCTTGGTCGTTGTTTTCACATGAAAGATCTTGGGCGTCTTAAGTATTTTTTGGGTCTGGAGGTGGCGACACATCCTGATGGTATTTTTCTGTCTCAGCGCAAGTATGCGCTTGATATACTTTCTGAGGTTGGTCTTGTTGGCGCACATCCAGCCATTACTCCTATTGAACAGAATCACCGTTTGGCTTTGATTGAAGACGATGATTTACGAGATCATGAGGCTTATAGGCGACTTGTTGGTCGACTTATCTATCTTACTATTACTCGCCCGGAGCTATCCTACAGTGTGCATACTCTTGCACAATTCATGACTAGGCCTAAGAAGGCTCATTGGACAGCCGCTCTGCGTGTTGTTCGGTATCTTAAGAATCGTCCGGGCCAGGGTCTTTTGTTGCGCCGTGATTCAAGTTTTCATCTCCGAGCATATTGTGACTCTGATTGGGCTAGTTGTCCTCTTACTCGGCGCTCTCTTACTGCTTATTTTGTTTTCTTGGGTCACTCTCCGATCTCTTGGAAAACCAAGAAACAAACTACCATTTCACGATCATCGGCCGAGGCAGAATATCGTTCAATGGCGAGTGCCACGTGTGAATTAAAATGGCTGCGTAGTTTGCTTGGTTCGTTCGGCATTCCACATTCCGCTCCTATGACTGTTTTGAGTGATAGTCAATCCGCATTGCATATGGCCCAAAATCCTGTCCATCATGAGAGAACCAAACATATTGAAGTTGATTGTCATCTTGTTCGCGATGCTGTTCAGTCAAGTGTCATCACAACTGCCTATGTTCATACGACTTCACAGTTGGCTGATCTTCTTACTAAAGCGTTGGGCAGTCAACAGTTCCTATATCTTCTGGGCAAGTTGGGCATTTGTGATTTGCACGCTCCAACTATTCCCAATATCCGGTTTTAACTAACTCTCCAGCCACAAATGAAGTGTTCCCCAAGTACTTCAAGTCTATAAATAGCAAGGAGGATGAAGATTGAAGATACAACACTACAACACACATTCTTGCACAATAAAGTCTATACACTCCTTGGTTCTGATAAACTCCGTCTTCCCAAACCTATTCCATTCTTGTAATCTTTGATTATAAGTTTGTCTTGGCTAGGATAGGGTCTCGTGTATAGTCTTAGTCGTTCCATAGAGCTCAAATTGTAATAGCGATAGGGAACTCTCGGCCTTGTACTTACGATTCTTATTATTAGTGAAGGTCTCGCCTTTTGAGGCACCTCTCGAGATATATACTTTATACTCCCTCCGTCCCATCACAAGTAGGATTTCTTTCCCTTTTAGGCCGTCCCAGGACAATTGAGACTGCTCAAAATGGAAATGTTTTAATATATTTATATTCAACCAACCTTACAATTTAACCCCACTCATTCTCTCTCTTCATTTTCCACCACTCATTTTATTCAACCAACACTACTATTTACCCCACTCATTCCCTCTCTTCATTTTCTACCACACATTCACTACTTTCTCTTAATTATTGTGCCCACCCGTCTAGTCCTACTTGTGCTGGGACGGAGGGAGTATATCTTGAGAAAAATAATTCTTGTGTTTATTCCGCTGCAAACTCGTTTTGAAAAATTATTTTAAATCGGGTGTGTGTGTTGTCTGAAGTGTTATCGTTGGACTGCCAACACCTTTATAACACTTTATAATACCAAGGCCATAGACATTTTCAATTCTCATTGAAATATTTTTTGAAAAATATGGTACCCGGATTAGTAATTTCAGGCCATCTTTACTCTGAGCTAAGCAGGCTCGTGGTTTTCACCATTCTGTTTGAATGTGTACAGTACAGGCGAATGTCCATCGCCTCCCCAGTCACAGTTGAACCAGGCCCACAGAGAATAGCAATCGGAACTAAGTCTTCTCCGGCGATCTCTGCATATTTAGGTATTTCTCGCTCTGTTCGCCTGTATTTATGAAATCTGTTGAAAATCGAGTGTGCTTATATATGTCTGTAATCTGTATCGATACGATCCATTATGAACAACATTGTGATGATATGAATGACCCAATTATGTCCTACTCTCTTAAACCTAATTGGAGTAGTATCTTTTTGAAGAATCTCATAATAGAGCCCTACAATCAGTTTGTAGGATTCAATCACATATTAGTTCAATTCCCAGCATTAAATCATAAAAAAAAAAAATACTCCCTCCGTCCCAAAATGATCTTCACATTTGACTATTCAAACTTTTTAAGGATATGAACACTTGCTTCACTAGCCATGTTTGTGTTTATGAACATTTAAGCCTAAATTGTAGAAAAGAGAAGAACTTTTTGGGACAATGAAAAATGGTAAATGAGAAGATCATTTTGGGACGGAGGGAGTAAAAAATACTTACTTATTTATGAATTAGGTTTTTTTTTTTTTCCTGAATAGGTTGAAAGGTTAAGGAGATTGTAATATAGTTTATGGAAGTGAGCTCTATATATAAGTGAAACATCTCAAATAGAATAATACAGACTCTTTGATCAAAATGGCGGAGGAGTATGTTTCCTATTTGTAGCTGAATATTGATTTTCTCTTCTTTATTGGTAGTTGCTTTGCGAGTCCAACTGGTTGCGTATAGTTATGAGACAACGAAAGAGTTCTGCTATATCAGCAGATACAGGTGGAGTTGAATATCCTAAATCTCTTGAAAAAGAGGACAATACAAACACAATTCCTCTTAGTTCGTCAAAAAGAATATTTCTTCTTTGTTTGGTTTTTCGGATAGTGAATTCTTTACTGGTACAAACATATTTCAACCCGGATGAACACTGGCAAGCACTTGAAGTTGCTCATCGAATCACTTTCGGGTATGGAATTTTCGGTTGTTCCTGTTTATTTTCTTGTGTCTAATCTTAGCTTACTCTTTAGCTTGCTATTTAGTGTTTGTTTTGATTGATTTATCTACAGATATGGACATTTAACTTGGGAATGGAACGAGGGGATTCGTAGTTTCCTGCATCCAATGCTATTTGCTCTACTCTATAGAATACTGTCCATTTTCCATCTTGATACTCCGTGGTTCATGGTAAATATAATTACATTGTTTTCCTGTTGAAATGCATTACTTCTATATATGGGATTGCATGCCAAAAATTGAAGTGATAGTATGTTCTTTCCAACTGCATCCTGGCTCATAGTTAAACCGCTTTACCTTTATCTGTCACTAGAGGCATTAATTAACCCATAAATATGGTTAAAATCATGTTATTCTTTTGCAGTTTAATGCTCCACGAATGCTTCAGTCGATGCTATCTGCAATTGGCGATCTCTACATGTACAAACTATCTCAAGTTGTTTTTGATGGACACACTGCGCAGTGGGCAGTATCCTCCCCTATTTTGCTTGTTGTTTAAAGTAATGATATGAGCATGGGTGTTTGTCTTAGTCTTTTGGTGCTTAATTACCATTTGTTATTTTGAAATTTATTATGGATTGAGATAAATGTCACCCCTGATGTATGTCATATACTTAATATGCTTCAGCTCTTCTCTCAGTTGACAAACTGGTTTATGTTTTTCTGTATCCCACGCACTTTGTCAAATAGTTTGGAGACTGTCCTTACTATTGTGGGTCTCTACTACTGGCCCTGTATGAGAGGATCCTCCAGAAGAGCTCCCCTGGTTTCAAGAAAGTGGGGATTGGTTGCAGCTGGTTTAGTATGCTCCATCCGTCCAACAAGTGCTATCACATGGGTTTATGTTGGTCTTCTGGAGCTTTTCGTGACTAATGATAGGCTAAAGTTCATTTTTCTTGAGGTTGCTCCCATTGGGTAGGTACAAATGCATACTGCTTTGTCTAATGTCTCTTCTTTTTCTTTAAATGCTATATAGGAGTCATGGTGTGATGCCTTTGCTAGAATGATATTTTTCTGGTATTATGTTTTGTATCCAAGTGTTAGCACCCATGACTACAGTTAAGAGAGTCGTTGCGGTGTTGATCCATTTTCTATTTTTAATGAAATTTTCTGCCAACTCCCTCAGGCCCCTGGCTGAGTCATTTATCTTGAGATTGATTTGTTTTACGATTAAGCTTTCCCTTGTTGCCCGAGGCAGCTTTGAGTCGCAGTTAAATCTGAAGACTTGATCTTGTCTTTAGACCTATCTTCAAAATTCAAATTGTATGAATATTTTCTTGTCAGGCATTCATGGCGCTATCTATAGAAGAATGGGCCTCTTTAAATCCTTTCTTAATCTGCGTTCTGTTCTCTCTCTTTCTCTCTTTGTGTTTTATGGAAAACCAAATGTGCTTATCTTGCGACTTCATTCGTGATATCAGGATATCTGTGCTCGGGCTGACGAGCTTACTGGACCGCTTGATGTATGGCTCATGGATCTTAGTGCCTCTTAACTTTTTAAAGTTCAACTTTTTCTCATCTGGAGGATACTATTATGGAACTCACAAGTGGCACTGGTACTTCAGCCAGGGATTTCCAGTCATGATCTTTACTTTCCTACCATTTTCAGTTGCTGGCATCATGCAATCAAAACAGTGGAAACTTTCAGGGCTTATATTATGGGTTTTAGTGCTTTATAGTGTGTTAGGGCACAAAGAGTTCAGGTACGTTCATTCGAAGTATCTCATTTTGTTCTGTTGAGGTTATATTTCCCACCAGTAGCTTTGATCCTGAATTATGCTCATCCATTGATTAACTAGATTACGAGTAACAGGTTTGTCCTCCCAGTGCTTCCATTATCTTTGATGTTCTCTGGTTATTCGTTAGCCAAGATAAGTGGGCGTGATTCGTGGAATGATAAAAGGAAAACAACTCTTGGTCCACGTCCCAGATGTTTCTCAAAAATTCAAGTGATCACCCTTTTCCTGCTTGCCACGAATCTTCCAATGGCTTTTTACATGAGTATGGTCCATCAGGTACATTTCGTCTTCAATGAGAAACTCTCCAATGTTGTATTGCTCCATTCGTCCCAACTGTGCAAGTGCTTAATCACACATTTTTTAATTATTAACTTTTTCGTCCTGAATAAGCTTAAGAGCCTCGTCATTTTGTTATATTCTTTACTTGATCTTGTTTCGGTAGGAATTGAGATGATTATAAGAATTTCTTGCAGAAGAAACAATATGCTGTAGAGTACTATGAATAGATTGTTACCTCCTTTTACTTGTTCAACTGATTCTCATGTTAAACTGATGGACAGAGAGGTACAGAGGATGTGATGAAGCATCTTGCAAAAGAGGCTCTCAGCGGGAATGTGAAGCGTGTCCTTTTCTTGACGCCGTGTCATGCTACACCCTACTATTCAACCCTTCATCAGAATATTCCAATGCACTTTTTGGACTGTTCTCCAAGGTATATAGGTTTAGAATGGAAATGTCTTATGATGATTCTTTCTTCCGTGCTGTTATGCTGTGCTCGTGTATATTTTTCTGACGACATCTCAAAATTCTGTACTTCCTAAGCAGCAAAGTGAAAGGAATTCCTGATGAGTCTGACAGATTCATGATGGACCCAATTGGTTTTACCTCAGAGTACGTGAAAAACTGGTCTCAACCCAGTCATATCATACTATTTGACTCAGAAGAAAAGCGGTTAAAAGAATTCCTAGTCTCACAATCTTTCAAAGAGGTAAATGTAGCTATGCACCTACACCTCTTGAACTCTTTAGGCTAAAGCTTAATTATATACCAATTTTATAGTAGTATATTACTTTCTCAAGAAGATTGGGATTATTTGTTGCAGAGTAAAAGATTCTTTCATGCTCACTTCAAAGTGGACCGAGATCTCCAAGCCTCAGTTGTAGTATATGCTCTGACAGGCCTGTGACTATTAACCTCAGCATGAAGCAACCCTGGTTTTATATCTGATTCAGGCCAGTGACTCTTAACCTCAACTCAAAGCAAAGCTGGCTTGATTTTGATTCTCTAAATGTACAAATACTTTTCCTTGTTGTTTCAATTTCTCTCTCTCTCTCTCTCTCTCTCTCTATATATATATATATATATAGGTAGGTATTCTCTCAAATGAGAACCATAACTACATGAGAACCATTAGAACCAATAACCACCATTGGATTAAAATAGTTGAATGGTTCAGATTAAGATGTAATGGGAAGGAGAGGCGGTGACATTTTTGAAATTTCTATGAACTATTGAGAGCAGATCTCCTGTGCCCCTCCATGTGCCCCTCCCTGTGCCCCTCTAATCTGGACCGTTTACAATATCAACATAAACGGTCCAGATTAGAGGGGCACATGGAGGGGCACATGAGATCTGGCCTCTGAACTATTGGGGGAAAACTTAACCTGAGAATCACCTTTCCAAATCTGCCACGTCATCAACCAAAATATCCTTAGAATTTCAAAATTAAATATCTCTCTATATATATAAGTCGATTTTTTTTTTCCCGAGAACACTGATTTTTTCGTCTCGACGAGACGAATCAAACTACATCCATGAAGATAGGGTTTTGAAAAAAATTATCGAACAAAAATGAAATGTTAAAAATACGATTAGATACAATAGCTAATTAGTTATTGTATCCAAGCGCAATGGTCAATATTTAACTATTGTATCCAAGTGTAGCTAGTGCATCCAAGTACAATTTTCAAAATTTAGCTACTGTATCCAAGTGCAATGATCAAAATTTGGCTATTGTATCCAAGTTCAATGGTCATTAGCTATTGTATTCAAGTGCAATATTAAAATTTAGCAATTGTTTCCAAGTGTATCTACAAGTGCAATGTTCGAAATTTAGCTATCGTATTCAAGTGTAATGTTCAAATTTAGCTACTGTTTCTATGTGTAATGTTCAAATTTTAGCTATTGTATCCAACTGTATCGATTGTATCTAAGTGCAATGCTCATAATACACTTGGATATAGTAGCTACCAAGCTATTGTATCCAAGTGTAATGTTCAAAATTTAGCTATTCTATCTAAGAGTATATCCACTGTATCCAAATGCAATATTCAAAATTTTGCTAATGTATCCAAGTGTATCTAATGTATTCAAGCGCAATGTTTAAAATTTAGTTAATGTATCCAAGTGTATCTAATGTATCTACATGCAATCATCAAAATTTAGCTATTGTATCTAAGTGTATCTCTTGTATCCAAGTGCAATGCTCAAAATACACTTGGATACAGTAGCTACCTAGCTATTGTATCAAAGTGTAATGCTCAAAATTTAGCTATTGTATCTAAGAGTATCCACTGTATCCAAATGCAATGTTCAAAAATTTTCTAATGTATCCAAGTGTATCTAATGTATTCAAGTGCAATGTATAAAATTTAGCTAATGTATCTAAGCGTATTTTGAAAATTAGACGTTTAATATTATTTTTTTCAAAACTCTATCTTCAGGGATGTAGTTTGATTCGTCTCGTAGAGACGAAAAAATCAATGTTCTCGGATTATTTTTTCGATTTATAGTTAATGAGATATTTAATTTTGAAATTTTTGGGAAATTTTGAGTGATGACGTGGCAGATTCTGGAACACACATGGTATTTCGCCCTTCCCTTTGTCAGTCAACCTAATTACAAAAATGTCACCGAATTTTCAAACTAAAAAAGTAATCTAAACTAAACCCTTGATTTGTGTCTGATCCAATGGTTATCATTGGTTCTCATGGTTCTCATTGGAGCATGACCTTATATAGGTATATATATATATAGATATTTGTATACTCCCTCCGTCCCACTAGAAGTGAGACTTCTTTCCTTTTTGGGCCGTCCCACTTAAAGTGAGACTACCCAAAATGGAAATGTTTTAATATACTTATATTCATCATTCCCCACTATTTAACCCCACTCATTATCTCTCTTCATTTTCCACCACTCATTTTATTCAACCAACACTACTATTTACCCCACTCATTCTCTCTCTTCATTTTCTACCACATATATATCACTTTATCTTAAATATCGTGCCCACTCCTCTAGTCTCACTCTCAATGGGACGGAGGGAGTATATTTCTTCATTCTAGCCTACTGAAATGATGTATATCGAACCTAGTTTGGGTGGTCAATATTTTTCTCAAGGCCTTAAGTACAAAAGAACACTGCTAAAGCCTAACCAAGCCTTGGCAGGTAGAAAGTGGAGCTGAAATAGTTGATCGAAACTTCAAATCAATCATTTCTCGTATTTATGTTTCGACATATGACACTGATATCCACATGCCAAGCTGAAATCGTTCTGGACCTGAATAGACCTGGATGTTAAATTGACTTGTGGACATATGCATTGTTTTGGGTTTGTACAGTTCGCAGTAGAATTAGGACAACCTTCACCTATTTTTAGCGGTACACAATAATGGAGTTGATTATCTGCTAAGAATAATTGGCTAATATCTCTCTCTTTGCCAGAAGACATTTGGTTGATCCGAATTAGAAGATGTCAGCAGGCAGGTTAACTTGCTGTCGGCAGAGGATTGAGAAACCGCAGTTATTACCCCTTCCATTCCCGTCAAAGATTTGAAAGAATACATCTTAAAGAGTAAACATTCTTTCTATATACTTCCTCCGTCCCAAAATGATTTTCATACCTTTTTCCCTGTTATTGCGAAAGAACTTTGAACAATAATTTTAGGTTGATTTAATTGTCCTAATGAAAATCTAAAACGTGTTATTGATAGTATTGTTGATGGTGGTGTATCAATAACAAGTTTTAGATTTTCATTAGGACAATTAAATCAACTTAAAATTATTGCTCAAAGTTTCTTCGCAATAACAGCGAAAAAAGTATGAAGATCATTTTGGGACGGAGGGAGTATATGGGAAACAGAGACGTCAAGTGGAGCGTTCCATAAATAAATGGGCTCTTTAAGCATCGTGGAAGGAGTGCTTTGATTTAATTTTCTGAACAGCCTTAGAAGAACTAAGTTTACACAGATGGCATTGGCTGAAGTAGTTTCTAAATTGTCATGCCAGTAATATCGACCATTACTTTTCGCTTGATAGCTCCATCCAGTTCTGTTTGCTGATATTACTGAAAGAAGTAGTTATTGCTTTATGGGATAAAGCACAATCTATATTTTTGCTTTGTTTTTCTCTTTAATGCTGTAAAAGACTCAACAACTTCCCCCCTAATGAGTGTTAGTGAGTCAATTTTTAGTTTTTACTCTGTAAATTGGCAGGGTCCAGCATTGTTTATGGCCTAAAATACGATTACTTAAAAGCCCTGCAAATAACTTAAGGATGGCCTCTCTCTCATATAAACTCAATAGACCCTTGCCTTCTCACATGAAGGTCTTGAGTTCGATCCCCCAACCCTGTTGTCAAATAAAAAAAAATAAAAAAATCCATATGTTAAATATCGTGCGTTCTTTTAGATGATTTCAGAGCACGCTATCTGTTCTTGTTGTGTATGTTAAGTGTGCTGCTATGCTCTTGTTTCACCATTTTACTGCATAGTGCAAAACTTCTTTGTCTTTTCTTATCCATGCCATACACTTTCTAATTCTTGGTGTCAGACTCTTTGAGCAGGTCTTCACGCTACCATTTCCAGTTGAGCTTAGCCTGTAGGATATCTAACAGGCAAAGAGTCGCACCATCAATCTGCGTTTCCCTACGTCGTTGTTACATGTGGAGATCATATCTTATTAGACAATATTGTTTCTACCTTTTTTTATTACGTTTATACTAATACTCGAAAGCACAGGGAAAAGGGGTGGGGGAAGTGCTGGATAGGGTAGTTGAATACAACATCATGTTCGGCCTTGTTACTTCATGATGTAAACTTTTATACTTGGATCACAATATGATATAATTACAAGATAAAACCGGAAGTACATAATATGGTGATGCTACAAATAGTATCGGTCAGGGCAAAATCCCTAATCTTTATAATACTGAAGCTCATATTTTGATAATGGAGTAGCGTGCTTTAGCATGTGATTAATAGTTTTCGCCCAAATCATATATCGCTGATAATCATCCATCATATCCAGCTTAATTATCCCTCGGTTTGTGGTCAGTACAATGAGAAAACATGTATTAGGATCCTCCGCTTCTGAATCCTTGTACAATTCTGCATACTGATCTTGTACAACACCTAAAAGCAACACAATCATTGAAACTGGTCATTAAAACTATTAGTGGAATAGGGGAGGATTAGCAATGGCAATTTTTGTGATTAGGTTTGACTGTGGTCCTGCCTAAAAATAAAAGTGGTTAGATGATCTTATGATTTTTTATTTTTTTATTTATTTTTTTCACTTGGAAAGAAAAAAGAAATTCTGAACAGAATAAGAACCGTACATTCCTTCTTGCTTGCGAAGGTATTCAGTAGATTAAGCTTCCTTGTTCTGAGGATAACCTGTGAATTCAAAACAACATTTCGATGTTAGGCTTCCATGCACATGGTTTTCCCAGAATCATAGTTTTAACTTTAGTTTTGTATTCACTTCAGGATGTTTATTTTCTAGCCATATAGTTTTCTTGGAAACAAAATTATAACTGTGAAATACTCCTTCCGTCCCAAAATGATATTCACATTTGACTATTCAAACTTTTTAAGGACATGAACACTTGATTCACTAGTCATGTTTTGTTTGGGCACTTCTAAGCTTAGGTTCTAGAATCGTGAAGAATTTTTTGGGACAATGAAACATGCCAAATATGAGAAGATCATTTTGGGACGGAAGGAGTAGTTTCTTTTCATACCTTGGCTTCATTAGATAAGAACACAGACACCGACCTCACCATGAATCTCCCTGTTTGAGAAATGATGAAAAAAATTGAAAAGGTCAAAACAAAAGACACAATTATAACACACTTGTGTTAAATGAAAATAGATATAAGTGTTTCAACATATAGTGGAAGAAACTTTTCTTACCATCAGATGTCTCGATGCTGAGTTCCGCCCCTTTTCTAAGAATAGTTCTACACTTTTCAAGGTCAAATTCGTTATCAGTATTCTCCTCAATCGGCAGCACTGGTGTACTACCAGTTAACCTACTCTTGCCGAGTGTTCTTGTTTTGAGTGTAGCTGCTCCTCTGAGTGCTAAAACAATATCCAAAAAAGATTAAGATAACTGATCATGTACCCTCTGCCCTGAACAGATAGTCTCACTTTGACTTTTACGGTCAACAACTGAACTTTGACCGTAAATTAATGAAAATCACATTATCTCTATGCAATTCTAAAAACGGTATTGATAGTATTCCTAATGGTGAAACAACAACAATTTTTAGATTTGGCGAAGGGATGATCCCATTTTCATTAATTTGTGGTCAAAGTCCAATTGGGTTGAACATGAAACTCAAAAGTGTGACTATCTTTCCGGGACGTAGGGTATAATGAATGAAAAGCTTTATGTAGAGTTTGAAGAGACATACAAGTTGAAGCTGCAGCTGCAAGTGTAAGAATATCATTGGTACTCGTCCCACTAATAGCAGAGCTTATTGCACTAGTGAGTTGCTCCCTCCTTGCCCCCATCTCTTCAGCCATTTTCGCACACTGGGCAGCTACAAGAGCAGCAGCAGAGGCCACTGCAGCTTCCTTGGCATCGTTTGGATCATCATGCTTCGAGTTTTCAGCTGCTATAGCAGCTAAGGCTGCAGCAACACCAGCCACTGATATGGCTGCGTGTACTTCTGCTCTTTGCAGCCTCTGATCTTCTTTCCTTTTCTGCTTAATCTCTTTCATCCATTTCTTGATTGATACAAGCCTAAAAGGAACGTTTTTCCATGGTTGCTGTAATAAAAAAATTGTTATTTTTGCATTACAGGTGTATTTCAAGCATTAATAAGGTACGCCATTGTATGTAAGATTATTACCCATTTCTTTCTAAAGCAACTGTTGTAGTTCACTTCTGGATGCATTGCTTGTTGCATACGTAACCACGACTGTTAAACAGGCAAGAAAGTCGTAAATTTTGTTACATATCTAATAATGTGCACATTCACACACACACACATGAAAGATAGAGATAATAGATAGTTACATCTCGTATATGTTTTTTACCTGAACATCATTGGATTTCCATGGTGGTGTTGATGTATCTGCATATTCCATCTTCTGCAAGTTTATAGAGTAGTACCATTAGTAGATAGTATTAATCTTTCTTCCTTAAGAAACTATATGTGTTTCTGTGTGTGCAGGAAAAAGGATAGAGTCAAAGTCAAAGTACCAGTGCAGGAGATTTTGGTTCACTGTCGAGCTTCAGGATAGGGTAATCATGGACAACGAGTGATCGGTTTTGGAACTCGGGTTGGAAAGCGTCTTTGATGGCGAAGTTACACCAAGCCTGCGAAAGTAGATCCATCGTCTCGGGATGTGCCTGAGATACCACCGGCTTAAACTCGAAATCCATTATACAGTAGGTAATTACACTTGTTTTTTAGAAAATGTAACTTAGTTTAAGATGAGTAAAAGGCTTCCCACCTTCTAATACATTTATAACCCTCATCATATCTAATCACTAATCCCCACTTACCAAACTGATGGTCCCAACCCTTATTAAAAATGTGATTAGTGTGGGCTGTTAACACTCAAAACCAGCACAAGGGGGGAACATATAGGGCCTAGCCAACATCATTACCAACACTTGGATGAATGAAATCCCTAATCTCACCCCCTCCCCTCACTTCCAAAGGGCATGTGTGGAGTGAGTTTAAAGGACAGTTGATATTTTTATTTTATGTCATCAAGTTATTGTATCATTACTTGGGAAAAGTTGGGACAGATGAGATATAACAGATGGAAAGGTTAATTAGGTATCACTCTTGGAGTTTAATATAGGGTTAGTGCCATTCCCCACCTTAAGGTTTGAACAATTTTCACTTTCCTCCTTGATGTTTGGTTTCATATCACTGCCCCCTTTATCAACTTTATGTAAATTTAACCCTAAATCTCTAGAGTGACTAATCTAGTACTCCCTCCGTCCCATACTTATCGCTACTTATTTCCATTTTGGGCGTCCCATACTTATTGCTACTTACCCAAAGTGTTCACTTTTCTCTCTCCCATCCACTCACAACAACTATCTACTAACTTATTTTATCTCTCAATACTTATTTTTCTAACATAGTTTCTTAATCCCCGTGCTCTCCAATTTGGTAGCAATAAGTATGGGACGGAGGGAGTATTTGGACTTGGATATGAGGAGTTTTAGGGGCAAGATAGTCATTTCAATTGCATAACTTTCACAGAAGGGGACAAGTGAGGCGAAATTAAACCTCAAGGGGAGAAGTGAAACATTTCCAAACCTTAGGGATGGACAGTAAAATTAACTCGTGTTGTAATATGTTTAGTAGCATGAAGTGATATGTTTAGTAGCATGAAGATGGGAAGAAATGAAGGTGGGACCCATTAGGCTTAAAGATATGGAGATTTGAAAATGGAAAGTAGAGATGCCAACCATTATTGAAGCATATAGACTTGTAGAGCAATCCTCGTGATGAAATGATGGAGGGAAACATGAGGTTGGCCCCTCAATCCTTAGTATCTTTAAACTCATACCATAAACTTGAGGTAACACTGCTGTATCTGTGTATCTTTTGCCAATAGATCATGGTAGGATCATTGTTAGAGATAGAGTGAGGGTCCGGAACCTCTCCATTTTGCCTCCCAATTTTATCCTCCAGCAATATCGCCGCGTTACTCACTATTTACTCCCAAATATGGGTGTCGATAGAGCGTATTCACGAGTTTTTGAACCTTGTTTTTTTTTTTTTTTTTTTTTTTGTTTAAAGAATTTGTTTGTGGGATATACATATTAAGATCATTGAATTTGAATAACCATTGAATTGGACTCATAGTCAGAAGTTAAGTCTTGGGTATTTTTATTCCTGGTAAATGCAATTTGTGAAAAGTTGAGAACATGCTTGCAATTAGCTTTTGAAATTTGTAATGTCATTGTTTTTTCTAATGTGGAGTCATACAAATGTATTGAGATTTTTTTGGGTGCATATTTCCAAAAACTTGTTAGGCCTGAATCACCTCCTAGTCCTTTATGAGGTAATTACTTTAGGATTTGGGTCAGTGAGTATAGACTTTGGTAAAAGGAAAATCACTTGTATTGATATTAAGGAGACGTATAAATACAAATACAAGAGTACTATCTTGATGAACAAGTATTAGGAAAATAGAAACCTATGCAAATAAGGAATAATACTAATAATAACTTAATATGAAAAGGAAACTAGATCACATAGGATCTTTATGACTAACATGCCCCCGCAATATGGACGACCTCGTAGAGAGTCCAATCTTGGCAAGAAGCTCAAGAAATCTCGGCCTAGGCAAAGACTTGGTTAGAACATCTGCAAGTTGGTCCGCCCCGGAAATGTGTGAGACACGCAATTTACTGGCTTGAACTTGTTCACGAACAAAATGATAATCGAGACCCAAGTGTTTCATTTTAGAGTGAAACACCGGGTTGGCAGCAACATACGTAGCACCCAGGTTATCACAATAAATGGTAGGCGTGTGTGTGATCTCAACATGTAACTCATGAAGTAAATTTTGTAACCATAGAATCTCAGCTGTAGTGGCAGCAACTGCCCTATATTCGGCTTCGGTAGATGACCTGGCAAGGGTTTTCTGTTTTCGAGAACTCCAAGACAGAGGATTACGGCCAAGATAAACAATATACCCTGTGTTGGAAATATAATCATCCTTATCCCCTGCCCAATCCGCATCAGTGAAACCATGCAGAGCAACAGGAGAATCACGCTGAATAAGAAGGCCATGACTGCTTGTGCCAACCAAATAACGTAACACTCGTTTGAGTGCTGCCCAATGCAGATCAGTAGGACAGTGCATAAACTGAGACAGACGGTTAATAGCAAAAGAGATATCACACCTTGTGAGTGCTAGATACTATAACGTGCCAACAATCGCATGAAATTCTAAGGGATTGGAGATAGGGGTGCCGCCATGGAGAGTGAGAGGCGGGTGAGGCACCATCGGAGTGGGAACTGGTTTGGCTTCAAGCATGTTTGTTCTCGTAAGAAGGTCTTGAACATACTTGTGTTGACTGAGAAATAAACCCTGAGCATGCGGTATCACCTCGACTCCGAGAAAGTAGGACAGTGTACCCAGATCTTTAAGAGAAAACCTGGAAGCAAACTGTGAAATGAATCTGTCCACCAAAGAGTTATCCGAACCAGTGATAATAATATCAAAACATAAAGTAAATGCTTGGAAGTACGAAGAATAAAAAGGGAGGTATCAGAAACACTGGTAGAAAACCCAAGAGAAAGCAAATAATTTTTTAATTCAGTGTACCATGCCCGAGGCGCCTGTTTGAGCCCATAGATGGCCTGGCGTAGTTTACACACATGGGTAGGATAAGATGAACTGACAAACCCCGATGGTTGAGCCATAAACACATCTTCATGAAGAGAGCCCTGTAGGAAAGCATTATTTATATCCACTTGTCGAAGAGGCCAGTCACGAGTTGTAGCCAAGGACAGTATGGTGCGGATGGTAGCTGGTTTCACGACCGGACTGAAAGTATCAGAGTAATCAATACCGGGTCGTTGATGAAATCCCTTGGCAACGAGACGTGTCTTGTGTCGATCAATGGACCCATCCGGGTTGTATTTGGTACGATAAATCCACTTACAACCGACCACGTTCTGGGATGGGGAATGTGGAACGAGTTCCTAGGTTTGGTTTTTGAGTAAAGCATCATATTCAACTTGCATTGCCTCCCGCCAAGCAGGTAATTTGAGGGCCTGGGCCATGGTATTTGGTTTGGGGATAGAGTTTGAGAGTGAAGTGGTGAGGTTGAGTTTATGAATGGGTTTTGTGATGTTATTTTGTAGCCGGGTGCGAGGGCCTTTGTGCTGTGGGGACGGCTCGACAGACGGGGATCCGGATGGGGTACTTGAAGCTGATGGGGTGAGTTCGGAACTGGTGGAACCAGCCGAGGAAGGGGGGGAGAGAGGTGTCTGTGGGACGGGTGAGGATGGTGGGGGTGGTACAGAGGTGGTGGGCTGTATTGCAGTAGTTTGGGGGAGAGGGTTGAGTGGCCGGCAGTAGGAGAGTGGGAATGCGAAAAGTGCACCAATTATCAGCGGAAGCATTGGAGGGGCTGGGAGGAGGTTCAGATGTGGAGAAGGGAAAGTGAGTTTCAACAAACTTGATATGACGGGATACAAAGATTTTGGAGGTTTTAGGCTCGAGGCAGTAGTATGCGCTTTGAGTAGGTGAATAGCCTACAAAAACACATGGAGCAGACTTAGGATCAAGTTTGTTGTTGGTGTAGGGACGGAGCCAGGGATAACACAAACACCCGAAGCACCTGAGTTTTTGGTAGTTGGGGGGATGGCCGAGAAGGGTAGAATAAGGTGAGGCTAGTTGTAAGGTTGGAGTGGGCATACGATTGATGAGATAAGAAGCTGTGAAAAATGCAAGAGACCAATAATGGAGAGGCATGTGAGCATGGGTGAGAAGGGACAAATCGGTTTCTACAATGTGGCGATGGCGACGCTCAGAGTACCCATTGTGTTCTGGTGTATGTGGTGGGGATGTGAGATGAGTGATACTATGAGAAATGAGAGTATGGAGAAGACCAATATATTCCCCACCGTTGTCACTGAAAATAGTGAGGATGGGACGTTTGATTTTTTTTTTCAACAAGGGCTTTGAAGTTGGAGAAGACAGACACAGCATCATTTTTATGTTTTAATGGGTAAAGCCAAATATACTTGGAATAATGATAGACAAATATAATGTAATATTTAAACCCATCAAACGAATGCAAAGGGGATGTCCAGACATCACTGTACAAAACATCGAGAGGACCAGAAGAAGTAATAGTATTATTATAAAACTGAAGTTTATGACTCTTATTACAATCGCAAGAATTGCAATGAAAAGTCGAACAACTAGGAATATTTAAATGAAACGAAGTACTAATGTGGCGTAAAATACTAGAAGAAGGATGCCCTAATCTATGATGCCATGTTGATGTGGTGAGGACTGATGCAGAGTTGACCATGGGAGGAGAAACACGAACAGCAGAGGAGGTGGGAAGCTATTCGTAGACGCCAGAACTAGATTTGCCTTGAAGGAGGATGGTGTCCGTGAGACGTTCCTTCACAACAAAAGAATCAGATGAGAACGTAATAGTGGCATTATTGTCTCGACAAAGTTTAGAGATAGATATGATATTACGAGAAATATTGGGAACCTATAAGACATGATTAAGATTAAAACAATGAGAAGGAGTAGAGAAAGAGGTTGAACCGATGTGAGAAATAGGGAGACCCGAGCCATCACCAATGAGAAGTTCATCGGTGCCATCATAGGGAGAGTGAAGGGCTAAATTATTTAGGTCATGTGTCACATGGTGCGTAGAACCACTGTCAAGTAGCCAACTGGGAGGAGTGGGATGGCTTGTGGAGGCAGCAAAGGTTCTCGGGTTGGGGTTTTGGGGCTGTCGGTTAGGAATCTGCCGAGGGTTAGAAGGATTGCTGTTGGGAGGTGTCGAAAAGGTGGCGTTGGGGAAGGTTTGGCGAAAAACTGGACATTGATTTAAGAAGTTCCCAAAGTTCCTGCACCATTGGCAGCGGCCCTTGTACTGACTGGGAGGGGGATTTTGAGAGGTATGTTGGTTGTTGGTGGGATAGTTAGGATTGACGTGTGGGCCGGATGTGTTGGATTTATTGGAGCGGTTGGGTGGGGGGTTTTGCTGTATAATGAACAGAGGCGGGGAAGGTGGTGGAGGAAGGGGTGGATCGGTGCTTGAGGGTTAGTTCACGATTGAGTAGTTTCTCATGGAGTTCATCAAAAGATATAGGGTTTTCTCGACTTTGAACAGCTTGCACGATACTGTCAAAGTCTGGGTCGTTCAATTGATCAAGTATACGTTCGACGATATCTTCGGGGTCCAGTGGCTTGCCGAGGGAGGCTAGTTGATCGGAGTAGGTCTCAATCTCCGCATGTATTCAGTAATGGAGCGCTGACCCTTCGTGATGTTGCGGAGACCATCCTTGATCTGTTTGAGGTGGGTCCGGGAAGGGTTGGCATAGGTTTTGGCAAGAGTAACCCATACTTCATTGGTGGTTTGGCATTGAGAGATGAGGGTGACGATTGAAGGAGAAAGAGTTCTGACTAACGCGCCGAGAAGTAGTTTATCTTGCCTAAACCAGGCGATGTATGCAGGATTGTCCACGGTGGTGGTCGTTTGTGTTGGTAGTGAGGGTGGTGTGTCGGTATCGGTGGTGGTGGATGTGGCGGATGTGGTGGTGGTTTGCGTGATAGTTTTGGGCGGTATGGGTAAAGACCCATCACAGTAATGAAATAGTGCATACCTTAAGAGGTAGGGGTGTCAGTGGTTCGGTCCAAACCGCGGTTTGGGACCGAACCGAACTAAACCATACGGTTTGGTTCGGTTTTTAAGCACAAGTAGTTCGGTTCGGTCTCAAAAATTGGTAAACCGCGTGGTTCGGTTTGGTTTGGTTTGTGGTCTGACCCCTCCAGACCAAACCAGACCGAACCAAACCAAACCAAACCGCCAGACCGAACCATCAGACCGAACCACCAGACCAAACCAGCAGACCACATATATTAGTCATATATTTGTATTTTAAGTAACATTCACCTTTACATTATTAAAATGATTTACATTAAATTACATCATTCTTAACTCTCGTTTTGCATCTTATTCAATATTAATTTCATCGAATGTTATATTCATCGAGGCACATAGTTAACAAAGTTCTGTAGTATATTCACTTCCTTCGGCTTCTTTATTCGTTTAATATTTTCATTCTTCCGAATTTTCTCTTTTAAACAGTGTGTAAACCATAATTTGAATCGTGATATGAACCTCGGTGTGAATGGTGGTTTAAACCATGATCTAAACCATATTCTAGACCACGGTCTAAACCGCAGTCTAGACCACATTACTGAACCACGGTCTGAACCAAACCGAACCAAACCAAACTATGGCGGTTTGGTTTGGTTTGAAATTTTTCGTGGTTCGGTTCGGTTTAGAATTTTCCCAAACCGATGACTAGTGGTTTGGTCTCTAAAATGGTCGAGACCGAACCAAACCACCATTTACACCCCTACTAAGAGGGTCGCTTCGATTTGGATTTTCCAAGGAATGTAGTTGGTTGGTGTGAGTTGGAGAATATGGGATAGGATTACAACAACGAGTGGGTTTCCAGGTTCAGTCGGGTTGGGAAGGTTTTGGTCGGCAGTAGCCATGGGAGGGTATTTTCTGGTTATGCCGAGTTTAGGGAGGGGGTAGGGTTTTTTTTTCGGATCTTGCTCTGGTTACCATATAGACTTTGGTAAAAGGAAAATCACTTGTATTGATATTAAGGAGAAGTATAAATACAAGAGTACTATCTTGATGAACAAGTATTAGGAAAATAGAAACCTATGCAAATAAGGACTAATACTAATAATAACTTAATATGAAAAGGAAAGTAGATCACATAGGATCTTTATGACTAACAGTGAGGTCCTGTAATTCATCTTATTACAAAATGTTACTCATATTATTATAAAATGTAATATACTACCTCCGTCCCAACTCAATGTGCATCTTTACTGTTTGGCACAATATTTAAGGAGAGAGTATTTATATTCAAATAGTAGTGTTAGTTGAATAAATTGTGTGGTGGAAAATGAAGAGAGAGAATGAGTGGGGTAAATAGTAGTGTTAGTTGAATAAATTGTGTGGTGGAAAATGAAGAGAGAGAATGAGTGGGGTTAAATAGTGGGGTTAGTTGAATATAAAAATAATAAAAGACTTTCCTTTTTTGGATTGTGCACATATCAACGACACCCACTTAAAAGGCAAGTGTGCACATTGAGCTGGGACGGAGGTAGTATGTAATAAAAAATGTAACTCATTTTTACTCTTTCCTTCACAAATTATAAGATGCTATTATAAGATGTAACTCATGATATAAAATGTAACTGGTCATCCGACTTCAGTATCGTCTGCTATAAAAACATGACTTATGCACTGTAGAACGGTACAGGCTCCCCCCCCCCCCCCTATTTATTTTTTTTTTTTTTTTTTGAAGTTTGGTACCAAACAATGTCATTTTCATCATATTTATCAATTGCCTAGTCTATTACATAGATTATAATCCCCATGAGAGCCTATTACAGACCAAATATTACATAGATTCCTAATCTATTACAAAATCCCTACGAGAGCCTATTACAGATCAAACATTGGTACACACCTCTCAAGAAATCGTTCATACATGTAGACGCCACAAACTACCCCTATTGGGGCAAATTAATGCAAGTTCTCCACTTTACTCTCAGAGGGAGTCAAGCTTAAAACCTCTCACTATGTAGAGGATTCAACGCACACATCCGGATACCACTAGTTCAAGAGGCCAAAGGTCCCCCACCCTCAGAATTTGAGTTTTTGGTTAAACTTGGGGAGTGTGATTGGGAATGGGCTGGTCTCATTACTGATGGGCCTGCCAGTCTCAATATGGATCTTCCTAGTACATGAGATGTGCTCTAAGTGCATTTATCATGTGCATGCTACAGAAACATGGCCTGATTGCACGGTAGTTGAGCTTTTCAAGGGGTTGTTCTAATCTTAACAGGCGATGATGCTCGCTCTGAGGGTATCTCGGGTATTTCACTCCAAACCAATCTCGACCACTGAGATCAGTGACCATTTACACGACTGTCAAGTAGTCGGACAGCAGAAGACCTAGAATTGCATATGCGTCATTGAATTGCTTACCATATGCGTCATTGAATTGCTTACCGGTTAAGTTTTAAAGCATTGTATACAATGCAAGTCAAGGTAAAAGCGGCGATGAAGAATCTTTTTCGTTTGAATCTCCTATTGAAGAAATATTCCCCATTATTTGAGTGAGTAGGATGAATTAGGATAAAGTACATGACAGAACCAGTGAGCCAGATATGTTGTTTCATCTACTTTTCATAAAATTGCGGCTCACCCAAACTTAGTAACAACTTTTAAATTTTTATTTACAAAATAATAATTAATCATATATTATTACTAAAAACATTACATTAAATGCCGGCTTATCTAATTCGAATCGGGAATTTCCTCTCACCTCCTCTTCTTATCATCAGTCCATTGCTTTTACCTCATTATAATAAGATCAAAAAGGCGGTAAAGCTCTCCCAACTTCAGCTAAATATAATCTAAATTTGTTTACCAAAAGTATCACCAAATGCTTGAAATTCCGTTCAACAATTATTTCCCCACCCCACAAAAAAAAAAAAAAAAAGCCCACACCCGTGATTTGATTTGCATAAAGGCAAAAGAAAACATTATTCAACGACAAACATTTGAAACACACAGTCACAAGCTCAAGACATGATCTCATTCAAACTGCCTAAATTTCATCTCATAATTATTGCCCATTGCATCTTTCTTGTTTTCCTGCTTTTCAATCAACGATATTGCCTTTCCCAAGAAAGATGGTCTCATTTTGACTTTTTATGGTCAACAAAAATGAACTTTGACCAAACACTAGTGTTAATCTAATCGTTCAAGTGAAATTCTAAAAGTTGTAATTGATTAATCATTAAGTGAATTATCAATAACACATTTTAGAATTTTGTTGTGATGATTAGATTGACATCAATGTTTGATCAAAGTTCAATTTTGTTGACCATAAAAAATCAAAATGGGACTATCTTTCTATAGCAATACTTCTTCCATCACACTTTAATCTGGAAAGTCAAAAAAATATTTGTTAACTTCACCCCACATTGACCAAGAATTTCCAGATAATTAATTGTTTTTTTAGGTTGTAGTCAATATAATTAAGTTGACAGTTTTTCCTTTAACTCTGTAGATTAACATAGGACGGAAAGAGTATGTTACTAACTCAAAATGAAAATTTAAAAAATACTTTTTTAATCAATTAACTCAGACTGAAAATTTAAAAATACTTTTTTAAATCAATGTGGCAACAGCCCCCCACTCACAACAACAATTATTTACTATTTTCTTCCCCATATTCTTTGTTCTACTTTACTTTTCATACCCACAGCCACGACACATACTCCACTATCAATATTATATATATATTTTTTTTTATCTTTAATTCTCGCGTATTCAATTTTAGTAACTTTTGTTATGGGAAGGAGAATGTATAAATGATGTAGGCCGCGCAGGTAGGAGCTCTTGTAACACCATATTGCTCGTTACATAAGAATAATGATACAATGAGAGTTCATGTTTCATGCACAACCTTGATGCATCAAGAGAATGAAAATTAACATAAAATTGCCTTTGAAAGGTTCACCTGTACATGCTTTGCAAATTACTATACATACATACATACATACATACCTTAACCATCTAATTTCCCATTTAGAAAAATGACCAATTAAAAAAAAAATTAAGAACCAAAAATATCATAGTATTAATATGTAATCTATGAAGGCCTAATTAGCTTTAGCTATGATCGATGAATCGATCATCTTCTTGCAATTCAAAACCTGATCAGTAGCATTAGCAAGATGGCGCATAACATCAACTTGAGCCCGAAGCGAAATGATATAATCAAGAGCTTCTTTAATAAGACATATTTCATCCATGGATTCTCCCCCAGGCACAAGCCTTTTCAGCACTTTAGTTCTCTTCTTCACCAATCTTTTCGCCACACAAATCGCCATACCCCTCTTCATCGTCTTCTGGGGAGCCATTTTTCTCGCTCTTTTCCTAATCCCATAACTTTTTTTCAACATTTTTTGACTTCTAACTCTCTTATGAATCATGACCAATTGACTTGAACTACACTTCTGCAACTCATTTGGGCTTACTATATTTTCGATAAGAGCTACATTGCTATGGTCCATCTTGGCTTTCGCTATCAAAACGCAGCTCCAATTCGAAGTTGATGGCATTGATGTTGAAGAGGTAGTGTTTATTCTTGTAGAAGCCATGGCCAAATCTGCTGATAGCTTTATGGCCTTTTTTCTCTCCAAGAAACTCATTTTCTCGTCTGAAGATGAATATGTTTGAAGACCCTTTGCCCATTTCTTCACAAATTCTCTCTTAAGCTGGCTACAACTCCCCATATTCTCTGTTCAAATGAAAAAAAATAAACTATAAATTTAGAAACATGCAAAATGTAATTACTAAAACTTAATCACCTTGGCTATATATATATATATATATATATCATAATTTCTTCATGGGTAATATGTATAATAATGTACCTTTACAGTACTTGGTATTGAACTTCTTTTTCTTCTTGTCAGTTATGGGTCTGATGATACAAGTAAAAGAGAAAGGAAAAGTTGCAGAGAGAGAGATTAGTAATAGTTTCTAGGGATCCAAGAAAGAATATTAAGTTGAAGAAAAGGGAGAGAGAGAGAGAGAGAGAAAGAAAATAAGGAGGGAGGGAGAAGAATGTGGTGAAAGAAAGTATATTTATTTTGGGAGGGAGGAGGAGGAGGAGGAGGGAGGTGGGTGGGGCAAAGGGAGAAAGACAGAGCACATGCAGGCACATGGGATGTCCTACCACCACCTATGAATAAAAACCCTAACATGCACGCTGAATACTGAATTGGAACTGTGTTAATTAAGAGCTTATACAAACAATTACTCCATCCGTCCCCAAATGATCTTCTCATTTGGCATTTTTCATTGTCCCAAAAAAATCTTCAAATTTCTACAACTAGGCTTAGAAGTGCCCAAACAAAACATGACTAGTGAATCAAGTGTTCATATCCTAAAAAAGTTTGAATAGTCAAATGTGAAGATCGTTTTGAGACGGATGGAGTATTTAGTTAGCATCATTTCATGCCAACCTAACATGCACTCCACAAATTAACATAATTCTACCACCTCTTCCATGGTGATTTTTTTTTTTTTTTTTTTTAAAATAGCTATATAGTTTCCTTAATTAATTATTAGTATTAGTATGATGAGGTTGTTTATATTTTATGGATTTGAAATTGCTGCTACTTTTAAGAAATAGTCATGTTTGTAATCACGTTTCCCTTCTTAATAAATTTGTAAACGGATGATTGGTATTTACAAATACTACAACTTTTAGTTTGACTGTGTGTGCACGGATATGGATATTGAATACTACCTCCGTCCCACCTCAATGTGCACACTTACCTTTTAAGTGGGTGTCGTTGATATGTGCACAATTCAAAAAAGGAAAGTTTTTTATTATTTTTATAATCTTCCACTCATTCTCTCTCTTCCTCCCAACCACTCATTATTCTCCACTCATTCTCTTTCTTCCTCCCAACCACTCATTATTCTCCACTCACAATACTTTTGAATATAAATAATCTCTCCTTAAATATTGTGCCAAACAGTAAAGATGCGTATTGAGTTGGGACGGAGGTAGTACAAGCTTATTAGTTCATGATGCATGACTGCATGTGGGATAAGTGTTTGAATGAATTGCATAGCCAAAGTGGGTAGTACGGAATATATTACTCCATTTGTCTCTAAACGAGTGTCCATTTTCAGAAAATCTTTGTCCTAAAATGAGTGTTTTTTTTTAACATAACTTTGTCTCTAAACGTTTTTTTTCGAATTTTTTTTCACCGGTCTCTTTATACTTGCAAAATTAAGTGTTTGCAAAGAGGATTACAAGATTATATAGGAATCTTTGCCACCAAATTATACAAAAAGTTAACATTTTCAGATGTCCCTTAAAATGAAATTTGGGCACTCATTTAGGGACAAAGAGTAGTATGTTAAACGAGTAAACTGCATTTTTGACATCCGTACTATCTAGTTTTTTCAATTTTACATCTGTACTACCGAAACAACAAAAATAACCTGCGTACTATTGATAAATTAGCAAAAGTAACCAAAATCGTTATCAATGTTATTGAAAATTAATGAGTGTTAGTTTTTTAACAGATGTTACTTTAAAATTTTCAAATTGGTCCATAACTAAACAAATATCATCCCTATGTTCTTCAGAATGCAAACACCATGCCGCTCTACCACTGAACCGCCACCAAGCCACCACCCTTGCTCACCAAAGTCCATTATCACCAACAAACTCCGTTGTTCATAAAAAAAAAAAAAAAAAAAAACGATTTTCTACAAATTGGCTCAATCCCAAAATGCCAAAAATCAAAATTAAATCCATAATCAAAGATAAATTGGCCCATCACAAACATAGAAAAATTCAAAATCCAAAATCAAAAATCAAACATTCAAAATCAAGCAACTGAAAAGATGAAGGAAGTGAATAAGGTTTGTCTCTGAATTGGGTTTAATTTGGGGCGTTTTTTGTTGGTGTTTTGAGTTTTGGTTTCTGGGTCGTTGAATTCGTTTGACTTTTGAACTCATTCCCGACGGCCAATTCATCGACATTCAAATATTGATTACAACAAACACACTGGATCTGGGTACCAAATTTCAGATCTGGAGTCGTTAATTATTCAGCGGAGATTCGATCGGAGATCGGTTTGGACTCGCCGTCGGTTGGAAAGAAAGATTGCCGGCGAGGGTCGAAGATTTCAAGGCGGACCCTCCTTCGAAGTTGGCGCTGCGCAAGGAAACCCTGCTGCTGGACTTGTGATAGACGCCGGATCCGGGAGCCGGAGAGCTTGGCTTGAGCGATCCCTTGGTTAATCACGATCTTGGGAGTAGCTGTACCGGAGTAACCCAGCTTGTCTGGCATATTCAAAGCACTGAGGAGTTCTGGCCGGCAATCTATGGCCGGAACTGGGAGGCCGCCGGCGCAGGGGGATAGGGGGTGCGGCGATGGTGGGTTTGTAAGGTGGAGGAGTGGCGCATGGGGGGAGTGGGTTTTCACAACCCATAAAACACAATTTAATGGAGGGGCCTTGTCGGAGGTTTGGTGGAAGGGTTGCCGGAGTTTGGGGGAAGAGAGAGAAAGTAGAGGGAGGGAGCACATCTGTGTCGAGTGTATGGGAGGGTGGGGTTTTGTTAAGGGTTACAGGGGTAGTTTTGGCATTTCAGAAAAATAGCTTGTTAAGTTTTTAACGTCTATTAACGTTCATTAAATTTTTTAACGATTTTGGTTAGTTTTGCTAATTAGTCAATAGTACGCAGGTTTGTTTCGTTGTTTAGATAGTACGGAGGTTAAAGTGATATTCTTGACATAATACGGATGTCAGAAATGTTGTTTACTCTACGTTAAACGAAGCCATGTGAGGCTGTGTACTCGACCGTACTATTGTTAAGACACAAATTCTATGCTCATTCCGCTTAAGCCAAATACAGTCTTCATTAGTAATTAATTTACCCTACTCGATCTATTAGTCATGTGCCTATAACATACTCCATCACCACGCAGTAATTAACAAAAAGTGATTAACATAAAGTGATGAATGCGACTCCATTTCTTTAAATTTTGTTTGGTTTTCTTGAAAACATTTAAGAAATTAAGTTTCAACTTATATATATATATATATATATATGAGTAACGCTAGGGGCACAAAATAAGCTTACAAAATCTTGCTCACAAAATGAGGCGGCGATATTTTATTGGTTGCATTGATAATGGACCCGCCACACTCTACTTAAAAACACCAATAAAATCATTACACCTAGGATTTTGTGAGCAAGATTTTGTGACTTTTTTTGGCCCCTAGTATTATATATATATATATATATTTGGTCTCAAAATGAAAAAAAAAAAAAAAAAAAAATTGCTCTTGATCACAAATTTTTTTTTTTTTTTTTTTTTTTGACATTGCACAAAGGGAGTATTATTACTTATATCGATCTAGATATATCTTATCATTCACATTATAGATTATCATGTTGGAATAGAGATAAACCGGGAACTAACGACCTAGAAGAAATCAGCAAAATCGACGAGCAGGCGCGGAGCGGCCGATCTGGGCAAAGGACTCGGGTGAGTCAAGGTAGGAGATCGACCGTGCACTAAGCGGACAGAAAACACACCTTCTGTTGAAAAATAGGGCACGACCGAGCTAGGCAAGCTACTTGGCCGAGCAGCTCGCGCAAGCATGAAAGCGGGAGCTGCCGTGCAGTCTCTGGACGGGAATATGCTGAATTTCGGGAATTCTAATTAGACTAGGTTTGGTCTCATTCTAGGTTTTGTATATAAGCAGGGTTCCGCTCCATAACTCATTGTAACTCCAAATTAACATATTATAGTGCAAGATCCTGGCTTGGTAGTGCCCTCAGACGTAGTAAAAAATATTGACGAACTGGGTAAACAATTCTTTGTGTTCTCTTTACTTTTTTTTCTTCTTTTATCGTTCTTGCTTGTTGGGTTTGGATATTATATTCTTGCGATTTGTTACGGAGTATATTATTTAGAGCATTTATAAGTTTTTTTTTTTTTTTTTTTTTTTTTTTTTTTTTGGGGGGGGGGGGGGGTTCTGATAGATCTCTTAAAATGTAATGGCCAATATGGGGAATTAGTGAGAATTAATGAAATAGCTCATCGAAAAAGCTCTTTCAAAAAAAAATAAAAAATTGCTCTTTAGTAAAGAGTTTTTCTAATATCTCCACTATGACAAAAATCTCTGAGAGCTCTTCATAAAAATAAAAATATTTTTCAAAGTTCATTGTGGACGGTCTTATATCATAGTATAATTACACAAAGACTATTTTTTAATTTAAAAACACAATACTTATTTTAGAGTTTATAAAATAGATAGAGTAACATTTATTTATGTTAAAAACAACAATAAAAATAAACCTTTAATTTGTAATAAAACTTTTTAAAAAAAGACTGTCAATTTTAGGTAGGGTGAAATATGAAAGTTAATATTTGAAAAGAATTTAAGTTCTTCAGCGTTTCCCGCACCAGTATACTGTACTCCGTACTACTCTACTTTTGATTTATTAGTTTTATCAAAAGTAAAAATGTATGGACAGGTTTCTCACGGCGTCTCAGCAAGCCAAGCCGCCAGCCAACAAGTTGGCCATTTTTTATTTTTTTTTCCGTTATTTTTTTCGTCAACAAATGTAACACTTTTAATAAAGAAGTGTAACATTTTATTATATATATATGTAACAGTTTTTATTTAGAAATATAACCACTTTGACAAAAAATAGACAAAAAGAGTATTCCTCCGTCTCAAAAGAAACTTTTTTTAGAATTTTGGGAACGGAAATTGTGGAAATATGTTGGAAAAGTAGGTGGTGTGAGTGGGAAGTTGAGAGAAAATGAGGTAGGGAATCGTAAGTACATAGCTGTTGTGAGTGAGAATGAGAGAGTAAGTGAGGGAATATTTTCTTTATTGGGTAACCGAGAGTTTTTAAAGGACACCCAAAATAAGAAAATGAAAAGTTTGATTTGAGATGGAAGAAATATTGAGTATGAAATATTTTAAAAATAAAATAATACTCCTTCTATTCCGGTAAGGTTTTTACTTTGACTTTACACGGAGATTAAGAAAAAAATAAATATTGTGATTATGAAAAGTAAAGTAGGAGAAGGTAGAAGAGAGAAAGTGTGTAGAAAGTTTTTGTTGTTAGAATGACAAATAAATCTTATTGTTTATTCAAGTAATAAAGCAATTAAAAACTTTAGCTTGAGAAAAGCTAAAAAAGAAACTAAAAACGTTTGGCAAATTATGAGACTGGGGGAGTAGAAAAATTGTCAACTAAATTAGTCAGAAAACATTGAATAAAAAGATTCCAATTTAGTTGCTGGGAGAATTAGAGATAGCATGATATTGGCCGGGATTCATAAGACACGGTGAAGTAGGGATGGGACCTATAAGAAGAAAAAAGCGTTTCGAAAGAGCAAATAAATAAGTAGAGTAATTGGCCAAGAATAAAAGTCTCTTCCACATGGGGCTTCATATATAATACTCCATCCGTCCCAAAACGATCTTCGCGTTTGACTATTCATACTTTAAGGATACGAACACTTGCTTTGCTAGCCATGTTTTGTTTATTCACTTTTAAGCCTAAATTGTAGAAAGGTGAATAACTTTTTGGTACAACGAGAAATGACAAATGAGAAAATCTCATCTCCAACGGTCCAAGGATTCAAATCTTTGTAATATTCTGAACCATTCAAGAACATGACGGTCAGAGAGATAGAGAGAAAGAAAGGGAGGGAAGGGAGGCACCTTTATCATTTTGGGACGGAGGGAGTACTTCTCTTCTGTCTTGGAAAAATAGTCTCATTTTTTTTTCCCAACGAAGGAATTTTAAGCAATAAGTAAGTCTATTTTTAATATCATAATGTGAATCTAAAAATTGATATTGATAGTATTATATTGGTATATCAATAATAATTTTTACATTTTCATTAAAATAATTAAAAATAGCTTTAGTTATTTCTCAAATTTCCTTCGTAGTAACAACGAAAAAAGTAAGACTATCTTTCTGGGACATATGGAGTATTAGTACTAGTATATATTTCACTCATGAATCATGTATGTATTTCTTCAATCATTTTCCACATTTCTACCTCCTAATTAGGTTTCTCCCTGAAAATGAAAAGAAAACTCAATTTTCTTCACCAATTTTCCAACAACACATTTTTTTTTTAATTTTTTTTTTGCAAAATTGCAAGCAATTGTGTTATTATTTTCTATAACATTTGATTGTAATTTCATGATTTTGTTCTTGCATAACTTTTAAATTTTCTTTTTTTTTTACACAGTATTAGTTTCTCTCATTTGTTGAGAGTCGTTGTTTTATATCATTCGTTAAGTTTGTTAAGTTTGTTGTGTGTTTGTTTGTTGTTCTCTTCATCTTTATTGCAAATGGAATCTCGCGTTATCTTACAACAAAAAGCATTCATACTACAGAAGGATGTTTCATGGATTTTGAGATGTCTGGTGGTCGTTTACTCGTCAACCCGAATTCTCTAGTATTATAGCTGCTTTGAACTCTAGAGGGGTTTTTAAATGAGGGATCAAAGCAGTGTCAAAGTTTTACTCCCTTCATCCCAAACTTATGTTTACTTTTGGTTAAATCTACTTGTGCTTTAACTAACACTAGTGGGTAACCCGTGCTTTGCACGTGAACTACTTTGCCAGTTTTTTTTTTTTTTTTTTTTTTTTTGTATTTTGTTCTTTTTATGTTTTTGTTCAGTAAAGTAGCATAACATTTTGTTGTAATATAAATATATTGTATATAAAAATAATTTGTTAATTATAGTTAACCAAAATAGTAACCATAATATTAACTAATAGTATTAAACTAATAATTAATCTATGTAGTAACTATCATAATTAACTAATAATATTAACAGTACTTACTAATATCTATAATACCTACTCCCTCCGTCCCAAAATGATCTTCTCATTTGTCATTTTTCAATGTCCCCAAAAGTTCTTCACGTTTCTACATTTTAGGCTTAAAATGTAGAAACGTGAAGAACTTTTTGGGACATTGAGAAATGACAAACGCGAAGATGTAGAAACGTGAAGAACTTTTTGGGACATTGAGAAATGACAAACGCAAAGATCATTTTGGGACGGTGGGAGTATTATAATTAACCAATACTATTAATGTTAACCTATATAGTAATAACTATTATGATTAACTAATACTATCCATAGTAAAAATTAACATATATTGTAACTATTATAATTAACTAATACTATTGATAGTAATAGTTAAATTATAGAGTAACTATTATAGTTAATTAATACTATTAATATTAATAGTTAACTTGTATAGTAACTATTATTGTTAACTAATACTATTAATGTTAATAGTTAACTAATATAGTAACTATTATAGTTAATTAATACTATTAATTGTAATAGTTAACTTGTATAGTAACTATAATACTATTAATAGTAATAGTTAACTTATATCATAACTATTATTATTAACTAATAGTATTAGCTAATAATGAAAATATCAAAAGTGACACATATTTAGGATAGTGATGATGTGGCTTCACACAAATGAAGCTTTAACATATGTTTGTTTATGCTCTCTCCCTCAACTTCTCTTTTCTAGTTTCAACAACAACAAGTTCACCCTCATCAATCCAATCCAATACTTCAACAATCTTCTTCTTCTTTGCTTGTTAAATTTAATGTGATTTGCTTTTATCTCTTAATTTAAATTTTAATCATTGAAGCAATTCAACTTCAATGATTAAAGTTTAAATTAAGAGTGATTTTTTATTTTTTGTTTGTTTTTCAAAAATAAATTTCTCTCCTTTTGTGAGAACCGTTGTATTCTCTCCCATGTGAGAGCCGTTGTTCGTTTCTTTGTGTGTTTGTTGTTTTATTTCTGTTTTGCAAGTGCGATGATTCTTATATCTTCTCACAATGAAGTGGATGCCAATGTTTTAACCGTGCAAGGATTGTTCGTCGATTTTGAGATTGCTGGTAGACGTTTTTTTGTCAACCCGGATTTTGCATATCAAGTGCTCAACGCAATATCTTATTCGAGGGGGAATTTCTTGAATGCCGAATTGAGTCAATGTCCAAGTTCTACTTGGAGAGGAATCCGAACATCTCAAGATTTAGATTGGATTTGTCGTTGTAACAGGTTAGGAGTTGGAATTGCTATTAAAATTTGGGGTGAGCCTCGACCTTTTTGTGGAGTGTCATCTCTTTTTTAATTGTGAATGAAATAGAATTTATCGTTTGCTCAAAATAAACATATGTTTTTTTATGTGGCAAAACCATAGTCCTCCTCACCAACTTTAATATATATTCCCTCCGTTTCATGTGAATCGAGACTTATTTCCCTTTTCGTATGTTTCACCTCAATTGAGACTGCCCAAAATGGCAAACTTTTTAATATTTTATATTCACCCAACCCCACCCATTTAACCCCACTAATTCTCTCTCTTCATTTTCCACCACTCATTTTATCCAACCAACACTACTATTTACCCCACTCATTCTCTCTCTTCATTTTCCACCACACATTCACTACTTTCTCTTAATTATTGTGCCATTTTTTTTAATCTCAATTCACATGAAACGGAGGGAGTATATATATATATATATATATATATATATATATATATATATATATATATATATATATATATATATATATATTAAACTATTAATCTTCACAAAAAATAAAAAATGATTATTGGTAATATTTATACTGGTGATTTAATAACCATTTTTATATATTTATGGAGATTAATAGCTTAGCATAAAATATTAGTTAAAGTTCAATTAAGTTTGATCAAAAGTAACCATAAGTTTGTGACAGAGGGAATACTTGAAATGGAATCTGAATGTCTTAAAATTTAGATAGGAATGATCATTCTTGTAGATTAAGAGATGAATACTACTAAAATTTATTGCGAGTCTTTTGACTTTGTGAAATGTCATATATAATTGTATCGTTTAAACCCATTCTAGTACAACTAAGGTTTTTAAATAGAAAAAGGCTTTCACTTCATCCTAATATTTTTCATTCCAAAATAAATATTCAAATTTTTATTCTTAAAATTTTTTTTTGGTCAAGAACAAATTTTAAAAAATTTAATTTTAAAACATAAGGTGTACATATTTTTATGATCAATCTCAAAGTAAATGTGGCAATTATAACGAAAATACAATCTTAGTAAAACTTTATGATGGTACAATAATTACACAACCAAATAAAAGTATCCTAAAAACAATTGTCAAGTTAAAAAGTATAACATTTATTTTGGGACAAATAGATAGCGTGATATTCAATGTAGAATTAATTAGAAAGTTAACCATCTTTCCGTGTTCTTAAGAGTATGAGAGTTAAGTTTAGGTTTCTTCACACATATTAAAAACAATAGTTTTTCTAACGTGTGTCAAAAGGCACATGTTAAGCATCTTAAGTCAAATCTTGGTTTATTTCATTTTCATAAGGAAACCAATGCACTTGTTAAACTAACTTTAACTCATTCATTTCTATAAGTATAGAAATATATTTTTTATATAGGTAAACTTACATATTTATGGAAGCATATAAATGTGTATATTTTCTTATTTAAGAAGCTTAACATGTGCCCTATATGCCCTTAGGGCACATGTTAGAAAAACCGAACAAACAAAGATTAAATTTTCAAAAACATTAGAAACAAAATATAAGTTTAAAATATCCAACATATATTCGTTTTTATTTATCATACCCCACTTGTCATACTCATATTTTTGTTGTAAGTTTCACTCTCATATCAATACACTCACAACACTTTTCCTATATAAAAATACTTTTAAATATATATTTACTCTCTCCTTAATTGTAGTATCTAATAAAATGGTACTCCCTTCAGTTTAAAATAGCTGTCGTTTTCTGACTTTTCACAAGTTTTAAGAAAGCTAATTATTCCTACTCATTAATAATGAAAGTACCAAATTAACTCTTATTTATTACTCCCCTCACTTACGTTACTTCACATAATAAACTCATTAATAATTTGTAACAAGTTCCAAAAAATAGTGGAAGAACGAGATTTACTTTAGCCCTAAAATTTTGTCTAAAATCAACATCCTACAGACCGGAGTACTCCCTCCGGTCCAAAATAACTGTCGTTTTTTGACTTTTCATAAAGATTAAGAAATGCAATTATTACGGCATATTAATGGTGAAAGTTCCATGCTTACCCTTATTTATTGTCCATCTTTCTTACATTATTACACTCACTAAGTCAATTAATAAAGTAAAACAACTTCCAATGTAAGGGTAAATTAGGAAATTTAATTGTTTTGACCCAAAAGTGACAATTATTTTGGACCAAAAAAATTGCTCAAAAGCGACAGATATTTTGGACCGGAGGGTGTATAATTTATTATGAGACTGAATGAGTATTTAAAACTGCTATATGTATTACTCCTTCCGGTCTAAAATAACTTTCGTTTTTGGCATTTGCACAATTTTTAAGGAAAGCAATAATTATCACTATTTAGTGATAAAAGTGCGAACTTTACCCTTATTAAGTGTGCATATTTACTATTAATGTCTCACACTAAGAGATTTAATAAAACAGAACAAGTTTCAATGGAAGGGTAAGAAAGACATTTAGCTCAAAAGTGACAATTATTTTGACCAAAATTTTGGCTCAAAAGTGACAGTTATATATTTTAGACCAAAATTTTGGCTCAAAAGTGACAGTTATTTTGGATCGAAGGGAGTAGCGTATCATAAGGATGGATCACAGATGGGGTAGTGGAGTGACGAAGTCATAATCTTTTTAAAAGGGGTCAAGATTGTTTAGAAAATAAACATATTGTATTTGTATATAGATACCGAGTACAAAGGGGGGTCAAAATGATATTAGTGTAAATATTATCATAGCGTCGAAATTAATAGAATTACTCATTTGTCTCGGAATAAGTGTCGTCGTTTTCGGACGTTAGTACGAACAAACTTTGAGCGATAAATTTCGGTTGATTTAATTATTCTAATAAAATTGTAAAACATACACCAATATAAATACTATATATCAATAACAATTTTTAAATTTTCATTAGATTAATTACATTAACCTCAAATTATTGCTCAAAGTCCTTTCATACAAACGTCCGAAAACAATGACATTTATTCCGGGATAAAGAGAGTAATATTATAAGTGTATTTTTAATTATATAGTTATTAAAAGGGTTAATGTTTAGACCCTAAAGTCATATGCCACCCTCCCAAACGAACCCTGAAGTTTATTTTTTCGTCAGATTAGACCTTGAAGTGTAAAAAAGTCGCCAGTTAACACATTTTTGACGGATTTTGTTAGAAAATTCAGTTAAGTAGCATGTGCCATGCACGTGATTGACAAAATGGATGAATTTGTAATTAACATTAGCTATTAAGGGCTTTAGTGAAATTCTTTAAAACTAAAAGGGTTTTAAAAATCAAATGTATAATATTTTTCTGCATATTTAATATATCAAAATTGTTTACCAAAAAATTATAAGTACAATTTAAAAATAAATCTCAGATTTACAATTTATTTAATTAAAAATTTCAATAAAATCTTTAGTATTTTTAATACATTAAAATTTAAAAATATATAAAAAATAATCTTACTAGTTATTACAGTAACAATAAATCAAGACAAATAAAAAAAATGACAAAAAGAAAGATACAAAAAGAAAAATATTAATTTTTATATATTTTGAAATTTTAATATATTAAAAATACTAAAGGTTTTATTGAAATTTTTTAATTAAATCAATTCCGAATCTGAGATTTATTTTTAAATTGTAATTGTAATTTTTTTTTTTTTTTTTTTTTGATATATTAAATATGCAGAAAAATATTGTACATTTGATTGTTTTAACCCTTTAAGTTTTAAGAATTTCACTAAAGCCCTTAATAGCTAATATCAATTACAAATCCATCTATTTTGTCAATCACGTGCATGGAACATGCTACTTAACTGACATTTCTAACAAAATCCGTCAAAAAAGCCTTAACTGGCGACTTTTTACATTTCAAGGTCCGATCTGGCGGAAAAAAAAACTTCAGGGTTCGTTTGGGAGGGTGATATATGTTAAGGTCTAAATTGTCATTAACCCTTACTAAAATGCCAATTTCTTAAGACATTTTAATAATGATCATTAACATTAAAAATCTTTTATTGATTAATTATGTTGTAAATCAAGCTTTCAAAAAAAAAAAAAATATATACTATGTTGTAAATCACAACTTGTTGGAGAAAAGCCGCATGTTGGTAGATGATGCGAAAGAGTGAGTCCGGGCTGAGTTGAGATCTCCTGTACCACATTTGTGTGCCACTTCATATATCACTTCTAATCCAACCGTTCACATGTTTGCATAATATTACAATAATATCAATCTCAAGAACTATGAGCCATTAGATGACTTGTGACACACGAAGTGGTACAGAGGATTAGGACTCGTCCTGACTGACTGTGGGTGGGACATATGAAGTGAGGAGGGATTGGAGGGATAATGAAGCGTCAATCACTCGTATATTTCGGGAGTGCATGTGCACACATGGGATTGGGCCACACATTTTATTTGTCTCATAAAGTTTCACATTTCCTAACCCCACTAATCATTTAGCTTACCCCTTCTCTCTCATCTCACTCTCACCATTGTGTTTGTGTGTATGACCAAATCTCTTGTAGTAATACTCCCACAATTCAAAAATATATTCGTATTTAACTATTTAAATTTTTTAAAGATATAAATACTTGCATTTTTAGCCATGTTTTATTTATACATATTTAAGTTTAAATAAAAGAAATGAGAAAAAAAATAAAAAATGACAAATTAGAAGATCATTTCAGAACAGTGAGAGTAATTTTTATTATTAAAAGTGATTTAATTGGTATATCAATTGTATATCGCTTATATCAAGTATCAATAAAGTTTAACTTGGTAAATAAAAATATATATCATAACCAACCAATTATCGTTAGTGCGGAGGTACTCAGTTTATACGGTTGGTACCAGCTTCTATCAAATGTAGAATATTATTGCATCATGAACTAGTAATTCAACATATCCTACCAAAATTATGTAGCCGATTTTATGTTTTCCAAATTTAATATCTAAGTTAAAAAGTGAATTAAGAAGTTCTATGTACAAGAAACATGTTAAGGTAAATATGTTAAGGTAAATCAACAAATTTAGGGCTCGTTTGGTAGCCTGATTAGAGCTGGATATGATTATTAGTCCAATAATTTTGGTGTTTGGTAGACTAAATGCAATCCGATTAATTATCCTAGGTAGAATTCGAATAAGCTTCTTATTCAATCTTATCTCCTCTAACCCCCTTCATATCTACCCATAAAATAAAAAAAGGTGGTGTAATTAATCTCCCGATCAATAATCTTCTGGCTATTAATACAGGCTAATCCTATCAGGCTACCAAACAAGCCCTAGGTAATCTTTTTAATTTCAAAACAATTAGCAAGATTAGTGGGCTAAATATTTTAAAATTTTGATTTTTCGTAACTTAATCTAATCTAATAAGTTTATATAGCACGATTTTAAGTAATCTTTTTAATTTCAAAACAATATGGTGTGATTAGTGTCTAAGTAGTTTAGAGTTTTGATTTTTCATAATCTTTAAATCAGAATGAACAAAAAATGCATATCAAATTTAATAAATCAGTTTTTAATTCATGTGGCTTGATAGGAATGAAATATATTATCCAATCCATTGAATTATATCATCCAATTGCATTTAAATTGTTATAAACGGATGTTTAGCCTAAATTAGGAAAACAATTAAATAATTTACTTAATTTTAGTAGGACTAGACAATAGGCAATTAACTCAAGTATGACTTTATTTTTAATTCAAATTTCATTTTTAACTTAAACAAAGAATGATATGTATTCTTTAGTTAAATCTAAGGAATTGATTTACATAATAAATCAAATTTATTTATAAGAGATATACAATCTTATTTATCAAAAATTTACATATGCCAATAAAACGCTTGACTGCCTCCTTTTATTTCTTACGCTACCCCTTCTTCCATCTTCTTTTCGGGTCTAGGTATTTGTCAACGTGGAATTATAACGTGGAATTTCACGTGGCACCATCCAATAGGCTAAACACAAATGTATTATTTTGAAAAGAGAAGCTAGCTAATATAATAAAGAGTTATTCAAATTCAAATTCGGATTCGGATTTGAAATCTATGCATTATACTAACAAAATCATGCTAAATATCTATCCATCCAAACGAGTAACAAAATTTATAATCTCAATAACCTCTTCCTATAATTAAGAATACAAATATATAAGATGTTCATATGTGTTGGAAATATTCCACAAGAAAGAACAGAATCACAGAATAAATTAAATTGAAATAATAAACAAGATAAAATAAATAAACAAACTGTAAAATAAAACTGGACAAAATTTTGTTGATGTCCCGAGGCGTGTGTTCAACACACTGTCCTTAAGACTTATTCGCCCCCTCACCGTTAGTGCTTGAGGATATTCTTGGACGCTAGTCTCCCAGGATTACTCGGACTGACCGGATGCTTCCCAGCACTATGAGACTCCGGCGAATTGAGGTTGTGCCTGAACAATATCACCAATACAATGCAATGCAGGAGGCCAAAGGAGGAATGCACAATATGTAACAAAAGGGATGATGCAGAGGTTGCTGGAAAATTGTTGTGTATTCTGGTGTGTTCTTGCAGACTGAATTCTGCTCTTATTTATACTGCAAAATGAGAGCAGTACTTTGTATCCGAAAAATTAATTACAGGATAAGTCCTTTAATTAATTCCAGATAAAGAGATAAGAAGATAATGGAAGGCTGTTCAGTTGGCATTCCAGTTCAGATGGATGGAAAGGAATCTGTTCTGAGTTTTCTAGGCAAAAGGTGAGCTCGCACGGACAAGCCAAATTGGTGCTACATTCGTGTCCGCAGGTCGCGTGCACACATGAGTTCGGACCTCGCAAGCCAAATTGGGTCCATGATTTGCACCCCCCCTGCGCGCGAGAGAGAGCCTCTATGCCATACAAGCTTGAACACTAGTCAAGTGCTCAAGCCTTTATACAAGCTTCCTTTTACATTTCTTTCCAATGTGGGATAATTTCCATATTCCCATTTCAACCAACCAACTTTGAGCCTTCATATCTTATTCATCCCAATACCAAATTGGACAAATGAATACATTATCTCAATGTTCTCACGGATTAGAACACAAACCCACAAATAACTTTGTCATTCGACAAATTATTTATCAATTAATTAATACACAAAATTAAGGAAAATACTTATTTCCTTCACATTTTTCCAACAATATGTTCATATATAAAAATAACAGTTAATTATCCAAAGTAAGATCCATATATTATTAAAAACTCAATGGCATCAAACAAATTTCTTATACTTTTTCAAATCACAGTAATTAAAGATTTTTAATTCTAAAAGGCTAATCCCTTTGAATATTTCTTTTATTCGTCCACTTGAATTGGTGAGAAAAAAAAGGTTTTGTAAGAACATGGCTTGCAACACAAGTCATTTAGTAATTTCATACATGAAATCATACCTATAATGTTAATATAAAGTGTAGTGAATTAATATAATGTATAGAATTCCTGGATGTAATATTACCTATTTTTGGTGGGCAAAGTGGTAATTTAACATCACTAAAGGTTGAAAGGGTGTAGTCGCTAAATGAGGTGCCTTTTGGTTTCATATATTTTCTCTCCATCAACCCTAGAAATCACTCCATTCATTTATTTTCTCTCCTAAATAATCTTCATATTGTCACTACAAGAAAAATGGGCATTAACAACGTTTTTTTCAACAACGTTTTATGAATAAAACGATGTCAGTGCACTCTTCGACAACGTTTATAACAAAAACGTTGTCTTTGGTTGTGTTTAACAACGTTTATTTAAGTAAACGTTGTAGTAAGAAAGATAATACAACGTTTAGATCTAAAACGTTGTCTCCTAGCACAACGTTTCTGATATCAAACGTTGTAAGTAATATTTTAACAACGTGTCTTTACAAATGTTGTGGTATTTGTTAGTACAACGTTTCTTATAAATGTTGTAGTTTGTTTGTTTGTTTTTTTTTTTTTTTTAATAGTTTGGTTTAATTGATGGCCAAAAAAAAATTTCTTTTAAAAAAGAAACAACGCTCCTACCAGCACATTGTTTCCCATTCCCCGCGCCCACTTCCCAAAAATCAACACATCGCCCCTTTCCCCAAATCAGAACGATGAATCTCTTCCATTTCTCATCTTGTTTATCTCCCGCCGGTCGCTTCCTCCCTCTCACTCCTGCCAGCCGTCTATCTACCTCTTCCGGTCGTGTCTTGGGTTGCTTGCCTTCCTTTAGCATCGGAAAAATCATAGCTCAGTTCGTGAAAAGAAGGGATTTTTAGAAGCTCATGAAACGCTATGTTGACTTAGGGTTCTGTGCCTCCCTATTTCGCTTTACCTCTTCTGCTAGGGTGTTTACCCCAATTTCTCAATGTTTATCTCCTTATTGCTTCAGATCTGGTAAAAATCATATTCATTAAGAATTAGGGTTTTGTGATTGCTCAAATAACGTCTTTGATTTTGCTCCTTAATATGCAGGGTCATCAGTTTACTACGTCCAGAAGCTTCCCCACGTCGGCTGTTCCTAACACGGTGGCTCCGTCCATGTATTTTCTTCTCTCTTTGTTCCAGATTCCTTCCTTGATGCCTTTGTTGAGTGCTCTCAGGTTATTGTAAAATATTTTCCCCTTTCTGTTATGTTCTATATTACCTTAAATTTATGGGTATAGAATTTTCAAATTAGGTTTTGTTATTACTTTAGTTAACCTATTTGGCTTGTTCTTGAACTGAATTTGTCATCACATACTTAGCATTGTCAATTCTCCAGCCTTTATTTTGGTTCCATGGCCATAATTGCATTACATAGACCCAAGTTTCCGATTTTGTTCTTTAGGGATGGAGGGTGGTGTTGTTGTAGCCCATGATTAAGAATTTCAGGTTGTGATTGTGTGTTATTATGAGCAGGTAGACTACAAGTATAAGAACTTCATATTCATTGGGCCAGAAAATCTTTGTTGTTTACTTCGTACCTTTAAAAGTTTAGCTGGTACTCCCTCTTTCCCGTAAAAAATGTCGTCGTTTTTCAGACATTTGTACGAAAGAACTTTGAGCACTAATTTGAAGTTAATGTAATCATTCTAATAACAATTTGAATTTTTTTATTGATAGTATTTATATTGGTGTATCATTAACAAGTTTTACAATTATATTAGATTAGCTATATCAACTTAAATTTATCGTTCAATGTTTCTTCGTACTAAGGTCCGAAAAACGTCGACATTTATTCCGGGACAAAGGGAGTATATTATTTGTGATTTTTCTTATTGCACTTTGTAGCCAAAATCTGTTATCAGTTGCTTTCTCTATCACTCTCTTTAGTTGACATACTCCCTCTCGTACCAAAATGATCTTCTCATTCTCATTCGTAATTTAAGGGTATTTATATGTACATTTACATGTTTCTGATAATGCGTAGGTCAACAAATTGTGGTGGTTGTGCATTTTGCCTCCCAATGGCGTTGCTGCTATTCAAAAGTTGGACAGCACTGATGAGCAAGGACTAAGGTCAAGGAACTTTGTGGGAACAAGGTATTTATATGTACATTTACCTGTTCACCTCATTTTGTCCAGCTCCTAATGAGCTGTATTTGAGTCTGCCCCCATTAGTTGTACAATGTGCACAAGATAATACTCTCTCTGTCCCGAAAAGTTAGTCCCTCTTTTTTTGTTGTAACTACGAATGAACACTGAGCTATATTTCAGGCTTCTTTTATTCATCTTAACGAGAATTTAAAATTTGGTATTGATAGTATTTATACTCCCTTCGTCCCGGACTAAGGTTCTTAGTTTAACTTTACACGGAGATTAAAAAAAAGTAAATGTTGTGAGTATGAAAAAGTAAGTAAGAGAAAGTAGGAGAGATAAAGTGGGTAGGGAGTTTTTGTTGTGAGAATGACAAGTGGGTCCCTATGTCCATTTTAGGTAATAAAGCAACTAAGAACCTTAGTCTCGGACAAACCAAAAAAGAAAGTAAGAACCTTAGTCTGGGACGGAGGGAGTAATTTTTTTTTATCAATAACAAGTTTTAAATATTCATTAGGATAGTTATAAGTAGCCTAAATTGGTGCTCAAAATCCATTCGTAATAACGACGAAAGAGGACTAACTTTCTGGGACAGTGGGAGTATTTGCATTTTGCCTCACAATGGCTCAATGAAGGTGTACCTAGCAAAACATGATTCTTAATTCAAGTTATTAGTATTTTTTATTTTTTTGAAATTCCATTCCCTATTGCTAAAGTGTTTTTAAAGTAAATTTGTTTTACTCTATAAATGATTATTTGTCTTCTGTTGCCTTGCCCATGTAGCAAATATAAAAGTTATTTTCATATTGAAATTTCTTTATTCATTTTCTTTAATTATTATGCAACTTGACCCATTTATAGTATATTGTGATCTTCAGTACACAAGGATGGCTAGATCAGTCAACTGTAGAGGATTTTAAGTTCGATCCAACAACATCACTACTTGAAACAAAGGTCTATACTTATTTCATGAAATTTTGTATTGATACCGTAACATCACTACTTGATACAAGGTATATACTTCTTTCATGAAATTTTATACTTAAATTGGTTGCATGACTTCCAAGTATATGTTTTGCAGGAAGGCACATTTACTATCTCTAACTTAGGTGGAGGATTTGGTATTAAGCAATTCGGTGCCATCATCAGTCTCCACATGCACAGCCATTTTAGCCGTTAGGTAGGAAACTAATGAATATAGTGAATTTGGGGTACTGATCTTTTTGTAATTTAGTGATGTATGTTTAGAGATTACATTTTTGTTTTCCAGTGAATTGGGTGTCCAACTAATTTGTTGAGCAACAGAAAATGAATATTTATATTTATGTGATTGGTGTCTCTATTTGATGTTGGAACAGGTCTAGTTAACATGAATTTGAGGGAGGTGGAAACCAAATTTAGAATTTTATTTTTTTTAAAAAAAAAAATATCATCACAACGTTTGAGAAAAATGTGGTAATAAAGCTAACTACAACGTTTTGAAAACGTTGCACCAATGTGTTTACAACGCTCAATAAAAGTTGTTAAACAGTTTGTACAACGTTTTTAAAACGTGGTCTTAAACTGGTACCTATTACAACGTGGGATAACACAACGTTTTTCGAATCGTTGTCAAACGCTTATTACAACGGTTTTTAAACGTTGTTAAAGACCTTTTTTGTTGTAGTGTTGCTAGAGACATTAGAGAGAAAAGGCACAATCATTTAGAAGAACTCCGTCCCCTTAATTCTTCTTCTTCTTCTTCTTATTCTCCCTACAACATCTGCAATTGATTCAACAGGTATTATTTCGCTTCCGCCTTCATCTTCTTCCTCATTCTTATTCTGAATATGAGTATGGCATTCGGGGATCTTAAATTGTTCCAACAATTGGTATCAGAGCCCGCTCATATTTTTGTTTAAGTTTGAGTTATTTTCGGGAAAGCTTTTATGCTTTATTCGATTCATTTTTCCTGTTGAATCATCAATTTTTGATGTTGATTAGGGACTCTAATTCATTCATAGAGTACTGATAATAATCATCTGAATTTAAGAAAATGGTTTGAAAAGTTTTGTTGAATGAACACAATGGTTCAAGTGTGACTATCCCTTCATAACATGATTTTATGTCTAGTGCATACCATGTGGATCTACATACTTGATTCCATTGTTTTAAAGCAATATTATCCCTAAATAACATGGTTTTATGTTGTAAAGAACATACCATGTGGATCTACTTGTTGCTCATCATTTTTTGGAATAAAATTTGGAAAAGTGCAGCAAAGCATGCATGAAACGGTGGCTTTAGCCCGGTCGGGTCTTATGTTCTGCCCGGTCGGGTCTTATGTTCTGCCCGGTCAGGTATTATAAGTTGCCCGGTCGCGCATGTACACTATTCACAGGTTTTTGCTTTTTCAAAGATGTTGCACAATTTTGTTCATCTTTTGAACAAAACATACATTTTTTCAAACCCTAAGGCCTTGATTAATTATATGCTTTGACAATTTTATTCATTGTTTAAATAATATTGTCGCCTAAGTGATTTACGTTATTTAAACCCTAAAATTGTAAAGTGTTGGATGTTTAAGTCGATATGTGAATGGCTTGAATTTTCCACAGAAGATCTTGTCATTTGACTAAACTTGGACATTCATGTGGTAACAAGTAAAATAAACATTAGGTTATTTTCTTAGGTACTTATGTCGGCCCAAAGGAAGATTAAGTATTTATTAAAATATAAGTTCAAATTACTTGTTGCCTAAGGCAATCATTTATGAGTCAACTCGCAATCCAAAGATTAGTTTTGATGTCATGTTGATTGTCTTGTTGATGGATTTCATTGATATAATTAATCATTATTTATTGTGTAGTTTCTTATTTATGTTTTGTATTCGTTTTTGTTCTCAAAATTCCAACATATTTGTTTATTGCTTCATCTGTAATTACTGCTATGAGTACCGTTGCAATGTGGGACTAATTATAAAACTTGGAAAACAAATAATTATAATCTTGGGCTATATAGAACTCGCATTAAGGGATCCGTTTCTCTTCTTATTGCTTGAGTGCTGAGAAGTGACACGCTCTAACCGCGTAAGCCTAATGATCATAAAGAATATTGTCCCGAAGACCTTTTGGACGGTGTCTCCGAGGATATTGATGCTACAAACATTCCTTGATACCCCTGAGAAAACTTGTTTCCATAAGGTATAAAGGGTACCGTGAATTTAAGGGAGTACATTTTAGAAATAGTTCATCTATTGACGAAACGAAAAGGCACTTAAGTTAAGGATATCGGATGATATTCTTGTGCATTTAGTTTTAATCTTTCTTCCTTGGTTTGGTTGCTTTGAAGTGACCTATCAATGTCAAAAGGACAAGTGAAATATTAATGAATTACTTTCACTTATGACACAAGAAGAAGATAATTTAAGAATAATTTAGAACTAAAGGTACTCATTTAGCATCTACCTTTTCTCATGGGACAAGAGAAGAGGGAAAGAAACTGTGGTTGCAAGTAAAAAGAAGCTTAAGGGATCATCTCATGATCATAAAGAAAAGAAATGTTTCTTTTGCAAGGACCTTACTAACATGAAGTTCGATTATCCTAAGTCTCACGCTTGGCGTGAGAGGTATATCATTTGGTCTTGTTTGTATTGTATTAAGGCTAATTTGGTTTCAGTTCCTACATTTACATGGTGATTGGATTTTGGTGCAACCAATCACATAAGGATGTTCAAGTAGGATTGCTTAAATTACCGAAGACCTAGTAAAGATGAAGAAATTCATCTATATGGAAACTAGGAATCCGGTTAGAGTTATAGGCATAAGGATCATTTAAATTATTGTTAAGTACTAAGTATTATTTTGTATTAAATAATATATTTATTGTACCATCATTTAAATGGAATTATGATATTTATCACAATATTGGACAAGGAAGGTCACTCTTGTTCATTAATAATAAGTGTGATCTCTATTTTAATTCCAAAGGTTGTTGGCACTAGTACTTTGTCAAGTATTCTTTCTTCACTTGACATTATTCAAACAATAAATGTGTCCCTTAATAATGAAACAAAAACTAGAAAGCAAAAGTTATCAAGTAAATTTTATTTTATTTTTCATTAAGGCATAGGCATTTGGGTCATATTTCCAAGAGAAAAATTGATAAGCTTATGTTAAAGAAAATCTTAAACAAACTTGATATTTTGGAAAATACTTTTGCATTAAATGCCTTAAAGGAAATTTACAAACATTAAAAGAATAGTATTCTCGAGAGTATCAAGTGTCTTTAAAACTAATACATATGAACATTGTGGGTCATTCATTATTCCTTTGTGGAAAGGTCAACAATAGTTATTACGTTTATAAATGACTACTCTCAATATGAATGCATTTATTACTTCATGCAAAGACTCAAGTTATGGACGTTTTCAAGTCTTATGAGGTCAAAGTTGGAAATCAACTTTGAAAGACTATTAAGAACATTAGGTCTAATCATGATAGAGTATATCATGGTTGGAATGATTGTTAAAGGGAACAACGTCTAGGTCCTTTTTACTCGTTATTTTGAAGAGTGTGGGATTGTCTCCATCTACATTAAGCCGGGTACGCCTAGCATGAATGATGTACACAAGAGACATGATAAAATCCTTAAGGAAATGGTAATAAGCATGTTTTGTGCTTCTTTTACCTCACTCATTATGGGCGATACATTAAAACCGCAGCCCTTATTCTCATTAAAGTTCCCTCTAAGCTACTAATAAAAACCCTTTATGATTTTGGGACGAATAAGGAACACGTCCTTAAATCATCTTCATTTATGGGGTTGTCTAACATAAGGGTATACCTTATAAGTCTACTAAGGGCAAGTTAGACATAAGATTGTTAGTAGTTATTCATGAGGTTAGCCGAAAGATCTAGGGGATATATAAATTTTACAACCCGAAAATTTAAACATTTTGAAACGAGAAAAGCTAGGTTCTTTGAGGATGTTGAATTTAGTGGGAGATTAACGCTCATTTTCAGAATAAGAATGAGGAAGAAGATGAAGGTGGAAGCGAAATAATACCTGTTGAATCCATTACAGATGTTGTAGGGTGAATAAGAAGAAGAAGAAGAATTAAGGGGACGGAGTTCTTCTAAATGATTGTGCCTTTTCTCTCTAATGTCTCTAGTAATATGAAGATTATTTAGGAGAGAAAATAAAAAATGAATGGAGTGATTTCTAGGGTTGATGGAGAACCCTTTATATATGAAACCAAAAGGCACCTCATTTAGGGACTACACTCTTTCAACCTTTAGTGATGTTAAATTACGATTTTGCCCATCAAAAATAGGTAATATTACATCCAGGAATTCTACACATTATATTAATTCACTACACATTATATTAACATTATAGGTATGATTTCATGTATGGAATTACTAAATGACTTGTGTTGCAAGCCATGTTCTTATAATCTCCCACTTGGGTTGCAAAACAAAGTTTTTCCTTTAAAACCATGAATATCAAGTACAAAATTTGAAATCCAATTGGAACTTATAGAAGAGGTGAAGAAATGGATGTCTCTTCTTTTCCAAATTCAAAATATTATGTAGTGAATTAATATAATGTGTAGAATTCCTGGATGTAATATTACCTATTTTTGATGGGCAAAGTGGTAATTTAACATCACTAAAGGTTGGAAGGGTGTAGTCCCTAAATGGGGTGCCTTTTGGTTTCATATATAAAGGGTTCTCCATCAACCCTAAAAATCACTCCATTCATTTTTTATTTTCTCTCCTAAATAATTTTCATATTACTAGAGACATTAGAGAGAAAAAACACAATTATTAAGAAGAACTCCGTCCCCTTAATTCTTCTTCTTCGGGGATCTTAAATTGTTCCAACAGGTTTAGCTACAGCCATGTGTCTTTGGTGTGGTTATTGTTGCTCCGCTTCACTCTTACTCACTACCGAGGCAATTTGAGGTAATTTCAAGTTCATCAATTTTCTTCTCTCAAATATGTTTCAGTTTTCTATATATAAATCTTTTGTTTTACTCTTAACTAATACTACCTCTGTCCCTAAATGAGTGTCCAAATTTCATTTTAAGGGACATCTGAAAATCTCAACTTTTTGTACAATTTGATGGCCAAGATTAATATATAATCTTGTAATCATCTTTGCAAACATTTAGTTTTGCAAGAATAAAGAGACCGGTGAAAAAAAAATCGAAAAAAAACATTTAGAGACAAAGTTATGTTAGAAAAAGACACTCATTTTGGGACAAAGATTTTCTGAAAATGGACACTCATTTAGGGACAGAGGGAGTAGCAAATTTGGACACACATATAAAAGATATTTTTTCTGTCTCAAAATGAAAATTCGCATTTACTCTTGATTAATATAAAATTTAAATATATATTTTGAAACGGAAGTAATATAAGATATAATGTGAAGGATTGCATGGTTTGTTAGTGAAAAAGTACATTTGTGATTCATTTGTAGAAAATTCCCACGAATGAAATTTCTTCACAAGAAATTTGATGCAAGTCCATCATTAATGGCAAAAAGATAAAAAAAAATAAAAAATGAAGATATATTAAGTTTGAAGTTGACTGAACCACAAGCAAGATGCAAGTATTTATCTGGATGATTTGGCTTGAATACTCCCAAACGGGTGATACTATTTGCAAAGCATGAGTTGTGCAAGACATAAGTTATTTACTATAATACCCTCATATATATACCTCCAAAATACTCAAATCCATTCATTTTTAAAAAAACCATCCAATTTATAACTCTAACTTTCAATTTCAATTCCTAACTAACTTGACTTTTATGCCTAAAATTCGATCCTATAATGCTTAATTGTAGTTTAAACTTGATCCTATATTGTTGTAATTGTGTTTGATTGTTTTATTTGGGGTTTATTGTTCGAATTGTGTACGAATTGGTGGTTAAAAAATCTGAATCTGTCGGCGTTGATTTCGTGTGGTTTTACACGAGTTGTTCTTGTGGGTTTCGTATGCCTTTACACGAGATGGTTCCATGTAACTCGTATGAACTTTACACGAGATGGTTCTCAACATTTCGTGTATAGGCATAAGAAATGGTTCTCAACATTTCGTGTGTAAGCACATGAAATGTAAACTGTTACTGGAAAAAAAAAAACAAAAATTGTAGATTGATGATTTATTGTTGTAGATTGTATGAAATTTGTTTGTTTGGATGTTTGGATGTATGAATTATGCAGCAGCCTTGTTAAAAACTGTTTATTTCGTGTCAAATTAGGTGAAATGCATCGTGTTATTTCGTGTAAAAGTTGGTGAAATACATGTGTTATGTTTCGTGTAAACTTGGGTGAAACTCAACGCATTATTTCGTGTGAAATCAGGCGAAACTAACAATTTCTACCTTTGCCATATTTCGTGTAAAAGTGTGCGAAATAAACCAATTATTTCATCCACGTTTACACGAAACGCGCGTTTCCGGGTAAGGGTATTTTAAGCATTCATGTGCCTTGTACACAATGGTGCCTTGCCAATAGAATTCGCCCTCCCAAACCATCAAAATTCATCTAATTCTGTTAGTAACGGCAATTTCATGGACTAAATTGCCATTATTATTAGGGTTAATGACAGATTAGGGCCTGAACTCCAGGGGGGCCGTCTAAAAGGGGCCTGGTTTTTTTTTTCGCTAGATCAGGGCTTCAAATTTGAAATTTTCGCCAGTTAAGGGCTTTTTGACGGAAATCGTTAGAAAAGTCAGTTAAATATCATGTGCCTCGCACGTGATCATAAAAATGGATGAAATTGAAATGATATTAACATAGTGCTATTAACAATTACTCAAGCAGATCACTTCTTCAAACTTTTTCAAATTAACATTTACTGTAGCGACCCCAAAACCCGTTTTTATTTATTTTATATTTTTGGGGATTTTTATTTGACTTATATGTGCATTTTATGTGTTGCATCATATTTTATGATTTGCATATCATACTTGATTATTTGTGTTATTTACTTAGTTAGTAAAAATAATGATTAAAGGAGTTAAATGATTAAGTTGAAACTTTAGGGTCCTTGTTGAAATTATAAGTTTAGGGGTTAAAGTGTTAACTTGGAAAGTTGGGTGATCAAAATGCAAAAATGGGTTGAGATATTTAAGGAAACCTTCTTTCTCTCTTTTCCTTCACTGTGTATTTCTTTTCTTCTGCAACCTTCTACGTATCAGTTAGGGTTAGGAGAAAAAGGTAAGTTCGACCCATTTCGATTTAATTCTTTTTATTTACTTACCCGTTTTAAAAACTAATTATATAAAAATGATCAGGGCGTCGAGTAGGTCATTTCTAGTCGAACCAAACTTATTTCAGCGATACTTTTTCCGGAACTAAGTAAGTTACTAATTCCCCTTTAAATGTTAAAATAGTCATATATGCTATATGTGATACTTCTACTTGTTAATTTTGTGTTTTGGGTAATATTTGCTATACTTGTAATTTTGGAACAAAGGGAGTAGATGGAAATTTGTTTGGCTGAGTTTGGAAATGGTTTAGAAACTTATATTGGAATCTTAATGAAGTATCAATGTTGTGTACTAAGTTGTGTATTAAGTTGTGCAGTATATGTGTTATTTGTGGGTCGGAAGGAGTAAAAAAACTAAGGAAGAATCTGAGATTTGGCCCAAAATAGGAGGAGGCGCGCGCACCCTATATAAGGAAGCGCACGCATCCATTGTTACCAACCTAGGCAAAAATTGACTGGAGAAGGGAGGCGTGCGCATCCTTTTGGGTGAGGCGCGCGCACCCTTAAGTGAACAAAAAATAGTAAGGTTCTGGTCCTTGGAAGCGCGCGCACCCTATGGGGTGAGGCGTGCGCACCCCCCCTGTTTTCAAGGTTTGATAGTTTGTGTTATATGGGGTATAAGAGGACAAGTGTTATTGTGATCCTTGGGGTGGCTTATGAGTTAAACATAAATGTGTATGACTTTTATGTCGTTGATGAAAAAGATTGGGTTGTAACTAAATGTCCTTATTATGGACTCTTTATGAGAAATCTTTCGTGTGCATCTTGTGATGTTTTTGGCTTAATTCCTTCTTGGATTAAATGCCCCGGGTTTTGTTTAGCAAGTATTCATTACTGTGCTTTTCATGAAAGTCCAGCTGGTCTTGTTGTGGAGTCAGCCAATGGAAGAATTATAGTGGTACAGGTAAGTCCACTATAAGGTTTTCCATTGGAGCTTGTGAGTCAGGCGGTGGGAGAATTATAGTGGCACATAAGCCAAGTTCACTATAAGGTGTCCACTGTGCCTTCTAGTTTCCCCAGTCCAGATTGGCCTTGGATGGGATGAATTGCTCCCTTTGGTGAGTATTTGGGTTATGACTTTGTGTCATATTTCCCTCTCTGGTTACTTGGTTCTATTGGTTATGGTTTGGTTTTCGGGATCCCGACGGCTTCAGCTATTTATGCTGCTCAGATGGTTTTCTCTGATGGGTTTCTCAGATGGTATTCTCATCGGTTATGGTTATTGGGTAAACCTTGGCTTGGTATCCACCGGAGTGTGGGCTATGTGACCAATGTGATATATGAGTTGATGTTATGTGCTATATGTTATATGATTACTGTTGATATAGTTTCTTTATGATCATCATATCAGCATGTAACGTAGTTGCATTTTAGTAGCTTACTGAGATTTATTCTCACCCTTATTTGTTTACTGTTTTAGATAAAGGCGGGTCCAGGGGATAGGACACTTGGCACGGGAGGACGTTCGTTTGGTAAGAGATGGGACTTGTTTTGTGATGGTTACATTATATAAATGTAAACCCTTTGGGTAGAGTACCGGTACTTCTTATGGTTACATCTATTTTGGTAAAAGTTGATGTATGTACATTTGTTTAAAAGTTTGTAAGCCTTCGGGGTAAGTACTTTCGCTGTGAAAGTGTTTGTAAAAGTTTGTTTCAAGTTAAGTGAAGTCTTTGAACTTCAAGTGTGTTTTTGTTCCACTTTCTAAAAGTATATTTCGAAAAATTTTCTAAAGAGTTTTATAACGTCTTCCACTCGTGTCCCGAGCGTGGGGCCAAGTAGGACCACGGGTACGGGGCGCGACAGTTGGTATCAGAGCTAGGTTGTAGATGGTCTAGAATGACCTAAGAGGGTAGTAGAGTATAGAGTGAGTAACGTTGAGTGTTTGATGCAGGTGTTCATTAAAAATGGGTGAAACTGACGGAGATCAGGCCGGCTCTTCGGGGCAAGGGGATGCCAGAGAAGAGGCTCGAATTATGTTTCAGGGAATGTTTGAAGCAGCGATGAAAACTTTAAGTGATCAGAGGCAAGAAAGGGAACATGTACCACCAAGATATGGCCTAGAAGAGTTTCTGAAAATGAAGCCTATGGAGTATGATGGGGAGCCCGATGTATCTAAAACTGAAAGGTGGATTGAATCGATGGAAAAGATCTTTGATGCTTTGAGATGTTCGGAGGAAGATCAAGTCAGGTTTGCTACCTATAAATTGAATGGAGCGGCTGAGCATTGGTGGAAAGCTTTGAAAACAAAATGGGATGAGACTCATGTACCTTATACTTGGGAGAATTTTCTGGGAAAGTTCAAAGAACACTTCATTCCTCGAGTAGATCAAGACAGGAAGGGGATGGAATTTCTTAACTTGGAGCAAGGTTCTATGTCAATTGCTCAATATTCAGCTAAATTTTCAGAGTTGTCCAGGTATTGTACTCACCTAGTGGCAACTGAGGAGAGGAAGGCTTTGAGGTTTGTGAAAGGTTTGAAAACCGTGATTAGAACTCAGCTAGTATCCCATAAGTTGCAAGATTTTCAGGATGCAGTGGATCGAGCTTACCAGGTGGAGCATGACATTGAGGAACATAAAAGGAAAATGGAATTGTTAGGCGCTGGGAAGCAAGTTAGGCAACCACAACGTGGTGAGAGTAGAGGAAATCAAGGTGGATCTTCACAATTTAAAGGGTCTTCTCAAAGACAGTCAGGTAACAGAAATCAAAGTAATACTTCAGGGAGTCAGAGTAAAGGAGTTTGTAATTATTTTCAGAAAGAAGGGCATTCAGAAGAGAGATGTTGGAAGAAGCAGGGCAAGTGTTTGAACTGTGGTCAGTTAGGACATTTTCAGAGGGATTGCCCTAAGTATAGGATGCAAGCATCGGGAAGTGTGGTTGGGTCCTCTCAGGGCCAGAAGAGGGATTCCTCAGGCAAGCCTAAGGTTCAGGGTCGTGTTTTTGCCATTTCTCAGCAACAGGCTTCGGAGTCCTCTAATGTGATAGGAGGTATTATTTATGTGTCTAGTTTGAGGGCACGTACACTTATAGACCCTGGCTCATCGCATTCTTATGTGTCTGTGCATTTTGCTTCTCGATTGCATTTGTCTTCTGAATCTCTACCTTATGTGTTAGAGGTGTCACCTCCTATAGGGGAGTGTTTGGTGACCAATGAGGTGTTGCATTCTTGTGATGTGTATATACGTGAGCATGTTTTACCTGCTGATTTAGTTATCTTACCATTACAAGATTTTGATGTTATCTTGGGTATGGATTGGTTGGGTAAATATCATGCGTCTGTTGATTGTGCTAATAAGGTGGTCACATTTTCTATCCCTAATGTTCCTAAGTTTTCTTTTGAAACTGTTTCCTGGGGTAGAGAGATTCGAATTATTTCTTATATGAAGGCTAGAAAGTTGTTGAACCGGGGTTGTGCGGGGTATTTGGCTAGTGTTCTTGATACTACAAAAAGGGTTCCTGATATTGAAGATGTGCCTATTGTTAAAGAGTTTTCAGATGTATTTTCTTCTGAGTATGCTATGCCTCCTGACCGGGAAATAGAGTTCTGTATTGACTTACTTCCAGGTACGGCTCCTATATCTGAGGCACCTTACAGAATGGCCCCAGCTGAATTGAAAGAGTTGAAGGTTCAGTTGCAAGAGTTACTTGATCGAGGATTCATTCGTCCTAGTGTATCCCCGTGGGGAGCTCCAGTATTGTTTGTTAAAAAGAAAGATGGGTCCTTGAGGCTGTGTATTGACTACAGAAAGCTGAATCAGGTAAGTATAAAGAATAAATATCCGCTTCCTCATATTGATGATTTATTTGATCAACTTCAAGGGTCAGTTGTCTTTTCAAAACTTGACTTGAGGAGTGGGTACCATCAGTTGAAAATCCGTTCTGAAGACATTTCTAAAACTGCTTTTCGTAGTAGATATGGCCATTATGAGTTTCTTGTTATGCCTTTCGGGTTGACTAATGCTCCGGCTGTTTTTATGGATATGATGAACAGAGTCTTTAAACCTTATCTTGATACCTTCGTGGTTGTATTTATTGATGATATTCTGGTTTATTCCAAGTCCCGGGAGGAGCATGAGCAACATTTACGAATGGTTTTATCTATTCTTCGTGAGAAGCAGTTGTTTGCTAAATTCAGTAAATGTGATTTTTGGCTCAATGAAGTATCTTTTCTTGGGCATGTGATCTCCAATAAAGGTATATCAGTTGATCCATCCAAAGTTGAGGCTATTGTGAATTGGAGGAGGCCAGAATCAATTACAGAAATTCGAAGCTTCTTGGGGTTAGCTGGGTACTACAGAACGTTCATTGAGGGGTTTTCTAAGATTGCAACTCCCTTGACTCAGTTGACTCGAAAGAATATTCCTTATGTGTGGGATGAAAAGTGTCAAGCTAGTTTTGAAGAGTTGAAGAAGAGATTGACTACAGCTCCTATTCTCGCCCTACCTAATGGTAATGATGATTTGGTAATCTATTGTGATGCTTCTAAAGAAGGCCTCGGGTGTGTATTAATGCAGAATGGAATGGTGATTGCATATGCTTCGAGGAAGTTGACTCCGAGTGAGCAGAATTATCCTACCCATGACATGGAGCTTGCAGCTATTGTCTTTGCATTGCACAAGTGGAAACATTATCTTTATGGAGCAAAGTTTGAGATTTTCACAGATCATCAGAGTTTGAAGTATCTTTTCAGAATAAGAATGAGGAAGAAGATGAAGGTGGAAGCGAAATAATACCTGTTGAATCCATTACAGATGTTGTAGGGTGAATAAGAAGAAGAAGAAGAATTAAGGGGACGGAGTTCTTCTAAATGATTGTGCCTTTTCTCTCTAATGTCTCTAGTAATATGAAGATTATTTAGGAGAGAAAATAAAAAATGAATGGAGTGATTTCTAGGGTTGATGGAGAACCCTTTATATATGAAACCAAAAGGCACCTCATTTAGGGACTACACTCTTTCAACCTTTAGTGATGTTAAATTATGACTTTGCCCATCAAAAATAGGTAATATTACATCCAGGAATTCTACACATTATATTAATTCACTACACTTTATATTAACATTATAGGTATGATTTCATGTATGGAATTACTAAATGACTTGTGTTGCAAGCCATGTTCTTATAATCTCCCACTTGGGTTGCAAAACAAAGTCTTTCCTTTAAAACCATGAATATCAAGTACAAAATTTGAAATCCAATTGGAACTTATAGAAGAGGTGAAGAAATGGATGTCTCTTCTTTTCCAAATTCAAAATATTATGTAGTGAATTAATATAATGTGTAGAATTCCTGGATGTAATATTACCTATTTTTGATGGGCAAAGTGGTAATTTAACATCACTAAAGGTTGGAAGGGTGTAGTCCCTAAATGGGGTGCCTTTTGGTTTCATATATAAAGGGTTCTCCATCAACCCTAAAAATCACTCCATTCATTTTTTATTTTCTCTCCTAAATAATTTTCATATTACTAGAGACATTAGAGAGAAAAAGCACAATTGTTTAGAAGAACTCCGTCCCCTTAATTCTTCTTCTTCGGGGATCTTAAATTGTTCCAACAGGTTTAGCTACAGCCATGTGTCTTTGGTGTGGTTATTGTTGCTCCGCTTCACTCTTACTCACTACCGAGGCAATTTGAGGTAATTTCAAGTTCATCAATTTTCTTCTCTCAAATATGTTTCAGTTTTCTATATATAAATCTTTTGTTTTACTCTTAACTAATACTACCTCTGTCCCTAAATGAGTGTCCAAATTTCATTTTAAGGGACATCTGAAAATCTCAACTTTTTGTACAATTTGATGGCCAAGATTAATATATAATCTTGTAATCATCTTTGCAAACATTTAGTTTTGCAAGAATAAAGAGACCGGTGAAAAAAAAAATCGAAAAAAAAAACATTTAGAGACAAAGTTATGTTAGAAAAAGACACTCATTTTGGGACAAAGATTTTCTGAAAATGGACACTCATTTAGGGACAGAGGGAGTAGCAAATTTGGACACACATATAAAAGATATTTTTTCTGTCTCAAAATGAAAATTCGCATTTACTCTTGATTAATATAAAATTTAAATATATATTTTGAAACGGAAGTAATATAAGATATAATGTGAAGGATTGCATGGTTTGTTAGTGAAAAAGTACATTTGTGATTCATTTGTAGAAAATTCCCACGAATGAAATTTCTTCACAAGAAATTTGATGCAAGTCCATCATTAATGGCAAAAAGATAAAAAAAAAATAAAAAAATGAAGATATATTAAGTTTGCAGTTGACTGAACCACAAGCAAGATGCAAGTATTTATCTGGATGATTTGGCTTGAATACTCCCAAACGGGTGATACTATTTGCAAAGCATGGGTTGTGCAAGACATAAGTTATTTACTATAATACCCTCATATATATACCTCCAAAATACCCAAATCCATTCATTTTTTAAAAAAACATCCAATTTATAACTCTAACTTTCAATTTCAATTCCTAACTAACTTGACTTTTATGCCTAAAATTCGATCCTATAATGCTTAATTGTAGTTTAAACTTGATCCTACATTGTTGTAATTGTGTTTGATTGTTTTATTTGGGGTTTATTGTTCGAATTGTGTACGAATTGGTGGTTAAAAAATCTGAATCTGTCGGCGTTGATTTCGTGTGGTTTTACACGAGTTGTTCTTGTGGGTTTCGTATGCCTTTACACGAGATGGTTCCATGTAACTCGTATGAACTTTACACGAGATGGTTCTCAACATTTCGTGTATAGGCATAAGAAATGGTTCTCAACATTTCGTGTGTAAGCACATGAAATGTAAACTGTTACTGGAAAAAAAAAAAAAAAAATTGTAGATTGATGATTTATTGTTGTAGATTGTATGAAATTTGTTTGTTTGGATGTTTGGATGTATGAATTATGCAGCAGCCTTGTTAAAAACTGTTTATTTCGTGTCAAATTAGGTGAAATGCATCGTGTTATTTCGTGTAAAAGTTGGTGAAATACATGTGTTATGTTTCGTGTAAACTTGGGTGAAACTCAACGCATTATTTCGTGTGAAATCAGGCGAAACTAACAATTTCTACCTTTGCCATATTTCGTGTAAAAGTGTGCGAAATAAACCCATTATTTCATCCACGTTTACACGAAACGCGCGTTTCCGGGTAAGGGTATTTTAGGCATTCATGTGCCTTGTACACAATGGTGCCTTGCCAATAGAATTCGCCCTCCCAAACCATCAAAATTCATCTAATTCTGTTAGTAACGGCAATTTCATGGACTAAATTGCCATTATTATTAGGGTTAATGACAGATTAGGGCCTGAACTCCAGGGGGGCCGTCTAAAAGGGGCCTGGTTTTTTTTTTTTTCCGCTAGATCAGGGCTTCAAATTTGAAATTTTCGCCAGTTAAGGGCTTTTTGACGGAAATCGTTAGAAAAGTCAGTTAAATATCATGTGCCTCGCACGTGATCATAAAAATGGATGAAATTGAAATGATATTAACATAGTGCTATTAACAATTACTCAAGCAGATCACTTCTTCAAACTTTTTCAAATTAACATTTACTGTAGCGACACCAAAACCCGTTTTTATTTATTTTATATTTTGGGGGATTTTTATTTGACTTATATGTGCATTTTATGTGTTGCATCATATTTTATGATTTGCATATCATGCTTGATTATTTGTGTTATTTACTTAGTTAGTAAAAATAATGATTAAAGGAGTTAAATGATTAAGTTGAAACTTTAGGGTCCTTGTTGAAATTATAAGTTTAGGGGTTAAAGTGTTAACTTGGAAAGTTGGGTGATCAAAATGCAAAAATGGGTTGAGATATTTAAGGAAACCTTCTTTCTCTCTTTTCCTTCACTGTGTATTTCTTTTCTTCTGCAACCTTCTACGTATCAGTTAGGGTTAGGAGAAAAAGGTAAGTTCGACCCATTTCGATTTAATTCTTTTTATTTACTTACCCGTTTTAAAAACTAATTATATAAAAATGATCAGGGCGTCGAGTAGGTCATTTCTAGCCGAACCAAACTTATTTCAGCGATACTTTTTTCGGAACTAAGTAAGTTACTAATTCTCCTTTAAATGTTAAAATAGTCATATATGCTATATGTGATACTTCTACTTGTTAATTTTGTGTTTTGGGTAATATTTGCTATACTTGTAATTTTGGAACAAAGGGAGTAGATGGAAATTTGTTTGGCTGAGTTTGGAAATGGTTTAGAAACTTATATTGGAATCTTAATGAAGTATCAATGTTGTGTACTAAGTTGTGTATTAAGTTGTGCAGTATATGTGTTATTTGTGGGTCGGAAGGAGTAAAAATTGAACTAAGGAAGAATCTGTGATTTGGCCCAAAATAGGAGGAGGCGCGCGCACCCTATATAAGGAAGCGCACGCATCCATTGTTACCAACCTAGGCAAAAATTGACTGGAGAAGGGAGGCGTGCGCATCCTTTTGGGTGAGGCGCGCGCACCCTTAAGTGAACAAAAAATAGTGAGGTTCTGGTCCTTGGAAGCGCGCGCACCCTATGGGGTGAGGCGTGCGCACCCCCCCTGTTTTCAAGGTTTGATAGTTTGTGTTATATGGGGTATAAGAGGACAAGTGTTATTGTGATCCTTGGGGTGGCTTATGAGTTAAACATAAATATGTATGACTTTTATGTCGTTGATGAAAAAGATTGGGTTGTAACTAAATGTCCTTATTATGGACTCTTTATGAGAAATCTTTCGTGTGCATCTTGTGATGTTTTTGGCTTAATTCCTTCTTGGATTAAATGCCCCGGGTTTTGTTTAGCAAGTATTCATTACTGTGCTTTTCATGAAAGTCCAGCTGGTCTTGTTGTGGAGTCAGCCAATGGAAGAATTATAGTGGTACAGGTAAGTCTACTATAAGGTTTTCCATTGGAGCTTGTGAGTCAGGCGGTGGGAGAATTATAGTGGCACATAAGCCAAGTTCACTATAAGGTGTCCACTGTGCCTTCTAGTTTCCCCAGTCCAGATTGGCCTTGGATGGGATGAATTGCTCCCTTTGGTGAGTATTTGGGTTATGACTTTGTGTCATATTTCCCTCTCTGGTTACTTGGTTTTATTGGTTATGGTTTGGTTTTCGGGATCCCGACGGCTTCAGCTATTTATGCTGCTCAGATGGTTTTCTCTGATGGGTTTCTCAGATGGTATTCTCACCGGTTATGGTTATTGGGTAAACCTTGGCTTGGTATCCACCGGAGTGTGGGCTATGTGACCAATGTGATATATGAGTTGATGTTATGTGCTATATGTTATATGATTACTGTTGATATAGTTTCTTTATGATCATCATATCAGCATGTAACGTAGTTGCATTTTAGTAGCTTACTGAGATTTATTCTCACCCTTATTTGTTTACTGTTTTAGATAAAGGCGGGTTCAGGGGATAGGACACTTGGCACGGGAGGACGTTCGTTTGGTAAGAGATGGGATTTGTTTTGTGAAGGTTACATTATATAAATGTAAACCCTTTGGGTAGAGTACCCGTACTTCTTATGGTTACATCTATTTTGGTAAAAGTTGATGTATGTACATTTGTTTAAAAGTTTGTAAGCCTTCGGGCTAAGTACTTTCGCTGTGAAAGTGTTTGTAAAAGTTTGTTTCAAGTTAAGTGAAGTCTTTGAACTTCAAGTGTGTTTTTGTTCCACTTTCTAAAAGTATATTTCGAAAAATTTTCTAAAGAGTTTTATAACGTCTTCCACTCGTGTCCCGAGCGTGGGGCCAAGTAGGACCACGGGTACGGGGCGCGACATTTACTCCCTCACTCATTAAAAAAATGAGAGGTATTTATTCTACTGGATTGGATTATGCTTTCCACTGCACGTGTTCTCTTCTTGGTTAGGGTTTTTCTCTTAAATTTAAGCATGTTTAACAAATACTCTGCAAGTGTTCAATTACTTTTATATCTATTTGGATATTCAAGATGAAAATAATAATTTGATGTTCTAAAATATGGGTAGATAGTCAATTAATTACTCCTTTTATTCCAAAATAAATGACCATTTTAAGAAAATTTTCTCAAAATGAGTTACATTTTCGTAAAAAACTTTGCCCTTATATTTTTTTTATCAAAAAACATTCACTGTTCATTATATACTTGCAAAATTAGAAGTTTACAAAGTAATTATTAAATATTTTTATGCATTTTATTACAAGAATTTATAAAAGATTAGATACTTTTAAAATTTAAATGACATTTACACCCCTCTCTTCCACCAACGCTTTAGAATATTGTGCTGGTGCTTTGGTTTGTAACTCTGTAGTTGGTTTATGGGTACCTTTAGATATGATGTTTGTTCTTTACTCTATCCGTCTCAATTAAAATTGCAACAAAAGAAAGAAAAAAAAAGGACTTCATGAAAATTAAAGAGTAGTATTTAATAATAAGATGTTAGTGAGTATAGACAGCAGGACTAGGACTGGGATAGTAATTATTAGTGGGCTAAGAAATATTAAGTATATGTTACTTGACTTGAATATGACAAATGAGTCCTTTTGATTAAAAAATATTATAAAGTATATGTTTTACGCTTTTGCAATCTTAAGTGAGTCGTCTAAATTGAAAAATTTTGCAATTTTAGTTGAGACGGTGGGAGTGTATCAAAGAATATCAAAAGATTTTATTAGATTTCGTGCAATTTGATTGCACATAATTCCAAATAAAATGTGTCTCATTATAAGATGTATGTTATATACAATATAAGTTGCTAAGAAAACTATCTCACACCATTAAAATATAACGAAATATCTGATATAATTTATGTTGCTAAAAAATTTGATTCAAGAGTTGACTTAGGGTCCGGTCTTCTTTGCCCAGTACTCATGTTGAAAAGTTCATCGATTTTTTACATGGAAGGTTTCCATTTATTGACGATTCTTTAGGGCAATAATTGGTTTATATACAACTTTAATATAAATCAAGATCCTGAATTAAAGGCTAAGAATCAAACATTCTACAATTAAGATCCATGTAATATTCACAGTAAAGATGCGAATATAATATCCTATGTTGATACAATTACGTTTTCATAATGACAATAATGTGTTATAATGTGTTGGGAGAGGCTACAATTTGTGCTATTTTGGCAGGTTATGTTCTAAATAAATATTCCTTTCATCTAAAAATGATAATTCTATTTGAATTTTTATATATTTTAAAGTTATATATAAATTTTAGAAATTCAGTAATGTTTTAAAAATGTGACAAATTTTCTAAAATAAATAAAAAATAAAAATGAAGCTATTATTTTGAGACGGATGGCGTTTTGTTTTTCAAATAAGAGTATAATATTTGTTATTTTAAACTCAAAGAATCACGTCAGTCATTTTTTCTTTTTGTAGTGGAAGATGAAGAAACTGCAACATCCTTTCTTGCAATATCTCTCAGCGCAAACCAATGTTCCGTTCTTCCACTGTTCCGTTCTAAATCCGATTAATTTTTCTGGTATTATTTCTTTGAAAATAAATTAAGAAATTCGAATCATAGATAAATGTTACAAATTACTATTTCTTTATAGGCACCAGATACACCAAGGCTAGAAAGGCTAGAGGATTTTTCTTTGAAAATCGATTCTTTTATCTTTTTGATTCTCGGTACCAATTTTTTTTGCCTAAAATATGATTGAATGCCAAGTCAAATGATGTCCTCGCTACAATGAGAGCGTTATTTCTTTTGTAAGTATATTCAGATTTTAAGATTTAGCAAGTTCAATTTTTAAATTAAAATTTTGTTTCTAACCTTTTATTTTCATTTAGGCCAATATGTTTTTTAGAATCATAGATGAGTTAGATAAGGATTTAAAACATATGATGAATTCATTTTAGAAGTGAAGATCTTGAATATTGACAGGCTTGGAGAGCCTTAATCTTGAAACACAATGGAAACGCCACTAGAAGAAACTTTTACGTAATTCTATTTCCAAATTATATTATAGTATCGAGACAAGGTTTGTAACTAAACATAGTTCAAGAACAAGTTAATTGGATTCCTCAAAACAAAGGCAAGGTTTTTTATGATTCACCTTAGAATGACTATATTTTGTTTCGGTCGTATAAAATATATATAAACATATTACTTAGGACAGTGAAAAGTACATGTGTTAGTCGAGGAAAGAATGTAAGCCGCTGTCGTGGTGGTGATATAAGTACAACTTTTTAGATACGTGTCTTACTTTTATTATGTAATTAGTCATATTATGCCCATCGAGTATTGATCAGTTATTATCTATGTTTGCACTAGAATTGGATATATTCTTATATAAGCACCCCCTTTGTACCTACTGGCATTTATGGGTTAAAAAAAAATGATTAATATTGACAAGTATGTTCATATTTCAAGTTTTGAAGTCTAGTTACTGAATTTTGGTTTATTCTAACCATTTTTTCTCGGCTATGTTTTATGATATACTTATATATGAGTTTAATGATAGTTTGATAACATAGGAAGAATTCATTTAAAAAGTAGAGATTTTTCATAAGGAAATGCTTTGAGAACATTAATCTATATTGGCGGTGGAAACATCAATAGAAGAAGTTTTTTATGAAATTTTTCCAGATTATCTCTGTGATTCCCAGTACCAACTTCATTGCCTAATGCATGTTTTGTAACGAACCGATCCTGAAACTCGACCCGCTATGTAGGTACCACACACTGGTCCACCAAACATCTCCTCAATCCGGTTAACCACAGCCCATCACAGGCATTCAAAAGTCCAATAGATGATTTGATATTTAATAAGAGTGCATGGGCCTTCTATATAGAAGACTAAATTTCCACATATTTTCATTGTGAGTTGGGGGATATCACATGTTAGAATACTAAGTTAAATGGCTTCTTTGCAACAGCGATAAGTTTGTGTATTTTTGCATTAGAATGATTGTATTTGGTTTTCAACTATAAAGGACAAACCACCGACACGGTTATAAATTTTTTGAGAGGGGGAGGGGTAAAAAAAATTCACTAATTAAAATGGTGAAAACTAAAATTAGTTTATTTTTAAACACAAAACTGGGGCGAAAATTTCTCCACTGCACTATGATCCACAATGTTAAGTTTTTTTTTTTTTTTTAACTAAAGTATTCTCTAAAGCATTGTTTTTTGGTTTTTAAAATCAAATGGGGCATCTTCATCGACCCAATTTTTAATATTCTAACTGTGTCACTGGGACAAACGCCTAAATATTGGATTGAAACCGTCGCGATTATATGGGTTTTGAAGAAGAAAAAATCTTAGCAATCATGATGGTGAGGATAAAATTAAACTTTTTAATTAGTTTTATATATATTAAGAAAATAGTTAAATCTTATAATTTAATTAGTCTTACTATTTACTATGCCCGTCGAGTACGACGGGTTACTTACTAGTTATTATAAATAATCAGTTTTTCTAGTAAGTAAACAAAATAAACTTTTAAATGTGATGACATTTTTGTAAATAATTAACATTCTTTTTCAAAATGAGTAGTGACACTTTTGTAAATAACTAGCACTTCTTTTAAGACATGTGGTGACACTTTTGTAAATAAAAGTAGATATTATTAACATAACATCACTATGGCACTGTTTAACACATGCATTGACACTTTTTAACACATGCACTAACACTCTCACACTACAATCGACACTTTTACACACTACAACTGACACTCTTAAACACTATCGCTGTCACTCTCTAATCACATGCATTGACACTCAATAATGCATAAGATTTTAGAAATCTTTCCCTTTTCTTTTATGTCCATCCGAAAAATAATAAAGATACCAACTAGTAGTGATTGAATTCCTTCTATGGTTCCACATGAAAAACCAGTAAGAATAAAGATATTTGGCGCAATAGAAAGCAATGTTGTAACCGGGGTGGGTGAACCCTCATAGATATCATGTGCCCACATAGAGTCAAAAAAGATATGGAATCCCCTAAAATTACTGTCACTCTTAAACATTATTACTGATATTCTTTAAACACATGCACTAGCACTCAATACACTCTACCTGGATCTCTTAAACAATACAACTGACACTCTCAATTACTACCGGTGGCACCGCGCGAAGTTCCACTAATTTACAAAATGCTACTACGCGTGAATGTTCATTTACTTACAAAAATTAAATGTCACCGCGTGCGAAGTTTACTTAATCATAAAATGTCATCGCGCATTTGAAAAACATGTTCTTCCTAATTATTAAAAAAATGATTTTTTTCATAAAACCTACTCAAATCAAATTTATAAAATTAATTACTCCCTAAAAATGAAATTAATGCATGTGAACAAGTCTCATATACCCATAAAGTAGTTCAATTACTTGGGCTATTAAATGTTTGTGCAAAAGATATTCACTACCATTAATAAAGGTATAGTTGGTATACAACAACAAAACAACCTTGAAAATAATATACACATAGGGAAAACTCAAAGGGAAAACTCATAGTGAAACACTTTAAGCCGTTGGATGAGTTTTTATCAGTGGGGCTCACAAACATTTATTACAATCCAACGGATTACAGTGTTTCACTATGAGTTTTCCCTTTGAGTTTTCACGATACATATCATTATGAATTGAACCAACCAAGACTTGACCTTTTCAACTCTAAAATGTAACTACTCCCTCCGATCCAAAATAATTGTCGCTTTTGGTCAGTAAGGCGTAACTTTGACCAATAATTTAAATAAAAAATAATGATACTAATAAAAATCTAAAACTTGTCATTGTATTATAAATAATAATATTTTTAATAGTAATTTTTAGATTTTTATTAGGATCATTATTTTTTGTTTAAATTTATTGGTCAAACTTATATCTGTTTGACAAAAAATTACAGTTATTTTAGACCAAAGTGAGTATAAAATAATTAATAATGCTTAATTTTCTCCTACAAATATTTTGTCCATACTCCATGCATATATCTATGCGTAGAAGAGCAACTTCCTGGGGACCATATTTTAGTCAGTGATCGATCGAGTCGGCTGGACTTTCATAAGTGACACCTATTTTATAAAATTAAACCTTAGGATAAGATTTTATACTTCTTCAAACTCAATCACTCCCCATATTATTTGTCACCATCAAAATTATAGCCGTATAACCATCAAATTCTTTAATTTAAAATTTTGTGTGCATTTGATGTGTTGCATCATCTTATATGAATTTGCTTATCTTGATTGATTATTGGTGTTAGTTAAAATGTTAGTAGTAAAGTGATTTGGGGAGTTAAGTTGTTAGTGAGAAATTATGGGGGCTTTATTGAAAATGTGAGTTTAAGGGTTTAAAGGTTTAAAATAGAATTTGAGGGGTTATAGTGAAACTTGGAAAAGATAGTTATCTCCCTCACCCCCTCCCCTCTCCATGGGCATTTCACACACACTTACACACCTCATTACTTTCAAAAAGATTGACCTCCATTGTTGTAGAAAGAAGCAAAGATAAGTTTGTTCTTGTTGATTTTTTTTATTTTAATTTACTACTCCATTTTCAAATCTAATTATATATAAATGTTCAGGGTGTTGAATAGATTCTATCTACCGATCAATATTATTTTTCTTGATATCTTTTCCGGAAAATAAGTAAGTTACTAATCCCCCTTTAATTGTTAAAATGGTCATGAATATGTTCTATATGCTATATATGTTGAAAGAATAATGTTTTGGTATGTTTCATTTATACTTGTAAAATTGGGACAAAGGGAGTAAAATAGAATTGGTTCTTGTTGGTGTTAGTATTGTTCTTAGGTTGAGTTTTAGCCTTTGTGTAAGTGTAGATGTTAAGTGTTGTAAGCATTGGTAATTTTGGGTTGTGAAATGAAAGGAGTGAACTTTGGTTAAGTTTTTGGGTCTGCCGGGTGATGTGGGCGGCCGCCCAAAAATGGGCGTGCGGCCGCACATCTATCTGAAGGGTTTTCTTCATGGGACAGAGCATTTTGGGCGGCCGCACATCCCTGTTTGGGCGACCGCCCAGGTATCTGAAAAATTTAGAGTTTTCCAAACCAAGTGATTTAGAGGTCAACCTTGGTCTAGTTTTTGGGTAGTGTCCTAAAGTAGTTAGATGATTGTTATGGATCACTAAAGTGGTAGAATTGGTTCCTTTGTGGACACAAGTGTTGTGAAATGTGAGTAATGGATTTAGTGCACATTGTTGAACACTTTGTAATGTGTTGAATTGTTCATCTTCTTGATGTGTTTGACATGGTTCCCTACATTGGAATCATTGTCCCTGATTGGTGTTTAAGCAAGTATTTCTGTAGGGTGCTTGCGTGTAAAGTCCAGCTGGTACTTTTGTGTGTGTTGGGCAGTGATAGGGATTATAATGGTCTCACGAGCCAAGTACATTATAAGGCTCCTATCATTGGTTTCCCATTTTTAAACCCCTTCCTTAGGCCAAAGGTTGGGCACTTTGGGTTATGACTTTGTGTCATTTTCCCCGTTGTTGGTGTTGTTGTTGTTTGGTTCCGGAACCCGTTTCAGCTCTTCGATGCTGCTCAGTTGATACCTCTCAGATGGCTATGGTTTGGTTTGAGAACCTTGGCTCAGTATCCATGTATGAGTGTTCATTTCCGCTTTATGTGTTGCATGATGAGTTGGTCGTTATTTCCAACCGGTATGGGACGGTTGGCGATAGGGAGCCTCTCATATTATGTGCTATATGATCATTTGTGGCATTGTTCCTTTATGTTTATCATATTAGCATGTAATGTAGTTGCATTTTAGTAACTTACTGAGATTTATTCTCACCCTTTATTTGTTTACCGTTTTAGATAAGAAGGAGCCCAGGGGATAGTTCACACACACGGGGAGGACGTCGAGGAGATCTTTGGGTAAGACATTTTGGGAAAGGTTGTGTAAGTAAAGGATACATTATATAAATGTAATACCTTTTGGGTAGTGTACCCGTGACTTGGTTTGTATCATCTCTTTTAGTAGATGTTCGTGTTTGTAATTAAGTAAGTAAAGTTAGTAGTTGTAGCCAAGTGGCTTAGAACTTGTTTGTGAAAGGTGGTTTTGTGACTTGAAGTCATGTTTTTGTATCGAGTTGGTTGTGTGAACCTTTTTATAGAAAGTATATTTCGAAAAATTTTCTTAAAATGTTTTATGACGTCTTCCGTGCGTGTCCCGGACGTGGGGCCAAGTAGGACCACGGGTCGGGGCGCGACAGTTGGTATCAGAGCTAGGTTGTAGATGGTCTAGAATGACTAAGTGACCTAGGAGGGTAGTTGAGTATGGAGTGAGTAACGTTGAGTGTTTTATGCAGGTACTCAGTAAAAATGCCGGAACATGAGGGTGAACAGTCTGGTACTGCAGGCCAGGGTAATGTAAGGGAAGAAGCTCGAGCTATGTTTCAAGGGATGTTCGAGGCCGCAATGAAAACCATCCATGATCAGAGGCAGGGAGGAGAGCATGCACCTCCAAGGTATGGTCTAGAACCGTTTTTAAAGATGAAACCAACCGGCTATGATGGTGAACCAGATGTGACCAAAGTTGATAGATGGATTGAATCCATGGAAAAGATATTTGATGTCTTAGTATGTACTTAAGAAGATCGAGTTAGGTTTGCTACCTACAAGCTGAGTGGAGTTGCGGAGTATTGGTGGAGAACACTGAAGGCTAGTTGGGACGAAGCTCATGTACCATATACTTGGGCAAATTTTCTGAGGAAGTTTAAGGAACATTTTATTCCAAGGGTGGATCAAGACCGGAAGGAAGTGGAATTTCTTAGCTTAGAACAGAATACAATGTCGGTGGCTCAGTATGCAGCCAAGTTCACGGAGCTATCGAGGTATTGTACCCATTTGATTGCAACGGAGGAGAGGAAAGCAACAATATTTGTTAAGGGTTTAAAAACAGTGATCCGAACTCAATTGGTGTCCCACAAACTACAAGAGTTTCAAGATGCAGTTGATCGAGCTTATCAAGTGGAGCACGACATTGAAGAACACAAGAGGAAGGTAGAATTAACAAGTGTTGGAAGGCAAGGTAGACCACAACCGCAAAGGAATGATAATCGTGGAGGACAAGGGACTTCAACCCCATCTAGAGGACAACCACAAGGGCAACCGAGTGTTAGAAATCAAGGTAATTTCTCTGGGGGTCAAAGCAAGAGAGTATGTAATTATTGTCAGAGGGAAGGGCACAGTGAGGAACGGTGTTGGAAGAAACAAGGAAAGTGTTTAAATTGTGGACAACTTGGCCATTTTCAAAGAAATTGCCCGAGATTGGGGAGTCAACCATCGGGGAGTAGTGTTGGACCGTCTCAGGGTCAGAAAAGGGATGCCTCGGGAAAACCAAAGGTTCAAGGTCGTGTGTTTGCAATCAATCAACAACAAGCTTCGGATGCTTCCACCGTGATAGGAGGTATAATTTCTATGTCCAGTTTGAGGGCACGTGCACTTATAGACCCCGGCTCATCGCATTCATATGTTTCTGTGTCTTTTGCATCTCGATTGCATTCTTCCTTTGAGTCTTTGCCTTATGTGCTAGAAGTGTCGACTCCTATGGGAAATTGTTTGATAGCTGACAAGGTGTTGCGTGATTGTGATGTGCATATTAGTGAGCATGTTTTACTTGCTGATCTAGTTATTTTGCCATTGCAAGACTTTGATGTTATTTTGGGTATGAATTGGTTAAGTAAATATCATGCCTCTGTTGATTGTTTTAAGAAAGTGGTTACGTTTTCTATCCCTAGTGTGCCTGTGTTTACTTTTGAGGCAACTTCTTTGGGTAAGGGAATTCGTATTATTTCTTATGTGAAAGCTAGGAGGCTATTGCACCGTGGGTGTGTGGGGTATTTGGCTTGTGTTTTGGATACTACTAAAAAGTCTCCTAAAGTAGAAGATGTGAATGTTGTTAAAGAGTTTCCTGATGTGTTCTCTTCTGAATATTCTATGCCTCCCGATAGAGAGATCGAGTTTGGTATTGACTTGATTCCAGGTACTACCCCCATATCTGAAGCACCTTATAGAATGGCTCCAGCTGAACTAAAAGAATTGAAGGTGCAATTGCAAGAGTTACTTGATCGGGGATTTATCCGTCCTAGTGTGTCACCGTGGGGAGCTCCTGTATTGTTTGTCAAGAAGAAAGATGGGTCTTTGAGACTATGCATTGACTACATGAAGCTGAATCAGGTAACTATAAAGAATAAGTATCCTCTACCTCACATTGATGACTTGTTTGATCAACTCCAAGGGTCAGTCGTCTTTTCAAAGCTTGACTTGAGGAGTGGGTACCATCAGTTAAAGATCCGTTCTGAGGATATTTCTAAGACTGCTTTCCGTAGTAGGTATGGTCATTACGAGTTTCTTGTTATGCCTTTCGGGTTGACTAATGCTCCGACTGTTTTCATGGATATGATGAATCGGGTCTTCAAGCCTTATCTTGACACCTTCGTGGTTGTATTTATTGACGATATTCTTGTGTATTCCAAGTCTAAGGAGGAGCACGAGCAACACTTGCGAATGGTTCTATCTGTTCTTCGTGAGAAGCAATTGTTTGCGAAATTCAGTAAGTGTGCTTTTTGGCTCGATGCGGTGTCTTTTCTGGGGCACGTGGTTTCTAAAAGAGGAATATCCGTAGATCCTTTCAAGATTGAAGCTATTGTGAATTGGAAGAGGCCTGAATCAGTTACGGAGATTCGAAGTTTCTTGGGTCTAGCCGGGTATTATAGAAGATTTATCGAGGGGTTTTCTAAAATTGCTACTCCATTGACTCAGTTGACTCGAAAGAATGTACCGTATGTGTGGGATGGCAAGTGTCAGGCTAGCTTTGAAGAGTTGAAGAAGAGGTTGACTACAGCTCATATCCTTGCGCTTCCTAATGGAAATGATGATTTGGTAATTTATAGCGATGCTTCTAAAGAAGGTCTCGGGTGTGTGTTAATGCAAAACGGAAGGGTGATTGCGTATGCTTCAAGAAAGTTGACTCCGAGTGAGCAGAATTATCCTACCCATGACATGGAGCTAGCTGCGATTGTTTTTGCGTTGCATAAATGGAAACATTATCTGTATGGAGCCAAATTTGAGATTTTTACCGATCATCAAAGTTTGAAGTATCTTTTCTCCCAGAAAGAGTTGAATAACAGGCAAAGAAGATGGATGGATCTATTGAAGGATTATGATTGTACTATCTCTTATCACCCGGGTAAAGCAAATGTGGTAGCTGATGCCATTAGCCGGAAATCTTTTATGGCTTCATTGATGGTGCGTGAATGGAAGATGTTAGAGGATGCTCGAGATTGGGATCCTTGTGAGTCAAAGCATGGGGCTATTTTTGCGAGTATTCAAGTATTACCAGTTTTGATTCAACAAATAAAAGAAGCTCAGAAGGATGATCCGGAGTTGGTGAAAATCGTGGATAAAATCGAAGATGGCAAATATGAGGATTTCTCTCTTAATCCCGAAGGAGTGTTAACTTTTAGAGGTCGGTTATGTGTGCCTTGCGTGGATGGGATTAAACGCCAAGTTCTTGATGAGGGCCATAAGTCGAGGTATACTATTCATCCCGGGAGCACAAAAATGTATCAGAATTTGAAGCAACACTTTTGGTGGAATAATATGAAGAGAGAGATAGCGGATTATTTATCTAAATGTTTGACATGTCAACAAGTGAAAGCTGAACATCAAAGGCCTGCGGGGTTACTTCAACCGTTAGAGATTCCGGAATGGAAGTGGGAACATGTTACTATGGATTTCGTGACGGGATTACCTCGCACTCGAAGAAGGTTTGATGCAGTTTGGGTGGTCGTGGATAGATTGACCAAGTCTTCTCATTTTCTACCTATTGAGATTAGTTACTCGATGGAAAGGCTTGCAACCTTGTATATAAATGAGATTGTGAGATTGCATGGTGTCCCGGTGAGTATTGTGTCTGATCGTGACCCTAGATTTACATCTCGATTTTGACAGGCATTTCAGAAGGCTTTGGGTTCAGAGTTGAAGTTTAGTACAGCTTTTCATCCCCAAACAGAGGGGCAGTCAGAGAGGACTATCCAGATTCTCGAGGATATGTTGCGAGCTTGCTCAGTTGATTTTTCAGATTCTTGGGATTCTCATTTACCTCTCGTGGAATTTGCCTATAATAACAGTTTTCAGTCAAGTATTGGGATGGCCCCGTATGAAGTTTTGTATGGGAGGAAATGTCGGTCTCCGATTTGTTGGGATGAAGTGGGAGAAGCAAAGATTTGGGGTATTGATATGGTGAACAAGTCAGTTGAGGAGGTTAAGCTTATCCGAGATCGTTTGAGTACCGCTCAGAGTAGACAGAAAAGTTATGCCGATCACAGGAGGCGAGATCTCGAGTTTGAAAAAGGTGACTTTGTGTTTTTGAAAGTTTCACCTAAAGTGGGAATTCGAAGGTACGGGAAGAAAGGCAAGTTAGCACCGAGGTACATTGGCCCATTCGAGATTCTGAGTAGAATTGGTGATAGAGCGTATCGTCTTGCGTTACCTCATTCTCTTGATAAGATCCATAATGTTTTTCATGTCTCGATGCTTAGGAAATATGTGTATGATCCTTCTCATGTCTTGTCTGAGGTTCCCGAGGATATTGAACCGAGTATGTCTTACGAGGAGCATCCGGTCCGAGTTATTGATTCAAAGGTTCAAGAATTGCGAACTAAGAGTATTCCCCTTGTTCGAGTTGTGTGGAGGAATCATAACGTGGAAGAGTCGACTTGGGAGCTTCGGGAGGAGATCGAGAGGAAGTACCCTTGGTTGTTTGAGGGTTGAGGTAAGCAATCCTAAAATTCGGGTCGAATTTTCTTTAAGGGGGAGTGAGTGTAACGACCCCAAAATTCGTTTTATTTATTTTAATATTTATTTTATATTTTTATAATTTTAATTTAAAATTTTGTGTGCATTTGATGTGTTGCATCATCTTATATGAATTTGCTTATCTTGATTGATTATTGGTGTTAGTTAAAATGTTAGTAGTAAAGTGATTTGGGGAGTTAAGTTGTTAGTGGGAAATTATGGAGGCTTTATTGAAAATGTGAGTTTAAGAGTTTAAAGGTTTAAAATAGAATTTGAGGGGTTATAGTGAAACTTGGAAAAGATAGTTATCTCCCTCACCCCCTCCCCTCTCCATGGGCATTTCACACACACTTACACACCTCATTACTTTAAAAAAGATTGACCTCCATTGTTGTAGAAAGAAGCAAAGGTAAGTTTGTTCTTGTTGATTTTCTTTATTTTAATTTACTACTCCATTTTCAAATCTAATTATATATAAATGTTCAGGGTGTTGAATAGATTCTATCTACCGATCAATATTATTTTTCTTGATATCTTTTCCGGAAAATAAGTAAGTTACTAATCCCCCTTTAATTGTTAAAATGGTCATGAATATGTTCTATATGCTATATATGTTGAAAGAATAATGTTTTGGTATGTTTCATTTATACTTGTAAATTTGGGACAAAGGGAGTAAAATAGAATTGGTTCTTGTTGGTGTTAGTATTGTTCTTAGGCTGAGTTTTAGCCTTTGTGTAAGTGTAGATGTTAAGTGTTGTAAGCATTGGTAATTTTGGGTTGTGAAATGAAAGGAGTGAACTTTGGTTAAGTTTTTGGGTCTGCCGGGTGATGTGGGCGGCCGCCCAAAAATGGGCGAGCGGCCGCACATCTATCTGAAGGGTTTTCTTCATGGGACAGAGCATTTTGGGCGGCCGCACATCCCTGTTTGAGCGACCGCCCAGGTATTTGAAAAATTTAGAGTTTTCCAAACCAAGTGATTTAGAGGTCAACCTTGGTCTAGTTTTTGGGTAGTGTCCTAAAGTAGTTAGATGATTGTTATGGATCACTAAAGTGGTAGAATTGGTTCCTTTGTGGACACAAGTGTTGTGAAATGTGAGTAATGGATTTAGTGCACATTGTTGAACACTTTGTAATGTGTTGAATTGTTCATCTTCTTGATGTGTTTGACATGGTTCCCTACATTGGAATCATTGTCCCTGATTGGTGTTTAAGCAAGTATTTCTGTAGGGTGCTTGCGTGTAAATTCCAGCTAGTACTTTTGTGTGTGTTGGGCAGTGATAGGGATTATAATGGTCTCACGAGCCAAGTACATTATAAGGCTCCTATCATTGGTTTCCCATTTTTAAACCCCTTCCTTAGGCCAAAGGTTGGGCACTTTGGGTTATGACTTTGTGTCATTTTCCCCGTTGTTGTTGTTGTTGTTGTTTGGTTCCGGAACCCGTTTCAGCTCTTCGATGCTGCTCAGTTGATACCTCTCAGATGGCTATGGTTTGGTTTGAGAACCTTGGCTCAGTATCCATGTATGAGTGTTCATTTCCGGTTTATGTGTTGCATGATGAGTTTGTCGTTATTTCCAACCGGTATGTGACGGTTGGCGATAGGGAGCCTCTCATATTATGTGCTATATGATCATTTGTGGCATTGTTCCTTTATGTTTATCATATTAGCATGTAATGTAGTTGCATTTTAGTAACTTACTGAGATTTATTCTCACCCTTTATTTGTTTACCGTTTTAGATAAGAAGGAGCCCAGGTGATAGTTCACACACACGGGAAGGACGTCGAGGAGATCTTTGGGTAAGACATTTTGGGAAAGGTTGTGTAAGTAAAGGCTACATTATGTAAATGTAATACCTTTTGGGTAGTGTACCCGTGACTTGGTTTGTATCATCTCTTTTTGTAGATGTTCGTGTTTGTAATTAAGTAAGTAAAGTTAGTAGTTGTAGCCAAGTGGCTTAGAACTTGTTTGTGAAAGGTGGTTTTGTGACTTGAAGTCATGTTTTTGTATCGAGTTGGTTGTGTGAACCTTTTTATAGAAATTATATTTCGAAAAATTTTCTTAAAAGTGTTTTATGACGTCTTCCGTGCGTGTCCCGGACGTGGGGCCAAGTAGGACCACGGGTCGGGGCGCGACAAAATTGCCTTGCCAAAATTTTAGACGTTCATCTGGAAACTAACGACTGAAACTTCAGTCGTTTTGAATTAATGTGCGATCAGACTAAACTACCCATACGGGGTCCAATACAACATGCACGTACACGAGTTCAAGTTGGTTAGTTGGAAAAATAATGCAAGAGGAGGAGGACCATGGAGTATGGGTGAAGTTGAAAATAGGGGCAATGATGCATTTAAATAAATATCTCTCTGTCTCGAAATAAATGTCACATGCGGTCAACTAAGTTGAACTTTGACCAAAAAATTATGAAATCTTAGCATTTTTATACTATTTTGAATGTTATTGATACATCAATAGAAACACTGTGAATTTCAATGAAGATAAATAATTTTGCATTAAAAATTGGTCAAAGTTTAACTTAGTTAACCATACATACATGACATTTATTTCGGGACAGATGTAGTATAAAGAAGTGGTGCAAATGGGAACTGGGTTGGCCAGGAAGGAGACCAAGCTGTTGTACTTATCAGCCCATGCACGTGTGTCTCATTAAAACTCATCCCTAACTCCTTCAATTTCAGAATACGATCGATCACTCTCATTTGCGCCAGATTACAGTTAGTTTTTGGTCCCAATCACACTGCAACTAGTTGCATTACAATTAGTTTGATAAACTTTTTAAATTACCTTCATAATGCTATTATTATTCTTATTATTATGTATTACTCACTGCGTCCCGATTTAAAGTTCTTACTTTGATTTTGCACGTGGATTAAGAAAAAGTAAGTGATGTGAGTATGAAAAGTAAAGTAGGCTAGAGAAAATGGGTAGAGAGTTTTTGTTGTGAGAATAACAAATAAGTCCCATTGTATATTTTAGATAATAAAGTAAAATAAAAATCTTAAATTGAGACAGATAAAAAAGGAAAATAAAAACTTTAAAATGAGACAAAAAGAGTACTCGTATTTTACAACGGGAAAGTGAATCGAACCATTGACCTTCTAGTTCGTTTAAAACGGAAGGAGTAGTTTATTTCATCAGATTTGGAATCGTCGCAATTGAGGAGCCACTATTCCGCTGCGAGTAAACGATCAAAATGACCTGCGTACTATATGAATTCAACCAATTTGACCTGCGTACTATTAAAACTACCAAATTGACCTGCGTACTATGCATAAATCAACCTAAATTGTTAGTATACATTAATGGATGTTAACGAATGTTAAAAACTTAACGGGTATACAACCAAAATTTTCAAAATTGACCCAATACACATTAAAATAAACCAAAATTATTTACACCACCCTCCTTGATCTGAAATATTTAGAGAAAAAAAAGGAAAAAGAAAACCATCTTATTAATTGAATTTATATATTTAAGTTTAATATTAATCTCTATTTTTTCCAAATAAGTCATCACTCATTTATTCAAATTGGTGTTAATGTCTACCATTAGGCACCAACTAGCCACCATCTCACCATCACCACTGTTTCCCCACCATTGCCGCCACATCCAACAACAACAAATCACCGTTTCACCACCGTCATCTTCCATAACACTTCATCCTAAACTATTGTTCAAAACCCAGGAAACTAGAAACCAAAATTTCGTACAGATTTGAAAAAAAATGTTCAGATTCAAACTTTTCAACACACAAAAACAATTCCAGAGAAAAGGTAAATTGCAGATCTGCAAAACCAAATGCAAATACCAAAAAAATTGCATAGATTTTGCTTGAAAAAGTGGAGGAAACTAAGAAGAGCGACTTGGGGAGGTAACGGCACTAATGGTGAGCTCAATACAGCAAGTCCGGGCTTCAATTCACTCATAATCCGCCATAACCAAACCTTCATCAAACCCTTCAAACTCAATTTCAAAACCTTCACCATCAAACCTCAAATTCGCACTCATAGCTATCTTTATAGAAATCTTCCTCTCAAGGCATCAGTTGAACTGGGGGGATTGGATCTGGAGGATTAAGTTGTACCGACCGCCGGAAATTAAAGAACGAGTATAGACGGACGGGCATGAATTTGGATCCGGAGGACCTGAGTTGAGGAGATGAAAGATCAAATTCGAGTAAGGAAATGAGAGAGGGGTGAGAGACGGCATAGGGCGAGGGAAGAGTGGGGAAAGGGGGGGAGGAGGAGGGAGACGCCATGGATGGCGTTTACGGTGGAAGGGGAGGGGGAAGGTATGAACGGAGAGGAAGTATGAATGCGGAGGAATGGGAGGCGACAGACCATTTAGGATTAGATTTTTTCAATTTTCATTTTAAACCCTAGGGTTTATTTGTAAATTATTTTGGAAATATCCGTTAAATTTCTAACATCCACTAACATCCATTGATATGTACTAACGATTTAGGTTGATTTGGTTGATTTATGCATAGTACGCAGGTTGATTTGGTAGTTTAAATAGTACGCGGGTCAAATTGGTTGAATTCATATAGTACCAGGGTCATTTTGGTTGTTTACTCATTCCGCTGCAGCCTACAAATACTATTTGTTCCGCCACTCCTAATGGTTGGACCCGGAACCGCTCCACCCATTTTAGCTCCACCTCTCCACCCAACGGCCAGGTCTGTCTCAATAATTATGGAGGCCCTGGGCTAAAATGTGAATATTGTGCCCTTAATATGTTTTAAAAAATACATAAAAACACACACTAATATATAAGTACTTTTATATAATGGTTAATTTTTGTTGAGCACTAAAAATTTAAATATAATTTTTTTCACTGATCATCCTTCAATATTTTTTTCATACAAAATCATTCAAATATTGTAAAGTCTAAAAGCATAATTGTATAATCAAGTAGTAATTGCCAAATTACCCCCATTGGCTTTCTCTCTAAGACAATCCTCTGCTGTGTGTTCATCGTTATACTGGTCCCAAAATATTTTGCACGATTTTGAGAATGCACGTAAATTAATGAATAAGCATATATATTCATAAGTATTATAAGTGAGAAAAATGTTGTGAGTATGATAAGTTGAGTGAGATTTACAAGTGAGGCCCAAAATTAAATGTGTGAGGCTAACAAGAGGGATAAGAAGAATAGAAAAATAATAAAATTTAAACATTTTTAGAAAAAGGACTTACCAACGGGACACCGAAAAAATTTAGTGCAAAGTATTTTGGAACAAATGGAGTACATGTTTTCATATACACAAGATTTTGTAAAGGTATAACTAGATACTCCATCCGTCCCAATTTAAACTTCAAAAATCTTTTGGGTTAAAAAATTAATATAAAGGTGATGTGTAGTGTTGTGAGTGTAGATGGTTTGGTAGGAGAGAAAATATGATAGGAAATAGTTAGTATGTAATTGTTGTGAGTATGATATGTAAGAGCAACAAATAAAGAAGTATTAAAACTTTACTTTTTAATTTTTGAAGTTTAAAATGGGACACCAAAAATAGAAATTTTTGAAATTTAAAATGAGACGGAGGGAGTATAATAAAATGGGGCCCCTTAAAATTTTGGGGCCCTGTGCTATTGACCCTAATATTCTTGCTAATCACCGGCCCTGCCAACGGCTCCGATCAATGCCACATAGGCGAGCTCATCATCTGTGCGGCTAAGATGATTTCAATTTTTTGTGGGTCCTACCGAGCTCGGATACATCTCATCCGTCGAACACAAAATCCAATGAGGTGGCTCTAATCGGAGCCATTGGGTGGAGCGAGTGGAGCTAACCGCTCGGTGGAGCGGTTCGAAATCCCCTAATGGTTGATAGACGAGATCAAATTGGACTTTGTATATAATCAACATAAATGAACTTTGACCGAACATTGATCTATATCTAATCATTCTATTTAAATTCTAAATATTCATGACTAATCATTAAGTAATTTAACAATAACAGCTTTTAAAATTTCATTATTACGAGTATTTTGGACAACTTTAGCCCAACGCCCAACACTACATTAAAAAAAAAAAAAGAAGGGGGGCTCAAATGCTTAAAAAGCTGTAAATTGAATTCAGATTGAGATGCAGTGCATGCATGTTTGGGTAGTAGCTGGGTTGTCGCCCTCAACTGTACTCCAGTATTCAAGAACACGCAGTGCGAGGAAAACTAAAAGGACAACAAATTAAGGTTGATGGATACATATCTACTCCTTCCGACCCAAAATGATTTTTTCATTTGTTATTCTTTATTGTCCCCAAAAAAAATTCTCATTTCTATAATTTAGGCTTAAAAGTATATAAACACAACATGGCTAGGGAATTAATTGTTCATAGCCTTAAAAAGTTTAAATGGTCAAACGTGAAAATCATTTTAATTTTAAGACGAAGAGAATACATTGTTGCACGGATGAACAAAGTTAATTAATGAATGCACATGAACCCGATAGTCATATGGACCCAACCCAACCCAACCTAACCATGCCTATGGATAAGGAGGTGGAGGAGTTTTTAGGTTCACATTTTATTTCATTCCTTAATTTAATTGCTAGTCCGACCTCAAACAAGCTTATATTATTCGTAGAACTTATTAACTAAATCAATGAAAATGGCGATCAAAACGGTGTTATTTCCAACATCAGTTTCGGATGTTACCACGAATGAACTCTGAGCAATAACTTTAAGTTGATTTAATAATATTAATAAAAATTTAAATTTTTTTATTGATACCATCAACAATACTATACTCCCTCCGTCCAGCTCTATATTGCACAGTTACTGTAGATGCAAATATTAAGGAAAACTATTTTTATAATGGAAAATACACAAAGTGGTTAGAAATTAGAGTTTGAGTTTTAAGTTAAATCCCTTAATCTTTCCCTCCAAAACTGAATTAGTGGGGTGGGTGGGGAATTAAGTAGGTTATTCATATTTTTCTTTTAATTAGGAGTTTTAATTAGGAGGTTAGTGGGTTTTTGAGTGGTGTAGGGTTAATATTTTAATAATATAAACTTTTCATTTTGAGTAAGTTTGGAAGTGTGCAATATAGAGCTGGACGCCCAATAAGGAAAGTGTGCAATACAGAGCTGGACGGAGGGAGTATATAACAAGTTTTAGAATTTCATTAGGATAGTTATATCAAGCTAAGATTATTGATCAAAATTTCTTCGTAGTAACGTCGAAAAAAATGTGAATATCATTTTTGGGATGGAGGGAGTAATATATTTGGGTTTCAAAAAAATTTGGGGGAAACTGTTTCCTCCATAAGTTATTAAAAAATATGTTTTAAATATACAGACTTGGTGTTTTCAGGCCTAAACTCACAATTTTAAACCCTAAACTTGCTATTTTATTTTCTTAGTGTCTTAAGGCTTAAACTTACTATTTTATTTTTCAGTGTTTTAAGGTCTAAACTCATTGTTAAGGACTAAACACACTATTTTAAGGGTGAAACCATAATTAAAAAATTGACTTTTTATAACGTATGGATTAACTAGTTTCCACGAAAACATACTCTTTTGGTTTTTTTGAATCAACTCCGTTAAAATTCGACCATAATTTAACGAAGATTTAATCATATACACAAAATTATAAAAATTGTATTCAACTCTCTACCACAAAACTATCATTAACAATTTTCACAAAAATTATTAAATGTGAATAATTTTTTTGATTAATTCCACAAACCTCCTTCAAACAGATCAATTTGCCACATAAAGACCCAACTCTTGCTCTACCAAAAAAAAAAGTGTTGAAACAGATCATTATTCCACATAGATCCCTCAAACAAACTAGCCTCCACTTCCTTCCCTCATCCAAATGACATATTCTCATATACAACGGGTGCATGGTGTGCGGGCGTGCGGCGGGCCAAACCCACCTGACCCGCCCGCCAGCCTTTCCCTTCTATTCCCAGCGCGACATGTGGCACGCTGTGAGCCACACGCTGGTTCCACCAGCCGCGCGCTGCCACGTGTCCTCCTAAAAAAAACCCCAAATAACTTTAAAATGCTATATCTTGAGCTTTATAACTCATTAAAAAAAAATTAAAAATACCGTTGTGTTCGTCTCGACGAGGCAAATAAACCTACATAGGTCATGATATGGTTTGATTTTTTTTTTTAAACATATTTTTACACACAAAAAGTTTGAGCTGCTCATCAGCTAAGATGTAACACTCTGTTCTGATAAAAGTAACAGATTCATCTTCAAAAAGTAACACTTTTCACAGTCAAATGTAACAGCAGTTTTACAAAAAAAATTAAATTGTTTGATAGTTTTTGTGGTTAAAAAAAAGTAACATTTGAAGTGTAACAAAGTGAATGAGTTTATAGCCATTTTGACCTACGTACTATTTGGGCGTAGTCAAAGTGGCATGTGTACTTCATAAACAGCAAATGTGTCTCGCGTACTTTAGTTTCGTTTTCAATTTGACCCATTTTTCTAACGCCAGTTAAAATTTAACGAAACAGTCAATGAAAGTTAACGTACTAGTTAGTTTGAAATTGATTTTCCTTTTAAGGGCTACATTGAAAATTCTATAAGTAAAAGGGTTGTGAACAAAAAATTTGAAACATTAATATTTAATATTTAAAATAAATATATATTTTATAATTTTAATTATTTTGAACGTGTCTTAAAAAAAATTGGATTAAAAAATATTTTATAAATAACCAATGTATCTAAAATAATCAAAACTGTTAATAAATGAATAATTTAATCTTGTATATCATTTATTTTTCCAAAAATTCAAAAACTCGGATGTGTTGGCTTGGTATGTTATGGGTGCTACTGTCGCCGCCATAGCTTGCCTAATTCAATGTTTTTTTTAAACTGAGTTTTTGAATTTTCGGAAAAATAAATGATATACAAGGTTAAATTGTTCATTTATTAACAATTTTGATTATTTAAGATACATTGGTCATTTATTAAATATTTTTTAATCCAAATATTTGTTTTTTTAAGACGCGTTCAAAAATAATTAAAATTATAAAAAAAAAAATTATTTTAAGCTTTAAATATTAATGTTTCAAATTTTTTGTTCACATCCCTTTTACTTATAGAATTATCAATGAACCCTTAAAAGGAAAATCAACTTCAAACTAACTAGTACGTTAACTTCCATTGACTGTTTTGTTAAATTTTAACTGGCGTTAGAGAAATAGGTCAAATTGAAAACGAAACTAAAGTACGCAGGACACATTTGCTGTTTATGAAGTACGCATGTCACATTGACTACGCCCAAATAGTATGCAGGTCAAAATGACTAAAAACTCCAAAGTGAATATATGATTATAATTTTTATATAGATGAATATAACATTTTTATTTAGTAAATGTTACTTTTCTTCTTTAAAAAAAAAGTAAAAATTCATATATATAATCGAGTTATATTTCAATTGTTACTTTCTCAATAAAAAATTGTTACATTTCAGATATAATGTTACATTTAAAAATATAAACTGTTACAATTGAGGAAAAAAATATTACATTCATTTTTTATAAAATGTAACATTAGTTTAGTTTCTCAATCTTATGTTAATTTTGGGGGAAAAATGTGTTACACTTGAAAAAAAAAAGTGTTACATTCCTTTATAAAAAGTGTGACATTAGTTTAGTTGTCAATTTTTATGTTATCTTTAATCTATTGCAGCAAAATTGTGGTACATTTTGAAGAAAAAAGAGTGTTACATTTGAAAAAAAAAAGTGTTACATTTCGTTATAATAAGTGTTACTTTTGTTGGGAGGAAAATTTTTTTGGGGTAGGTAAAAAAAAAAAAAAAAAACGGCTCGGCTCGCCTGGCGCCGTCGCACGCCGTGCGGCGGTTGCACAGGAGACCGGCCCCATCCAAATACACACACACACTCTCTTTCTCTCTCTCTCTCTCTTGAACCTTCCTACCAGCCTTCTCTTCATCTTCTCTGGTATCCAACCAGCCGATATCCACCCCCTCCCCTCTTTCCCGGCGTCCTAAACCCCTTCTTTCCTGCGCTTCCCTAGCTTTTTCTCCCTCCATCCTCCGATCGCCAAAGGCGATTTTCCAGATCCGCTCCTCCGTCTCTAACGATAACTGTCCTTGCACCTATTCGCCGAAGTTGCTGCTCCTCGACACAGACTCACCTTCTTGCCAGTGATGTTGGGAGTAGTCCGACCAGATTTGAAATAGTTGCTGCTACTTTGACGATGCTACACCCGTGATAAAATCATCATCTTCGATCTCTATGTTGCCGATCTTGCTGCACTGCACCTCTCCTTCACCATCTTTGCCCGCGCCTTTAGATCTGGAACAGAGATGTCCTCTGTCGTTCGTCTTTTCCGGCAACAAACTAAAGTAGAACTAGAAAACATAACAGATCTCGAAAGAGAAATAAAAAAAAGGTCCTGTCAACCTTTGTCAAACTATCAGATTAAATTGAGTCCGATAGTTAAACTATGAGAGTCAACTTAATAAAATATCAAAGTTTATTTGGATTTTTTTTTCTGAAAAATATGGGGAAAAATGGCTCTTATAAGTTAAGAGAATTGGTCTTCTACTTCAACTATACCAGCAAGTGATTGACAAAAATATGAGAGTCAATAGTATTCTAAAAGACGCCCGTCTAGGTCGCCTAGGCGCTAGGCGTTAATGAAACGCCTAGGTCCCGCTTAGGATATTATAGTTATGTTTAAATTCTCGGCCCCGCCTAGATCCCGTCTAGGCCCAGCTGCGGCGCATAGCGGCCGCCTAGCGCTTTTTAGAACCTTGGTCAATATTAATAAATACTCCCTTCGTTTCACGTCACTTGAGACTTTTGGTCAAATTAATATCGTTTTGACGAAAGGCTTTATAGATAATTTTATGATCCTAATAAAATTTTAAAAATTATAAAGTGATTCACCATAAAAAAACACTCTCAATCACGTTTTTAAATTTTTTATTGAGATCATCAAATTTTCTATAAAGTCATTGTCAAAACGATATTAAGTTGACCAAAAGTCTCAAGTAACGTGAAACAGAGGGAGTATCAGTTAAAAATGTGAAAAAAAAAATCTTGTAGTTCATGTATAAGATAAGAAGTATTCTTATACATCAACCATTAGAGCAACTGATATTTGACCAGATATGAAAGTCAATATTAATAAAATATAAAAATTTCTTTTTTCTTTTAGATTGGTTCAAAATGTAAAAATAGCCTCTTATACTTTATGTATAAGAAGTGAAGTTGAGCAAACTGCTGCTTGACTTGGATTTAACCAAATAATACTAGTGTTTTTTCCTTAAATGGTTTTTTTTTTTTTTGAAAAAATGACTCTTATACTTAATAAGAGGCGAACTACTCTTATACATCAAATACGAGAGCTGAGTGGGATTTGACGAAAACAAGTAGTTTGCTTGCCTCGTTCAACTCCCAGGGGAAGGAGGGCAGTTAAGACTTTTTGCCAACGAGAGATAATTGTGGTATTTTCATCCGTTGCGTCCTAAATTATACTGTAATAACCTTTAAGCCGGGAGGGCTCATAGATCCAAAGCCCTATTTGTTTATGGTCAAATTAAATCAAGTTGAAAATATGTAACACTCTCCCAAAACAACAATTCCATTTTATTTACATGATAATTATAAAAAATTTCACTATATTTGAGTTTATTTTTATTTTATATTTATTATTGTATATTATTTCTGTTAATTTCGTCACTACTTTGACCATCTTTTTTTCATTATGTTAAATTAGGAGGCAATAGTTGATGTAGTATATATTACTGTACAACAAAAATTAGAGACATTGAACTAAACATATACAAACTGGTCTTCCAAAGTACAGCCTTGACTTTATTTTTTTAACAATATATTTAAAGGGTGAGGATATTTTATTAGTTGGATTAATTGTGAACTCACAATGTTGTGATTAAAATTACAACAAAACCATGACACATTATTTTATGGGATTTTTACCAATAAGTCCCTGATAGAAGTTGGAATTTGCCAATAAAAACTGTCATTTTTATATTCTACCTTAGGGTCCCTGGGTTGAAATGAAAACTCCCATAGAGTCTTTACTATAATTTAAATGGCGAAACTACCCTCACCTTCCCTCAAACCCTAGCCGCTCTCTATGTGTCGATGCTTCCCTCCCCGTTCGCTCTTTACGCCAACTGACCCTCGACCTCTGCAAAATCCAGCATCTGAAATCGAAATCGATCAACAATCTGAGCTTCGTGATGATGTTGAATTCAGAAAGACTTGTCTCCAAAGATCTCCGTCGGCGGTGGTCCAAGGCGCCTAACACTGATATTCAGTGCAAGAATCGGATTGATACTGTGAAGAAGAAGTATAAGCTTGAGAAATCCAAGATCTCCGCCGGCGGTAGTCCGAGCAAGTGGTCGTTTTACGACCGACTAGATCAGTTGATTGGTCCCACGGCCAAGACTCCCGTAGCCGGAGTTGGTGCTGGCCCGTCTTCTGCACTGCCGTCGTTGAAGTCGGTGCTGATGGGGATACTTGTCAGAGTTCGTTCAGTTCCTCAGTTTCAGAAACACAAGCAGAATCCCAAGATAAATTAGCAGCTTCGCAGGAAACCTCCGGCTAATTCTGAGTCATCTGAATCGGAGCCGGACGCTTCAGCAGATTCGACGGATGAGGATACATATGAACAGAAAAGGGCTAGGGTTCAACCCAGGGAAGTGAATTTAGGCGGAATTAGGCAATCTGGGGCTGTTGATACCGGAAAAGACAAGAATTGGGGGAATTCAGTAAGGGGGATTACTAGGGCAATTTTGAAATTTGGGGAAGCTTATGAACAAGCAGAGAGCTTGAAGCTGCAACAGGTAGTGGAGATGGAGAAGCAAAGGATGAAGTTTGCGAAAGAGCTCGAGTTGCAGAGGGAATTATTTACCAGATTGCCTAATTCCAACTAAATTCACAACTGAGAAATAAATTTATTAGTTATTATATTAAATTCATGTGAATAACTGAGAAATGAATATCTCATTTATTATTATATTAACAGAGAAAAATTGATAACTGAGAAATGAACGTACCAGTTCTAGCACTCAAATTCATATTGTGAATAACTGAGAAATGAATGTCTCATTTATTATATAATTAAACCGATAAATTGAGTCATCAATTATGAAAAATGAGAAATTTTATCCGTTTTTACTCAATTATGAACAACTGTTAAATGAATGTCTCAGTTATTATATTCAAATTCATGTGTGAACAAATGTGAAATGCATGTCTCAGTTATTATAATGATTGTAAAAAATTGAGAGATGAATTTATCAGTTTTTAAAAATGAAAAATGGAAACAATGACACAACTGTGATTTTTTTTGCAAGTGAAAAATGATTTTTTTTTTCAAAAATTGAGAAATGCAAGTGAATAACTGAGAAATGAATGTCTCATTTATTTTTTAAAATTGAGAAATTAAAAATGATTTTTTTTTTCAAAATTTTGCAAGTGAAAAATGATTTTTTTTTATTTATAAAATTTGAATCATGTGTTGAGTGTACTTGTTTGATTCGTATTGTCGACACGATTAAAACAATAGTTTCGGATCATTTTTTCGATTTATAGATTTTAAGATATGTCATTTTAAAATTTTTAGGTGGAAAAAAAAGAGAGAGAAAAGAAAGGAGGAGAGAGAGAGAGAGAGCAGGGAGAAAGAAAGCGCATATAGGGAATGCGCTTAACGCAAGTTTCTTTTTTTTTTGTCCGCTGCTGCGTCGCATGCGTGAAGGGGTGGAGGGTTATTTTGGTCCAACAACAATTTCAGGGATTTTTTGGCGAGTTTCCATAATGTCTGTCCTTATTGGTAGTTTTTATTCTGTTGAGGGACTTATTGGTCAAAGCCTCTTATTTTATAGCCTAATATTGTGATTTTTTTGTGACTTTAATATTACCCATATCCAAACGCCGGAATTTGAATAAAATGATACCTGAGAGCATTTTCCTTGCAAGTAAAAAAAAAAATACTATGAAAATACAAACATCATCTGTCTAAATAATGTATACTCGCTGTTTTGGTCAAATTTTGTAATCTAACTTTAAGAAATGAAATTGGGTACAATGGAATGAAATTGTATAAGATTCATGAAAGAAAAGACACGATAATTAACGAGGAAAGCCCTTAAACAACTTGTTCGCGGGCATAAAGCCTCAAAGAAAATTTATTAATTATGGTGATGAACAATGTGATAATCAAGAATAAGAAGTAAGTAAATCAGTAATGGAGTGTGCGTGTGTGCATTACAATCTTAGTGTCCCTATTTATACTAAAATGAGAGATCGTAATCTAAGTGGTAGAGCTACCATTCTCGGGAAGTTAGTTATGGATTTATCTTCAGCCGTTTGTGATGATAAGGAGGTCTTCTTTGTTTGACTAAGTCTTCAATTAGGTCACGTTGTGTTCTGCAATCCGTGTGATCGTTTTCCTGAAAAATAGGATGAGAGATGTGATTAAATAAAACGTGTTTAGTGATATACCTGTAAGTCTGTATGGTGACAACTTGAAGAATCAAGATGTTGCGCCAAGTTGAGACATTCAAGATGAAAACGAAGATAAAAATTTCAGCCCAAACAATTGCCCCTGATTTTTGAATTCAAAGAGAGTTTCTTGGAGTTCGAAAATCTCTAAGTTGCAGACACGTGGCGGAGGTTTCTTTGAGCGGTTTTAGATTGAACGGTTTAGAGAAGTTTCTAGGCACTTGAGTTTTAGTAGGGGTCTAGGAGCTACAACCGTCTAGTTCAATCATAAATACACATCAAGGCTGATGGATTTCTTTTGTCCTTACAGAGAGAGAAAATAAAGGTTGCTTCAAGAGATTTCTGGTGAGTTTTTATCTTCTATCTTTTCTTAACTTGAAATTGCCATGGCTATTGAGTTGCCTGAAGGTTTTGTGTGCTTGGGGTTGATAGACAACCATGATTCGGAAAGATGCATACTCGAGCCCACACAAATTGAAACCCTAAAACCCAAATTTCCCCAAACTGCTGTTTTCATGGCACCAAACCCTAACTTGGCTGTCGATTGTATTTCCCTTGAATGACTTGCCTTTCCCGAATATCCCTTTGACATTGGTTTAACCTTTCCCTTTTTGCCTCTGATTACCCGTTTCTTTCAAGATACTGGTTTAGCATTTACCCAACTTATACCGGTAGGATGGAGAAATCTAGTTACACTGGACAGGTTGAGCGCAGATTTGAACTTGAGGGTAGGTTTAGAAGAACTTGCTTTCTGCTACATTCTTAGGTCACATGGTCCTCATAGGTATAGTTTTAGGGCCAAAAATAGGGCTTATAGTCTGGTAACTGAGTCTACAGATCAGGATAGAGATTGGAAAAGGAAATTTTTCTATGTAAGGAGGGATAGCTTGGAGGGAGTGGAAATTTTTTTCTCAACTTGGAAGCAGGATGGTAGGGATTTTGACTTTTGTTCTTTTGCTTTGTTGATTAATCATTTTGACTCATTTTTTGTTACTCTTGGTTTGTAGTTGAAAAACTTGATAAATTGTTTCCTAAGTTGCCTAACACTTTAGCAATTGTCGAAGTTGATTGCTCTCAACCTTCCAATAGAATAAAGTTCATCCGGCCTGGTGCTATTGTTGGTTCAGAAAGTGAAAGAGAAGGGACTGGTCAAAATATGTCTTCTGGTAAGCCTATACCTGCATTTAAGTTATTTTTGAAAAACAGTTTATTTGCTAAAGAAAATAAATACTTTTTTGTATCAGCCACTCAATCAGACAACCCATATGGTGCAAGCAACTTTTTGGCTAGGTTCAAGAAACCTAAGTTTGATGATCCCCTGCCATCTATTCCCAAAGCTGAAGGTTCATCTAAACCCAAACTAGTGATTGGAGAAACTGTTCTATTCAAGAGGAAGAAGAGGGAGATTGTGGATCTTGATGATTCTGAGCCTGTGGTAGATAAGCTGGTTGAAAAGGTAAAGCTGTTACTTATAAGATTCTTATGAAATAATGTAGCATGCTGATCCTACTTGTTGTTATTTTGCAGATTCATGATGTTGTAATCATGTTGACCAAGGAGGTGGATTTATGGAAGATGAAGGCTGAGGAGGCTATGGCAGAGAAGGAAAAGGCTATGGATGCTGTGATTGCTTTGAAGGAAAAGGAAGCTGAGATCAAGAGGAAAGATGTAGAAATCATGGGTCTAACGGTCAGGTTGGCAGCATCCAGCAAGAAGATGAGAGATGAGTTATAGAATCAAGAGGACCGCTATGTTAGAGAAGCTGGGCGCTCGGTTTTTTAGGCTAGGATCCAGATGATTGAAGAGTATTTGGGTGGTAAAGCTGGTGAATGGAACCTGGAGAATGAGAAAGCTTCCTTAAGAGGCATAACAGGTGATGTCCCAGAAGTTGGTGAAGTCAGTTCTAAGCCTCAGGATGTGGAGCCAGCGGAACAAATTGATGAGAACCAAGGCGTCAAGGAAGGGTGAGGTATGTTCTCTTTATTTCTGCAAGGTGTTAGCAACAAAAAAAAAAATTCTTTTATGTTTTAAGTTTTATCAACGAGGGGGATGTCCTCGTAAACAATTAGATAACTTTAGGATGTAATGGTTTTTATTTGGACAAGTTCTATGTCGCACTGTAGTCAACTCATGTCTTGTGATAGCATGGGTTAGACTTTTTGGATGTTTTAATTTAAAATAGTTCAGTTTGTTGAACTTTCTTTGGTTATTCTGGTTGTAAAAATGATGGATATTAAGACGCTACATTTTGGTAATGTAGGTAAGGTAGAAATAGAAAAGCAGCTTGTTGAAGTTGTTTTCTTAACATGCAAGATGTAACATGTTGATGTTAGCAGTATGAAATGAAAAGATGCTTTAATCTTTTAAACTTTTGTCTTTGGTAACATGTTAATGTTACAACCAATTGTAAATGACTTGAGTTCACAATTTTTCTAAGTGCAAGATGGTAATTAATATGTAATAAATAAATTGACCAACTTACAACTTAAACAAATGTAAAAAAACGTGCGCACGGGCGAAGGTGTATGAACCTTAAACTTTAAGAAAGACGTATAATCTTTAAACCTTTGAAAGGTGAAAACCTTTAAAGACTGAGTACAAACTTTAGAAAATGATGCATAAGATTTAACATTAAGATGCTTACTTGAACATTTGAACAAGTTAGGCTTTCATCCAGCATGATGTCAACAAGTTGACTGGTTCCATCTTGAACTGTCCAAGTTGTTATCTCCGGCAAATCGTTTGAATATATTGATCACATTGACCTGTGTTGGAACTTTGAATTGCCTTGCAAAACAAACACATGTTAGGGGGTGGGTGTTAGCTTGGCTAACACCCTTCCGATGCTTAAGTCAGTAAGTGTTCAAAAAAAAAAAGATAAATAATTTGAAATAACAAAATTAAAATAAAGCTTAAATAAATCATACCTGGTTTTCGGAAATGAATGGACAAACTACAACTTACATATAATAAGCTTTAAGATTGACTGCATTCCAACTTTTTGGTATTCTAATGCCATCCAAGGTAGAGAGCCAATATGCACCTTTACCAGCTTCTGCATCAACTAGGTAGGGACTTTCCCACTTGGCTGCAAGTTTGCCTGCATTCAATTCCCTTGTGTTCTAAAAAACTTTCTGATCACCATGTCTCCAACTTAAAATCTCCTAATGCGCACATTCTTATTGTAAGACTTGGCAATTCTCTGCTGATAGGCTGCCATCCTGATTTTAGCCAAATCTCTAAGTTCATCAATAGTATCAAGATCTTCTGCAAGTATAATCTGGTTATCCTCTGGAGTTATTAAGCCATATCTAGCTGTTGAGATAGAAAATTCTACTGGAATTACGGCTTCAGTTCCATAAACCAAGGAGAAGAGAGTTGGCCGGTTGCATTCTTAGGAGTTGTCATATCTGCCCATAATACTAGAGGCAACTCTTCATCCCATCTTCCTTTCTTTTGATCAAGACGTTTCTTCAGGTTGTTCACAATCAACTTGTTGATCGATTCTGCTTGACCATTAGCTTGAGGATGTACCGGTGTAGAAGTAATCAACTTGATTCCCCATCTTGTACAGAAATCTTGAGTCTTCTTGCTGATGAACTGAGAGCCATTAACACAGATAATTTTTGAAGGGACTCCAAACTTGCTGATGATGTTTCTTTTCAAGAATGAAATCACTTCTTTATCTCTAACTTGGACAAAGGCTTCAGCTTCTATCCATTTTGAGAAGTAATCAGTCATAGCTAACATAAATACTTTGCCCCCAGGTGCCTTAGGAAACTTGCCAACAATATCCATTCCCCACCGCATGAAGGGCCAAGTCGATAGTATAGGATGAAGAGGTTCGGCAGGTTGGTGCAAGATGTTGCTATGTCTCTAACAAGAATCACATTTCTGAACATAACTGACTGCATCCTGACGCATAGTTGGCCAATAGTACCCTGTTCTCAATGCCTTGGAGGACAGTGACTTGCCCCCAGAATGATTGCCACATTCACCTTCATGTAGCTCTCTTAAGACTTATTCAGCTTGTTGTGGCTCCAGGCACCTCATGTACAAACCTGTAAATGACTTACGAAATAATACATTATCAATTAATACAAATCTTGATACCTTCATCCTAAAAGTTTTGCATTTTTGACACCTTGTGGCACTGTTCCATCCTGCAAAAATGTTATTATGGGCAGTATCCAAGATGTCTTTTCATTTGAGGAGTTATTCGATGTATCTGGTCGGTCATCAACTTGGTTTGTTTCAGGTTGGTCAATTGCAGGGTGCAGGATGTGGATTATAGGTATGGCATTGTTCAACATATTCCTGCAACTTGATCCAAGGTTGGCTAATGCGTCAGCTTCAGCATTCTCATCCATTGGGATTTGTTGGAAAGTAAATTCTTCAAATTGTCCAGCCAAGGATTTAACATGCTGCAGATAACTCGACATCCTGCTATGCTTTGCTGTATAAGATCCATTGAAGTGGTTAACCAACAACAAGGAATCACTATAAACATTGAGACATTTAACATTTAAACTTAAAGCAGTAACCAAACCCATAATGAGGGCTTCAGATTCAGCCTCATTATTTGTAGCCTTGAACTCACAAGCTACAGCTTGAGGAATCAGTTCTCATTGAGGGGATCTCAAGACTATGCCCAAACCTGTGCCTCTTGCATTTGATGCTCCATCTGTATAAAGTGTCCAAAATCTAAGAGAGTCTGAAGCTTCAAGTTGTTGGACTTCGAGTTCAACTTCAGGTTGAAGGTTGGGGACTGAAATCTGCCACAAAGTCAGCTAGGGCTTGTGACTTGATCGCAGTCCTTGCCTCATACTGGATATCATATGTACTAAGTTGCACAGACCATTTTGCCATCCTGCCTGACATCTCAGGTTTTCTTATCAAGTTCCTGACAGGATAGTTAGTCCTCACAATAATAGGATGAACTTTAAAATAATGGCGCAACTTAATAGAAGCAGTTATTAAAGCAAGAACAAGTTTCTCAAGATGGGAGTACCTGGTTTCCGCATCTAGAAGAGACTTACTTACATAATAAACAGGAAGTTGTGTACCGTCTTGTTCTCTTACCAAGACTGCGCTGACTGCATTTTCTGATACTGAGAGATACAGGTACAAAGCTTCGCCTATTTCTGGTTTGGAAAGTAGAGGTGGAGTTGCAAGATAATCTTTAAGCTGGTTGAAAGCTGCTTCATGCTCTTCCGTCCACTGGAACAACTTTTTTTTCCACAGCACGTCATAAAACAACTTGCATCTGTCAGATGACTTGGAGATGAACCTGGTTAGGGCAGCAACTTTGCCTGTGAGCTTTTGTACTTCTTTTATACTCTTTGGAGACTTCAGGTTTGAAGATGGCTTTGATCTGTTCTGGACTTGCTTCGATGCCCCTCTTGGTCACCATGTAACCGAGGAACTTCCTAGACTTAACACCAAAGTTGCATTTGGATGGATTCAATTTCATGTTGAACGCCTCCAAGATGTCAAAAGCCTCCTTTAGGTCTCGAGAATGATCTTTAATACACTTAGACTTCACCACCATGTCATCAATGTATACTTCCATACTCTTTCCAAGCTGATCCTTGAACATCATGTTGACTAGTCTCTGGTAGGTTGCTCCCGCATTCCTCAATCCAAAAGGCATTGCAATAAAGCAATAGATAGCATTTGGAGTAATGAACGCCGTGTCTTCCTGATCTGAAGGTTCCATCTGAAGCATCCATAAATGTCAAGACCTCATGACCAGCTGTTGCATCAACTAGAGCATCAATGTGAGGCAAGGGAAACGGATCCTTAGGGCATGCCTTATTCAAGTCTGTAAAGTCGACACAGACTCGCCACTTCCCATTCTTCTTCTCTACAACCACCACGTTGGCTAACCATTTAGGATAGTCAACCTCCCTGATCATCTTGGACTTTAGCAACCTCTCCACTTCTTATCTGATAATCTGATTGCGCTCATGAGCAAATTTCCTTCTTTTCTGGTGGACAGGCTTGGCATTTGGGTCAATATTCAACTTATGAGTAATAACATCCCTGCCGATTCCAGTCATGTCTTCATGTTTTCAAGCAAAGCACTTCAACCTGCTCCTCAAAAACTCAATGATCTCACCTTCTATATCAGGAGGTAAGTTTGCGCCTATAAGGACTTTGACATCGGGATTAGAAGGATCAAGTTACACCTCCTTAATATCAAACTCTGCAGCTTCAAGTACATCCCGTGCCTTTCTCTGTAATTCCTATGCTTTCCTAGGACTGCTTGTTGCCTTCATGGACACCTTGTAACACTCCTTTGCAGTCTGCTGATCTCCTGACACCTTGACCACTCCCCAAGGTGTTGGCAACTTGAGGCACTGATGGTAAGTTGACGGTACAGCTTTGACATTGTGAATCTACGGTCTATCCAAGATGATGTTGTAAGATGACTGACATTCTATGACACAGAACTTCTCTATAGAATTAATCCTTTCGACATATACTGGAAAGGTAATCTCCCCAAACGTGTTCTTTGTCTCACCACTGAATCCAACTAAGACAGATGAATTCTTAGTCACATTCTCTAGTGGGATTCCCATGCCTTTCAAACCATCGGGTGTTACGATGTTAACTGAACTTCCATTATCTATCAAGATGCGCCTCACCAAACAGTTGGCAACCTGAAGGCTCACCACTAGGGGTGGCAAAATGGGTATCACGGATCATAATGGGTAAAACCCATACTTGTCCATTAAGATAATGGATAAACTTGGATATTACCCATTTATACCCATTATAGTTAATGGGTATAAATGGATAATATCCAAGTTTATCCATTCTCAAATGGATATCACCCGGGTATACCCATTATGTCCACACAAATTAACTGCACCCACAATAACATTACACTCCACCCCCACTCACCCTCTACCCCACACACCACCCCCACCCACCCACACCCCCACCCACCCCCACCCCCACCCCCACCCCCACCCCCTATATACCACCACCCTCCAACTTACATACCACATCAGAGTGAAAAAAAAAGATAACACTAATGCTCCTTTAGCATACAAATACTAACCAATTAGATTATCTATCATTCATACAAAAAAAGTGATGTAGGACAATGCAACTAGTAATTAAATAACAAATAGTATGTGATCATCATAAACAAAAGTCCATCTAGTGAACCACATCAGAGTGAAAAAAAGTTCATCTACTGAAGCTTCCTCTTTTTCTTCTATCAGCTACTGATCAACTATTCCTGAAAATCAAACAATCAAAGTTATAAATGATTCAAGAGCAAATTTGATTTTTCATTTTGGGACGGAAGAGTTTGTTTTGACATGCAGGTTACGCTTCAGCATTACCATAAAATCAAATTAGAAGACTAAGACGGCAACTGTTAGTCATTAGACTTGCCAATACCAACATGAGATAAAGAACGAAAAAATAAAATAAAACAAAAAAAAGATAACACTAATGTGGAGACATACTGAGGCGGTCTTGTAAATAATATTATTATTATCGTGTTTACCATTTTTTCATTATAAATAACAATTGTTGCAAGAAAACTTGACTTCTATTAGTTCATGGTAACATCAAATTTATGATACTGAATATTGATCCTAATAACCTCTCTCCAAGTTAGTCTTTATATACTCGTGTTTACGTCAATAAGCTACTGTGCCAGATGAAAATGGATCTACCAGTACAAGTCTCGATGGCCATATCTATTGTCTTGATTACTAGAGTAATTATGTGGGCACTGACAGTGGTGAATTGGGTTTGGGTGAAACCAAAAAAAACTGCAGGTAAGAGTTCATTTATATGGTTTGGACCACATCCAAGACTGACCATCACAGATCCAGAACTAATCAAGGAAATGTTTTCCAAGCCAACTGTTTTCCATAAGCCACACCCAGAACCATTGCGCGACATGATAATAGGTGGACTTTTAGTCGCCGAAGATGACAAGTGGACCAAACATAGAAAGATGATCAACTCAGTATTTCATCTCGAAAAGTTGAAGGTAATCCAACTTCGTTCCGTCAAGAAAATTTAAGAATCAGCCATTTATCTTTAACTTAGAGACAGGAAAGTGTATATGTATGATGTCTTTTGCTAAGAGTGAATGGGTTTAAGAGTTTTTCTCCCTCTTTCCATCTTGAGTTTTCAACTGCTTTCCCCCACCAAATAATCTTAGCAACTATATATCCTATCCATCCACATACCAAATTCAGGAAGCGACTATAGAGTATGGAGCCACACAAATCATGGAAAATATACCTATTTTTAAATTATATTTTGGGACAAACTCCTATTTCCAAATAATCTTAGCAACTATATATCCTATCCATCCACATACCAAAGTTTATTCCTGTGACCATAATGAAATTTGTAAAATTTAATATTACAAGCAAGAAAAGATTATTACCTGGTTCTTTTTTATGAAGAAACACGAGAAGTGACAGATGAAGACCTAGAGGTAGATGGAAAGCTAGATGAACCATCAAGGAGATCAACATCCAAGTCATCGTCTTCAGTTTTAATCTCTGCATTAGTGAAAAAAAAATATACTTTTGTTAGCCATACTCCTTAGATAACCATAATTACTCTCCAATGCCTCATTCAAATGTAACTGAATCCTCCATACACTTTGAAAATAAAGATTTGAAGTCGGGTAAGTGGTTCCAGAAAAGAGATTTGTAAGATCGTAAAAGAGCTTCAAGAATTTTGAAATTTTTTCAAGCCTCAACCATTCTTCTTCGGATGGACACATCTTATATTGAACATCACACAATGCAAACTCAGGAAATGCCGGACGAAACAACAATGCCCTCTCAATCATCAAATAAGTAGAGTTCCACCTCACTGACACATCTTGTCGTAACCGTTTAGGGCCTTGCAACTCCAAATTGTTCAAGCACTGGACAAACTTTTCTTTACGTGCTTGGGAATTTTTAAGATATTTTACCGTCTCCCGAATCTTAAAAAGAGATTCATCAACTTCTTTTAGGCCATCTTGCACAATCAAATTCAATATATGAGCACAACAGCGGACCCTAAAGAAGCGTCCCCCAAGTAAAAGTGCATTCTTTAGATTCAGACGAGTCTCATAACAATTAGAAAATGTGGTATTCGCTGAGGCATTATCCAAGGTAATTGAGAATAACTTGTCTTCGATACCCCAACCTATCATCAACTCGGAGAATTTAGCTAAAATTACCTCGCCCGAATGTGGGGCGGGCATAATTTTGAGTATCTTCTTATGCAATTTCCATTCCTCATCAATAAAATGGGCTGTAATGCCCATAAACCCATCAGTCGTAGGGGAGCTCCACATATCGGATGTCAAACAAATCCTCCCGGGTGTTGCTCGAATCAAGCTTTCAACAATCTTCTTTTCTTTGTAGTACATCTTCATGATATCAGATTTTATGGTATTACGAGAAATGAACTTCACATCATCATTAAGAAGAAAGAATAGCGATCTAGTTCCTTTATGCTCGACATATTGAAAGGGATACTCGTGCATAACAACTGACTGTGCTAAACATTCACGAAATGCAACTTGATTTAGTGGCAATCTTCTCCTCGTATCCCTACCAGCTACTGGAGTTAAAATCTTTAAAGCTTCGTGACGCTGATCACAATTAAATCTTAAATGACGCCGCATATTCGAGGTACCCTGTCTTAAATCATGCTCATATGTTTCCTTGCAAAGTTTGCATTTCATTATTGATGTGCCATCTTCACGCTTAGAAAGTTCTTTCATAAATTTCCACACGGTTGATCTTTTTTTCCTCTTCTTCTTTTGAGTGTTCTGGGAACAAGGTTGATTTGACTGAATAGTTAAATTCTCATCCTCTATGTCATTATCCTCAGCATATACACTATCATGAGTTTCCTCCGACAAAGAAACATCCTCAATAGACAGAGCGTCATCCCTCAGACCACTTTCCATTTTCTTGAAAGTTAATTTCTGGAAAAAAAAATGGGTGAAAAAGCAAAAACCCAGTACAAAATCATCAACATTTACTTAGAAAAAATGTTATTCAAGAAAAATCATGCAATCCCAAGAATAGAACAAAGTACCCAAGGAAAAAAAACCCCAAATTGAGTAAATACACCAAATTGCTAGAAATGCTGCTTCTCAAATGAAAATAGAACAAAAACCCAGTAAAAATCAGTAAACAAAACAATCAGGGTGAAAATTTAAAAGTTGAAGCAGCAACCATTTGACAAACCTGTCGTCGGTGAGGGAGAACGGCAGCAGAATTGTTAAATTCGGCTCGAAATCTTCGACAGCGCAGGTGAATCTCAAAATTAGAGGAGTCGCTGCTCCTCCTCCATCTCCGTCTTCAGTCGTCAACCGCACATTAGAACGAGCTAGGGTTTTTTTTTGTTTTCGTCTTCTGTTGTCGATGAAATTGAGTTCGCCTAATAGAGATTATGGGTAAACCCATTGGGTACCCGGGTAAATATCCAGCAAGTCCAAATAATTATTGGTTATAATGGGTCTTTATCCATTTGACCCATTAATTTTATTGGGTATCAAATGGATAACCCAATAAGTCATTTTTTTAATGGGCTAGTAAATGGGCTATTGGAATGGGTAAAATATTGCCACCCCTACTCACCACCAAAGCATCATGATGTGGATCCTGAATGGTAACCCTATCATCTTTATCGAAAGAAATCTCCTGACTCTTATCTTTCTGACTGATCTCGAAGGAAAATAGGACATGTCCTCCTTTGCATCCGCAGCACGACGCTTTGCAGCTGAATAGGTTGTTCCACAGATATCTGAGCCGCCACTAATCATGTTTACCACTCTGGTTGGAGGTGGATGAGGTGGAGGATTCTCAACTTGCTTCTCCTGGTTGTCTGCACGATCTTCAGTACGTCCACACCTTCTACCAAGTAATTCTTTGAGGAGACCTTTGGACAATAAGTGGTTGATCTCCTTCATGAGTGCAATACAATTCTTTGTGGTGTGCCCAAAGTCTTCATGGTAGGCGCACTACTTGGACTTGTCTTTCCAAATTGAAGGCTTGTCTGCCTTCTTGGGCCATCTTGCTTTCTCACCCAGGTTGTCCATGGCATTGATCAATCCTGCAATATCAACAGAGAAACAATAGTCATCAATTCTAAGATAGGAAGAATCATCATCCTCATCATTATCATCAACAACATGAATTCTAGAAGAGTCGGGTTTAGAGTAGGGTTTGCCCCTATTAGATCTGGCATGAGATGTTTCCATCTTTCCACCAGAATGGGATGAGTCTGTTCTGCCATTGGAATGTTCTAGAGTTGTATTCTTCTTGATTGACTTGTCTTGAAGCAACTTGTCTTCTTCTAGCCTGATGAACTTGGAGGCTCTAGTTCTGATCTCCTCCAACCTTCTGCATGGTGTCATTACTAGGTCATCATAATAAGGAGAGTCCTTCTTGATTCCCATCCTGAAGGCTTCAATTGCAGTTACAGTGTCCAAGTTGGAGATGTTCACCGCCTCCCTGTTGAACCTGCTCAGGTAGTCTTTAAGTAGCTCATCAGGTTGTTAGACCACCTTGTATAGATCACTTGTCAGTTTCTCAAACACCCTGTTACATGAAAACTGATTAGTGAACAGGTTGATAAGTAGAGCATATGATCCAATGGAACCCAAAGGTTGGCTAATGAGCCATCTCAAAGCTGCCCCTGTAAGAGTTGAACCAAAACCCTGCAAAAGCATGCTTCCTTGAACTGGGGTGGAATGTGGACCACATCCATCTTCTCCTGATACAATGCAACGTGTTCTGCTGGATCTGTTGTCCCATCATATTGCTTCATGTGGGGTGGACTGAACTTCTTTGGTATGACCACGTTGGCTATGTTTGGAGCGAAGCGAGATTCATTGTAACATGTTTGAAATGCCTGGTTATGTGGCATAGTCATCCCTGGTACACTCATGACTAATTCTTTCAACTCCTGCATTTGACGGCTAAGCAAGCTACCTGCATCATTGTTAGCAGCAGCATATTGATAATTATTAAGATAATTGAAATCAAATTGAGGGTTAAGACTCCTTGCTGCCATTGATGTTGGGGTCACAAATGTTGTTGGAACAACTTCAGGATTAACAACTGTGCTATTGGTCAAGCTAGCAGCTGGTGTAAGTCCACCAAAACCCGATGATCCTGCTGCCTCACTTCCAAAAGCAAGTCTTCTAGGTTGGTAAGGAGAAAACGGGTCATAAGGCGCATTTGGAGCAATAGACTGGAAAATGCTAGGCAAGGTGGTCTGTTGCACCGCTGATGTGCCACTTTGAAGAGAAGTCACCTCACGCTGCAACCTGGAGACTTGATTCATCATCATGGTGGAGGTATCATTCTGAACTTGGATCTGGTTCCACTTCACGCAGCATGGATGTTAAGTTGGAAGCGATGTCGATAGGGATCTCCTGATTTACGGCACTGGATGATCCATCTTGAATTTGAATTGGTCTTGAGACACCACCAATGTTCTGAGTTGAAGATACCACTCCAGATGAGATAGGGATCATCTCCACTGTCGATATCGTGCCAACGGAAGTTATTGCTGAAGACATTGCGGTTTGACATCTTGAATTTCTTTGAACAATTATAAGACCAAAGTTCCCACAGACGGCGCCAAATTGTTTTGGGTCAAATTTTGTAATCTAACTTTAAGAAATGAAATTGGGTACAATGGAATGAAATTGTATAAGATTCAAGAAAGAAAAGACACGATAATTAACGAGGAAAGCCCTTGAACAACTTGTTCGCCGGCATAAAACCTCAAAGATGGAATTTTATTAATTATGGTGATGAACAATGTGATAATCAAGAATAAGAAGTAAGTAAATCAGTAATGGAGTGTGCGTGTGTGCATTACAATCTTAGTGTCCCTATTTATACTAAAATGAGAGATCGTAAACTAAGTGGTAGAGCCACCATTCTCGGGAAGTTAGTTATGGATTTATCTTCAGCCGTTTGTGATGATAAGGAGGTCTTCTTTGTTTGACTAAGTCTTCAATTAGGTCATGTTGTGTTCTGCAATCCGTGTGATCGTTTCCCTGAAAAATAGGATGAGATATGTGATTAAATAAAACGTGTTTAGTGATATACCTGTAAGTCTGTATGGTGACAACTTGAAGAATCAAGATGTTGCGCCAAGTTGAGACATTCAAGATGAAAACGAAGATAAAAATTTCATCCCAAACACTCGTTGTCCCCCAAAATTTGTTTTATTTTAATTTTTTTAGTCAACACATGTTAACATTGACCATACATTGGTGTCAATCTGATGAGCACAATAAAATAATAATAATAAAATTATTATTGGTTAAACACTTAATGATTTATCAATTACAATTTTAAAATTTTACTAGAATGATTGCATCGACAAACGCTTGATCAATTCAGTTGATTGACCATTAAAAGTCAAAATGAAACCAACAGAGGGAATATAAAAAAAGGAGTGGTTAAAGAAAACGGTTAAAAACCCTAATTTTTGCGAGTTTTTGTTTCTACTTAGTATATTTTCTTCTTGTTTTTGCTATTAATACTTCCTAGAATAAATTTCGCTATTTTTTATACGTGAGTTAGTCTTTAAAAAACCCGTTTTACATTAAGCGATGAAAAATAGATTTTCTACAAGAGATAAACACATTTTACACTAAAATAAGGTAAAACAAGTTTTGAGGAAATTTTCACTTTGTACGTTAGTACAAAAATTCTTTTAGCAATAATTTTAAGTTAATTTAATTATCTTAATAAAAATTTAAAATTGTTATTTATAGTATATTTTTAATAATGTATCTACAACAAGTTTATAATTAATTTTATTAAAATAACTAAATAATTTTAAATTTATTGTTCAAGTTCCTTTGAACTTTTGAACTAATGTATAAAAAAGGCGACATTTAATATTGTCAGAAAAGAGAAAATAGAAATTAAAAAAGAAATAGAAAATCGTTGATCCTCCCGGCTCCACGAAGGTTAGGGTTTTCGATTGGGCTGGTACGAAGAAACCCTAGAACCCCCAATCTCAAAATATTTATCTTTATCTATTAGACAAATCGACCACGATATTTGTCTCTTGTATACACAATTATCCTATTTAATTTCACCGCTAATCTTTTCCGTTTCGATTCCAGATTACCGGACCTTAAATCCAACACCAATGGCGGAAATGCCAAATACTATTTTATTCTCCGGTGAGCACATTATATTTCTCCTCCTTTTAATTTTTAATCTCTTAGCGAAACATTTGAAATCCTTTACATTTTCGGTGTTAATTTCTAAGCTTCTTCTTTTAAACATTGCGTTATGTGAGAAAATCATAAAATCACTCATTTTGTTAAGTGGATATCTTTTTTTTTTTTTTTTTTTTTTTTTTTGATTTCAGTATCCTAATTTATCTGGTGTTAGTAATTATAATCGAAATATGCATAATCATGACTGGTAAATAATCCTGCCCTGCCTAGTTTCTGCTATGCATAACATAGAACAGCTTAATGATCTAATTTTTCTTATTTAGCTGTCCTTTTTTTTTTTTTTCAAATTCATTTTGAGTTGTGGGGTTGCTTTTGATAACTTCTTATTAGGATTATGCATGTGAGGCGTTTGAAGTGTGGTATAAATTATGAAGAAAATATGCAGAGAAAAATCGGACCTTTGTTTTGCAGCTGTACAGGTTGGTGGTAATGAAGATCTTTTAAGGGAGATATTCTTACGGTTACCAGCCAGATTTCTGGTGAAATTCAAAGTAGTCTCAAAACAATGGTCCTCATTGATTTCCGACCCCCAATTTGTTCAGGATTACTCGAAACAAACAAGCATTAGATCCAGTACTCCATCCGGTCTATATTTTTACGATTCGATCAATAAGAATGAAGAGGTAGAGTCGGTTTCACTTGTGGATGGCCCAAATCAACGGTCTGGGATTGGGGTACCTTCTCTCTCGTTTCTAGATGTGGTATCTCCAGGATGTATGATTAAGATTTTACAATCCTGCCATGGATTGTTACTTTGCAAGCTCACATGCGGCTCAATTCCTGATATAATCGTAAATTATTGTGTTTGCAATCCAACTACTAGGAAATTCAAAGTAATTCCTCGACCTTCTTTACTTCCAACACAATGGATTGTTGCTATCAGCTTGGCCTTTGATCCTTCTGAATCACCCCACTACAGGCTTGTATGCATTAAACACGTTCGTTTTTATGATTCTTATGGCGGGTGGACTCATAATTTGGAAGTATACTCTTCTGAGACAGGTTCTTGGAGAAGCACCTCTTGCTCTTTCAGGCGCTTTGATTCAGCCCGGTTTGAGAATGCATTTTACTGGAACGGTACTATTCATTGGGTCAGAAATGAGGTGAGTTATAGGTGTTTGTTTGATGATTTTAACTTTGAGACAGAGAAACTTGAGATTCTTTATCTTCCTCCGAAGCCTCGAAGTGATTGTAACTGTAAGTGGTCGATTCGGTATTTTGGACAATCCCGAGGCTATTGGCATATCATTTACATTCGCAGTTTATCTGCTTACCAGTTTAATGTACTTGAGATGGATAATGACAACTTCAAGTGGTCTGTGAAGTACCGAGTTAATATCTACCGTTTATTGTCTGCTTTCCCGGAAATGGTACGTGATGCAGGGCCTGATCAGTATTGGGATGCAGATCGTAGAGATAGAGTATATGCGTTCTCGATATTATCATTCATCAAGGGAGAAAATGATGGAGACTCGGAGCTTGTTCTTAATATTCCTGGGAAAGTTGTTTCTTACAATTTCAAGCAGAAGACGTTCAAGGTACTTCGTGAGTTGCCTTCTGAAGTTGTTGACAGTTCCACCTTTGGTTTCATAAATTCCCATCAGTTTGTTGATTCTCTGTGCTCTGTTTGAGCACTCCCATGAGTTTTGATTATCTATTGAGCATGTACTGGATGACAAAACAAGTAAGCCTTTTCCTTGTTACTGCTACTTATTTCAGACTCTTGTGTTTCTTATGCTTCTGGTTAATTTCTGCTTGCACATGTCTCCTTTTGTGCGTGTGAACTCACGAGGATGATGCTTATGATGCAGTTAGCATAGTTGTTGTTTTTTTCTGGAATTTGCTTTCTATCTATAAATGAAACCTGACATTGATGGACTACCTGTATTCCCACTCTCATCCAAATCCCATAATGTTAGCCAACTCACTACTAGGGTAATCTGATTCACATCCTTCATCTCCATTGCGGAGGGGTTTCTAGAGTGTGTTACCTAGTTATTGCTTCTGAATATGATTAAGAGCTGAAAATGCTGAGAATTACACATCATCTTACAATAAATTTGCGAGCAAACATTGACTTGAAGTGGAGTAGAGTAGAAGCTCCCTTAAATAACAATACGCACTGAAGCTCTAAAACAACTTTTTACGAAACAAGTAATAAGTGCAGCTATATGCTCTCCCACAGAGCCTATAATCCTATCTTACACTTGTTTTTGGGCTAAAAACGAAGAACGTAAACATAAACACACAAAAATGCACTAGATAACCTTGCACATGAGACACAACCATCAGCCTTCCTAATTTAGTCCACAAGAACATCTCTAGTCTCTGTTTCATGCAACAAACATGCCAAAAAACAAACAAAAACAAAATGAGATGATGTTCGACATAAACTACGCCACTGAAAGAACATATTTATGGGATATCACTTGTGCATGAACTTTTCGAACGTTAATTATGGTGAAGCTTTGCTGTTTCGCTATATGCTATTGTCTTCCTAACAAGGGTTCCTGCCTATCTCTGTGTCTGAGACGAATGGAAAATATGAAAATGAGGCACATGGTGTAGTTAACACAGTTGTTGATATTTCCATAATACGCTTTCCATCCATTGGTGATGATACTTGACATTTGTGGATTCCCTGTATTCCCATTCTCCTCCAAAACCTTTGATTAATGGTGAATATTGGTGATAATTGACATTTGTGGGTTACCTTAGATTCAGAAAATGGAGGATATAGGTGATAATTGACTTATGTGGATTCCATGTATTCCCATTCTTGTCCAAAACCTTGGATTCAATAAATGGAATTTGGATTTGGCCCTACAAGTGTTAGCTCTAGCTAGCTCCTCCCGACGCCCTGTTATCACCTCTTTGCTAGTTTTTGTAACAAGATTGTGAGAAAACATCAACTTAAAATTAGGCAACTCTTTGTGATGAGATTGTGAGAAAACATTAACTTAAAGCTATGAGTAGAGTTAAGAGTAGCAATACCCTAAATAGCAATACACAATGAACCTCTAAAACAACTATGTTTAGAAATAAGTACAACTAAATATCTTGTAATCCCACTAAACCTAAAACCAAGTACATTACATTTTGAGAGTTAAAAACAAAAACAAACAACATAAACAAATCACCATATACCCTTGCACATGAGACAGCCAACCAACCATCAGCCTTCCTTATTTAGTCCACAAGAACCTCTCTTGTCTCTGTTTCATGCAATGTTCCTGCCAAAAAACAAAATAAAATACAAGATGAGCTAATATTCTACAAAAAGACATACTCAATTAAAGCGTGACAAAGAACCAATTTTAGGGGTATGTATCTAAGCACGGACCTGGCAAACGGCAGTTATGGCGAAGCTTTACTGTTTCAGTATATGCCACTGTCTTCCTAACAAGAGATCTTGCGCGAGGAGACACTGAGAGTGAAAGGTTGTCCTTATTTTCTCTGATTTTACCTTCCCTCTCTTTGGTCGGAGTTAAAGGCCGTGTTCCCTGAACTCCAGGTTTACCAACTCCCGCTCTTGCTCCTGCTCCGGCTCCCTTTTGTGGGGAGTATCTCTCTTTCTCTGGAAATGTACAACCAAAAAATGAAATAAAATAAAATTGAGAGTCGATTACACAAGAGAGATCAACTGTACCTGTAGCTGTGGGTGTGGGTGTTTTAACGGTGCGAGTTGAATCGGTCGATTTTTGTGATTGTGTAGCATTAAGCAATGGGGCATACATGTAACAATCACACTTCAAATATTCCACCACCTTCTCTATCAGTTTCTTCTTCCGACTCCCATTTTCTCCGTACCCTAATGATAATTCTGTCTCTATTCCCTTTCCTAGAAACACAAATTAATCAAGAACCCCATTAATATACTCCCTCTGTCCCAGAAAGATAGTCTCATTTTGACTTTTTATGGTCAACAAAAATAAACTTTGAGTAGACATTAGGGTCAGTGTCAATCTAATGATGACAATGAAATTCTAAAAAATAAACTTTGAGTAGACATTAGGGTCAGTGTCAATCTAATGATGACAATGAAATTCTAAAAAATGTTATTGATAAATCACTTAATGATTTATCAATTACAAATTTTAGAATGTCAATAAAATGATTAGATTATCACCAATGATTGATCAAAGTTCATTTTTATTGACCATAAAAAGTCCAAATGAGACTATCTTTCTGGGACAGAGCCTCCTTCCCTTCTAAATGAATGTGACACTCTAAAAACCTATAGTTTCATACAATTTCGTGGTATTTATATGATTTAGTAATAAAGATTCATATATATTTGCATGTCATCCCCTTTTTTAAAGATTTATTTTTGCATGTATAAAGAGAACAGTGAAAGTGAAAACCTTTTGGGAGAAAAACATTTGAAGGAAATGAGAGAATTTAACACCAAACGAAAAATTGCGCTAAAGACGATTTCCTTATTTATGAAGGGACATTTATTACGGGACGGAGGCAGTATTTAACACTTAACGAAGAACTCGCATGAAGCAAATAATTACCTGGAGGAAGAGGGATATGTTTGGAAATGGGTCGAGAAGAAAACAGAGGAGCATACAAGTATGAGTCTGATTTGAGATAATCTACCACTTTTTTCCACAATCTGTGTTGATGTTTGTTGCTTTTTTTCATGGGTTTTACTACTCTTGATGACTTGCTTTTCTTCTCCATTTTGGTTTTGAATTCTCAGTTCAAGATATCTTTTTCTCTGTGTGTTTCACTCTGTTTTTGTGTCTGTAAATATGGTGTGATGTAAAGAGGTGGACGTCAAGTGGTTTTGTTTGCTAAATTGGACAAGATTTGAGGGAGGTAATTGTACGTGTCGTTTTTCTAAATGATACGTGTCGTTTGTTTAAGATGTTACAACAGGTGGCACTCTTCTGCTGCCAAGTTGGTCCAATGGTACTTTTGTTGGGAGGTTATTTTGTACTTTTCCTCCGTTGTTTCTGTTTTTTTTATTTAATTTTTTTTTTTTTTTTTTTGGGTATGTCTCAGTTTAATTTAAGGTTTTTAGTTGCTTTATTCTTTAAATGAAAAAAATAGGAACAGTGTTTTAGACAATTTTGTCTTCATAAAGTTCATACAGTATACAGTATACTCCCTCTGTCCTAAAATAATCTTCTCGTTTGTCATTTCTAATTGTCTCAAAAAGTTCTTCACATTTTTACAATTTGGGCTTAAAAGTGCATAAACAAAACATGGCTAGTGAGCAAGCGTTCATATCTTTAAAAAGTTTGAATAGTCAAACGTGAAGATCATTTTAAGTCAGAGGGAGTATTGCAAAATATACACCTATCTACTTTGAGTTGGTTTTGGGGGAAACTAGTTCCTCCATAAGTTATAAAAAATTCAGTTTTTAACCCTTAAACCTTAAACCCTAAACCCAAAATTCTAAACCTTAAACCCTAACCCTTAACCCTTATAAAAACTGGACTTTTATAACTTATGGAGAAACTAGTTTCCCCCAAAATTTTCTCATCTACTTTTCACCCACTTGCTTTATGAATGGACAATTATATACTCCACACACTACCACACACTACTATTTTTTACACTAAATTTGTCTTGGTTCATTAATAAGCGTGCAAAGTCAAACTAAAAACTTTAAACCGAGACGGAGTGAGTATTTTCCTTTTGAGGCCCAAATCGAATTTATGAAATTGAGCTCTTTTTTGTTTTTGTTTTTTTTTCCTTTTTGGGCTCGGCTCACCAGACTAATGGGCTCGCCTGGGCTCACCGGACTAATGGGCTCGTGCTGGTTCAATGACCATCTCCAATCTTGAGTACAACCATCACAGAGAAAACAATCATATGTATTGAGTTCAACTATGAATTAAATTTGAAAAAAAAAAAAAAAAAAAAAAAAAAAAAAAAATATGGAGCAAGAGAAGAGAATATATATATATATATATATATATATATATATATATATATAACAACAAAGTATGTCACAAATGAACTAAAATGCTTTCTTTGTAATTCATCACTAGCAAACTAAAAGACACGATCAATCAATCGGTCTTTTTACAACTAGAAACTGGCTTAAGTCCATGCTTCAATGCAGCTTCCCAAACCACATCAATCCGGTCGACATCAAGTGCCCCGACTTCATGGTGGGTCCAACCTTCCAAACTATGAACCGCTCCACCCGCGTGACACGCGTGCACTATTCCCCGTTCCATCGTATACTGCTCAAACATTTCAAAAAATAATTGTAACAAATTCATTAATACATCTTCTGAAACTTTTTACGTGCGTGCACGAATTTGGAAGATGCTAAATAATGTTAAATTATTAACTACCTCACAAGATCCGAGCCCTTCTACGTCATCGGGTAATCTCATGGCAGCAAGATCTCCATATGTGCAGTCTCTTCTAAAGGGTAAAATTGGAGGCACAACAAACTGATGGAAATGAGTTCCAGATGGTGCCCAACTTTGCTCTCTAGGAGTGATCCATTTTCCAACTATCCATGCCTGTTAATCATGTTAATTTTTTTGACAATGTTGAAAAAAAAATCATTAAAAAATATGCATTGGTATAGATGGGTACTCCCTCTGTCCCGAAATGATCTTCTCATTTGGCATTTTTCATTATCCCAAAAAGTTGTTCCCATTTCTACAATTTAGGCTTAAATGTGCATAAACACAACATGGCTAGTGAAGCAAGTGGTCATATCTTTTAAAAAATTTGAATAGTCAAACACGAAAATCATTTTGGGACGGAGGGAGTATTTTAGTAAAAAGAGGGGTTGAATTTCATTTTTGTTTCTAGGACCTTGCAGTTTCTTGCAGCTTGATGTTTTGTAACTTGGACCAGATAAATTTGACAATCTGGAGGGGCTTCCTTCTGTATCTTTTGAAACCTTTCTGTCGCTTGTGTCAACATCTGCAATAACAATATTGTTCAAATTCCTTAATTAAAATTCATATGGTATGTCCTACATGCATGTTTAAGAGTTTAGTTATGTCCACAATCACATTTGCGACCCCTGTTAGTTGGGGAGGGGGAGGCATCAAAAAGACGCCGAACCCTAAAAAAGAATTCAGATTGACGGTCACAATCCCGACTGCGATACAGTCAGATAGCATACGCTTCGATCCATATATGCATACATCTAAAGTACGTATGTACTAAAAAGGTAAAAGAAATCAACTTGTTCAAACCTAAAAGCTAGAAACAAACAACTGTTCAACCTAAAAGGGAGTAACCAACATCATGTTTAATGTTTAATTAGCCAAGTACATCATGTTTAATGAGCCAAGTACAGGTCTAAACCTACCATTGCCGTCTTATTAACGGATCTTTTTATGTGGTCCGAAATCAGTAGCAAATGTGGTCCGAAATCAGTAGCAAATGAGACGGAGGGAGTAAAACTTAAGCCGGTACAACTTGATTTATAGACCATTTAATAGCAATAGTGACAACCTAACGCCGTGAAATAGCAAATGTGACCAAGTCTCAAACGCGCAAATCGCAATCACACCACCTCTTGAATCACATGATTCTGTCTCTAATGCCAAGTGCAGTTAGATTTTTGAGAAAGCGACTTGCAAACAAACAAAATATTTAAGCTAGCACAGAGGGGAAACCGAAAACTAACAAAAAGTTCTAATAATATCTATAAGAGGAAATAAATGAGGTTATACTTACAAGAACTCGAACTCTTCGTTTACAAAGGTAAAGAGCAATGGCTCTACCAAGCTTAGAAGTCGCCCCGGTCAAGAAAACCTCTTTCACATCCTCATGGATTTCATTAAGAATTACTGCAGCCGTCAATGTATTTCCATGTACCACTCGTACTTTAAGATTTGGATGCTTCTCAACAAATAGCGTTCCTCCTCCGTTCAAAGCTTCATTCTTCATACATTAGTTCAAATAATTTAAATTAAGTTACAAATACAAGAAAAATAGGTCCAGATTGTTCAAAATCAGTGTATGCAGAGCAGAATACAGTATTTCGGATTGCAATTTGAATAATTTAACACGATTATTTAATAGTATTGAACTGTACCTGTACCAAGAGAGACTCTTTTGTTCTTTTGAGATTCATTAATTGGAAAAGGATACAAATTCGTAAGTTGTCACATGTAAGGTTTTTTTATAATTTTCTGTGTAACATGCACATCAATTCTTAAAAAAGAAATGTTGTACAGAGCTGTGATTTTTTTAGTTTTCTTTTAATAGCTTTCTCACATGGTAGACCCTACTGTATACTCCCTCCGTTCCATAACAATGGGCACACTTTGATTTTTTTGGTCAATTAGGTCAATCTTTGACCATAATTTTATGAATATCTAGATATCTCTAGACAATTCTAAAAATTGTTAATGATAATATTTCTAATAGTGAAACAATAACAATTTTTAGAATTTCATAAAAATATTTAGATATTCATAAAATGATGGTCAAAGATTGACTCAGTTGACCAAAAAAGTCAAACTGTGCCCATTGTAATGGGACGGCTGGAGTAGATGCTTGGATCCATCAGCATTTGTTATTGAAAGTTCATTCTTGTAGTATACATTTATGGATACACTCATTCCGTCCTATTTTAAACTTCAAAAATTTCCATTTTAGGTATCCCATTTTAAACTTCAAAACCTAAAAAGGAAAGTATTTTAAACTTCTTTATTTATGGGCCCCACATGTTATACTCACAACAATAACCCACTAACTATTCCCTACCCCACTTTCTCTCTCCTACCAAACCATCTACACTCACAACACATCACCTTTTTTTTTAATTCTTGAACCCAATTTTTTTTTGAAGTTTAAAATGGGACGGATGGAGTATATATTTATACTCTTTCCTCCGTCCCATAATAAACTTACTCTTCTCAAAAATAGCAAACTTTTAATACTTATATACAATGAGGCCCATTTGTCAAATTTACGACAACAATCTCATTCACAATTACTACCCAACATTCATACGCACAATCCTTACTCCAGTACCAATATTACTACTTGAGGAAGTCTTATGTGAGACAGTTTCACATATGATGAGACGGATCTCGACGAGAGAGGAAATGGGTTTGCCCCGCCCTGCCCATAGGGAGCAAACCATTTACTCTCTCAACGAGATCCGTCTCACGTGTGAGACCGTCTCACACAAGTTTTTGTCTTACTACTTTCCCTTAATTCCCATGTTTTCCAATTTTGTGCAATTTGTTATGCGATGGCGGGAGTGTGCGTGCGCGCGCGCGTATATATATATAGAGAGAGAGAGAATGAGCAAACCTTATTCAAGGCGGCAAGACTAATGACTTTAACACCCAATCTATCAGCCTTTAGGATAGCCTCTTCAATTTGCTTATTGATGCCTTCTTTAGCGAATGGCAAGAAATACTGTCCCACAAAACTAAAAATGTTAAGCTAGAGCTACTTTTGGTATTAATCGAAAATCCATTTACATAATAAAAAATGTACCTGAAAACCGAACCGAGGAACAACCCAAGTATGGTGCAATTTACCCCAAAGGTTGTAGAATGAGCTCAATAAAGTTTTAGCCTTAGCCCACATCAGTAGCATCACAACAAAACTCGCTGGCCAATATAGCAGCAACCATAACTTAATGCTATATGGTCGCGATGCAAAGTCTCTGAACAAGAAAGGTGCGTGCAAGGCACTTGTTATGTCCACGATATGTGCTAGAAACACAAAATCTGGAACCCTCCCGTTTTTACCTATATTGAATGATCGACAACTTATGTTCTTGTTAAAGAAGAAAAAGAATCCTACATCTTAATTAGTTTACGTGAAAATTAATTTGCACCTGAATTCAGACTTATTTCCTTGTGTAACTTCCATGATTTGGTATTAAGGGTATTGCCTAAAGCATCAAATAGAGGCATAAAAAGGCAATAGTTGGTACCCATTTCAGTGTGGTGCAGGCTGTGATAACTGCAACAACACAGACAAATTAATCAAACAGCTTGCAGTTACTTTAACATTTGGTAAATAAAACATTCGTGTAGCTGACATATTTTGTTTATTCACTTGTCGTAAGTGCTAAAATAACAAAAATGGTACTATCTTTGTTTGTCTGATAGTACGTGTTGCAGTTGACTTGTCAAACTTACGTTGGTGTGTAGATGAGATATCTAAGGATCGGAAAGTTGTCAAAGATCTGATGAGGAACAAACTCAACATTAGAATGACCCAAACATCTGAGCAAATCAAAGATGAAGATATAGCCATAGATCCCAATCAAGGATCCATATCCAAGCAAACATGACCCAATTATGGGCACTCCAATCACCATAGCCAACAAAACTTGCTCCAAAAAAGTCCCATTTCCAGCTGCAACAATAGCATTCCATTATTTAAATTAGGTTAATTAGCAAGTAAAAACAACCTACACATGCAAGTACTAATTGAAAAATAAAACAAACACACCCACCCACTCACCCCCACCCCCTCCCCCCACAACAACACTATACATGACAAATGCACAATAAATTATTTGTGATGACTAAATAAACAAGAACCTAAAATTTCAGACACAACACAGGTTTGATTCCTGTTAATAGCCTTTGGGAAATACTCCCTCCGTCCCAAAATGGTTTTCGCGTTTGACTATTCAAACTTTTTAAAGATATGAACACTTGCTTCACTAGCCATGCTTTGTTTAAGCCTAAAATGTAGTAATGTAAAGAACTTTTGGAGACAATGAGAAATGGCAAATGAAAAGATCATTTTGGGATGGAGGGAGTATTTCCTAGGAGGGTGGGGTCCGCAGTTGGACCGGAGATGGGTCTTTACAACCTGGTCCAAACAAACTACCTCACTATTTGAAGACCCCACCACCACAGCTTAATACACCAAGATAACTTACCTCCTAGAATTAAATAGTTCATTCGTCCCATATTAAGGTTTCCTAATTTGACTTTACATTGAGATTAAGAAAAAGTCAATCTTGTGAGTATGAAGAGTAAAGTAGGAGAAAGAAAGTGGGTAGAAAGTTTTTGTTGCGAGAATAACAAATGTGTCCCATTTTTATTTGTAAGTAATAAAACAACTAAAAACTTTAATCTAAAACAAACCAAAAAAAGAAAGTAAGAACTTTAGTCTGAGACACGGAGGAAGTAAACACGAACACACACATACTTGGTCCAAAACTACCTACCACGGTAGATTTGATTCTTGTAACCAACAACCACTAAGACTACCCACAATGGGGGTATGAAATGGTGTATGAAAATGGGGGGAGGTGTATAAAACCATTGTGGGGGGTGTATGAAAAGTGGGGGTTGAATTTTGGGTATGAAATCTTTCATACCGGTTGAAATGGGGAGGAAGGCTGCACACATGGGCACGTGGCGTGAGCTCATTGGCCGGTCTGTGGCGCGTGTACCACACGGCCCGACAGGGCGCGTGTGGTGCAGCGCAGGCCGTTTTTTTTTTTTTCTTTTTCTTGTGTTTGCCACGTGTTGATCATTCATTGGTCCGTTTAATTTTATTTTTTTCCCTATAAAAAATAAAAATGATATAAAAAGTAGTGGGGTATAAAATGATGAGTGAGAGGGAGATGATTTTTTCTTTTTCAACTTACCATTGTAGGGGGGTTGTATGAAAGGGGTGTATGAAAGATGAGGTGGATAGGATAAAGTGTTAAAAGTGGGTGTTGAATTTTTTTTGGTGTATGAAACCATTGCTCATGGTCTAAGTTGTCCGAGGGTGGGGGTGCACCGTGCACCCCCTGGGACTGGTCAGAACGAATAAACTTATTGACTTAACCTAAAAGATACAGTAAATTGAAGAGAGAGAGAGGGAGAGATGGAGAAATTAATTTGGGAGTGGGGGGGGGGGGGGGTGTGGTGGTGGTGTTAAATTACCAGTAAAAGGTTGGGGGATGGGAGAAGAGTGGTGGAATGAATGGTAATGGGTAAAAAGATGAGTCCCGTGAAAAAATCTGTGCCCCCAATAATAAAGTGGCTCTGATACTCCAATGTGCAGACCCATAATTGTCAGCAACCCTCTTCCTTCCCCCCATACTGCCATTTCCCCAACCACCGGCCACAATACATACAATGCCAATGAACCTATAATTGCTTGCAATATTATGAAATTATCCCTGCAAAAATCAAATTATAAACCAAAAATCAGATTAAATTCATCTTCAAAATAAAGAAATTAGTTAAAGATTTGTATTCAAACTCAAAGATAAAACTGATAAACATCCCAAATGCACGTGTAAGATAAAGTCTGAGGTTCCATCCCGAAACCAATTGACAATGAGAGGAATAGTTCAGAATCTTTATATAGTCAATGCGTGGCTAGTTAATTCCCGATGTTACAGAAACAATTAAAAACATACCAATCTTTTTCTTTGTCAATCTGCTTGAAATCGACACCTTGTTGAAGAATACGGCGATTCTGGGTAAGGAAAAGCATGTTACTGAAAGATGTACAAAGCTGATATACAGAGCATCGGAGTAGACATATGATGAGAATGTGGAAACACCAATTGAAATTTGAACCATCTTCTTCTTCTACAAATCTTGAATGTAAAACTTTCCAGAGAAAAGGCCCATATAGCAAATACTGTCGTCAAGAAAACAAAATTATGAACACCATTTTCAAGTCAACGTTAATTAAAAAAAAAGGAGGAGAAGAAGAAGAAGAGTAAAATTAGTTATATGAAATCAAGAAATACTTTGAAGGTCCCTAAGCTTTCCCATGGCCAACCTGAAAAGGGTGCAAGGGCCACCATTGTAATATTGGAAAAATAAACCTTCTAAACACTGAAAATCTTGTTACTTCCCACTCACTAAATAGAAACAAACACTCTTATAATGTTGTTGGATGTATACTCCCTGTGTCCGAAATAGGATTTTGATAAAAAAAAATTTATACTTTTACCATATAATTTAAATAAGAAATAATTATCCTAATATAAATTTAAAAATTGTTATTTAGAGTATTATTAATTGTGATACAATAACAAATTTTAAATTTTTATTTGAATTATTATATTTTCTCAAAAAGAATTGATCAAAGTAAAATTAAGTTTACCAAAATCTTATTTCGGGTTGGAAGGATGGAGTATATATAGAGGTTCATAGAGGAGGTGCACGCAAAGCTGACCCGAACAAGTACTGTTAAATTGAAAGAGAGCAAGAGGGTAGAATAGAGATAGATAGAGATATGTACGGCCACTTGAGCTATCTCTCTATCAATCTACTATGTTGGCCACTTGAAAAAGGCACAAGATTGTGGTATGGCTAGCATTTATTTTCATGCTCAAATGGATTCCTTGGATATATACCCTTCCGTCTCACATCAATACGGGCACTTTTGGTCAAATCTTTTTGAACTTTGACTAATATTTTATGTTAAATAATTTATTTCTATAAAAATTTAAAAATAGTTATTGATAATGTTTCTATTACTAATTAAGTAACTTTTTTTAAATTTTTATGGAGATTAATAATTTAACATAAAATGTTAGTCAAAGTTCAAGTTGGTTTAACCAAAAGTGCCCATTGGTATGAGGCAGAGGGAGTATATATATGTAGAGTCGCGCTTCTGTGAGAACCATTTTATATGAGAACCGTGAGAACCAATCATAACCATTAGATTAGAAAAAAAAATCAAGGGTCCAGATGTTAGATACACTTGGATACATTAGTTAATTTTCGAAAAACAATTGGATACGTTAGTTTTTAACATAGTGTATCCAAGTGCAACACTTAGATACAATACTTATTAACCTATTGTATCCAAGTGTAATCGATTTTTTTGTAATGTATCTAAGTGTATTAATTGTATCTAAGTGAAGCACTGTAATCCGTTGGATTGTAATAAATGTTTGTGAGCCCCACTAATAAAAACTCATCCAACGGTTTAAAATGTTTCACTATGAGTTTTCCCTTTGAGTTTTCCTTATGTGTATCATTGTCCTTAATTAAATCAGTCATAAAAATGTTTTTCGGTAACTTTTTTAATCTCTAGATTCTCAAAATGATAATTACTCAAACAGATCTCACAGTTTAAATTGCGTTAAATTTGCATAATTTGCTGCTGCAGTTCCAAATCTCTCACCGAGTAGCGTTAATTAGTGAGTGAGCTAACACCAACCACACCCATGCCGACGGACCGGTCATCAGTTAGGCCCATTTTCTGACCAATCTCGCCGAACCTGACCCGTTTCCGAGACTTCCAGCCTGAGCGGGCCGGGTTTGGTAGATGTTTTTCAAAACCCAGCGGGTTCGGGTCCGGGTTTGGTAATGCAGTCCAACCCGGCTCGGCCCGTTCCGTTTAGCTGCTTATGCTATGCATTTCCTTTTATACCCTTATTTATCCCCTTTATTACTTCTACACCTAAACTTGAAAGTGTGCGGATTTATTTATTTTGTTTGGTTTGTAACACTTAAACTTGAAAGTGTTCATGTTTGGTTAGTTGGTACTTTGGTGACTAGTTTGAACATTTAGTAAGTTGTTTAAGTGGTTAGTTTTTAAGTTGTTATTTCGCCACAAGTTTTGGTGTTGTTCACATGTTAATTGTTACAATGTTACAATTTGTTTTTTACATTTCATTTGTTCTTCCAGTGGCTGGCTTCTTCTAGTGGTTGGCTCTGTAATGTTTTTTCAGTTTCTTAGAAGTTTCAAATTGGGCTAAAGCCCAGCCTAATTGTGTGCCAGCAAAAAAAAAAAAAAAAAAACTGTGCGCAGACGGGTCGGGTTCGGGCCGGTCGCGGGTTTGCCATTATCGGGCCGGGCCGGGTTCGGTACTAGCAACGTATATCTCAGGTTTGGGTTTGGCCAAACCCGCCCCGTACCCGCCCCGTTGCCATCCCTACAATCAACACAGGCCATACTCACTGTCCCCGATATAAAAGCATCTACACACCCTCTCTCTTCCACATCAGCTCCACATAATCAGTAATCAATCACCACAACTCTAAATAATTTTACCCCATTTTTGACAAAAGTCATCAGTTTCTGTAACCTACTTTTTACTATACCTCACTATATTTTCTCTTTCTTACTCATTTATATAATACACCATCCGTCTCAGTTTAAGGTTCTTACTTTTCTTTTTGGTATGTCTCAGTTTAAGGTTCTTAATTGCTTTATTCAATAAATGGCAAAGGATGAATAGTGTTTTGGACATTCTTGTCCTCATAAAGTTCATATATTATAAAAAAAACAATCACTTACGTATCTACTTTTCACCCACTATTATTCTTGACTCAATTTTGTCTTGATTTCTTAATAATCCTGAAACAGATTTTCTAATGAAAAATACATGGGTAAATAGGATCATTCTTGTATCCTTCTTTCGCCAAGTATTCACTGAGACGGTTATACCACATCTGTCCAGATCGTTTTAAACCATACAAAGATCTTTGTAATTTAATTTATCAAACTTCTCGAGAATTTGAATTGCATGCATCATACATCTTGAATCCTTCTGGGATTCTCTTAAATCCTTCTGGGATTCTTATATAAATATCATTGTCAAGTCTGCCATACAAATATGTAGTGACAACATCCATTAAACACATATCAAGCTTTTCATGTATTGCCAGACAAATGAGATAGCGAAATGTAATTGCATCCACCACAGGAGAATATTAATCCCAATCATATTTAACACTTAGGATCCCCTAATTTTCATTTGTATCTTTATGATATCTTTTGGATTCCTAGTGTCCAGCACAGGTGTATCTCAACTCTTCAAACCAAGACAAACCAGTTAAGGACATCAGAAGATCAATCAGCAAGTCAAGTATCAAGCTGCCGATTAAGGACTTAACCAGTATTCAACTCAAGTCACCGGCAACTCTACAATCAGCCAAGGACAAACTAAAGGTTACTGGTAGTCAACTCAAAGATATTCTTCATATGAATATCCCCAGGTTTCATCGTTCTACATTTAGTTGACTTTACCAATTGCCGGTTGTACGTTCTTACCATTTGTAGTTAAACTGTCTGCTATATCTTTCTGCGCCAGTCTGACACCGAGCTACTTCTAGCTCTACTTTGTCTCTACTTAATTTTTGCAGGTAACCGGTTGAGACAAAGGGGTCTTATCCCATCAGACTTTACAGGCACGCGTATCTTCGCCATTAATGCTGAAGATAGCGCATTTAATGATCCTCACCTAACCAGCTGGAAATTCAAATTACAAACCTTCTCCCCCAAGACTCAAGTCATTTACTCCACCTATAAATAGATGACTCAGAGCATTGAAGAAGGTTGGTGAAAGTAGTGCATTGAAGAGAGTTGAATTGTTTTGAAGCATTCATTGAAGCTCAAACATTCTTGTCCAAGAAATCATTAGACATTTAATAGGACATACACTTGTGCACAAACTCATCAACATTGTCAATATTCCCGAACTAGATTATTTAAAGAATACGTTGTTTGAGTTTTTCGCACACCCATCGGAGTGAGATAAGTTCTTTGGACTTGCCGCTAAAAAACACTTGGTCAGTATTTGGTTTACGATCCATTAGTGATTCCTAGAGTTTAGGTCTTTGTAACCGGAAAAGCCGTGCTTGTAATAGACTAGGAAAGTCTAATAGTACTCTTAACCCAAATCCAAGTTCTGACCAAACTTGGTAGAGGACGTAGCAGTATTTACACTGTGAACCTCTCCAAATACTCGTGTCTCTTTGTGTTTGCTTTACTACTGCTTTGATATTGCCGGTTTGGAAACCTATCACCGGCAAGTCATTTATACATACTGGTTCATTGTTATTTCCATTGACCAATCTCTTGAAACTGCATTGAACTTTTAGAAACTACTTTGTGTTAAACCAAGCTCTTAAAATCTTTTCATACTGATTTTGAGTGAGTTAAACTTAGTCACATCTTCTTCGCTGCACTTACTGATTATTGGTTGCTTGCCGATTAGTGACTTTGCATTTTTAAAGTATTTTCTTGAAAAGTTTTATTAGGCTATTCACCCCCCCTCTAGCCTGTTTTCCTACCAATTGGGCCTAACAATTGGTATCAGAGCTTGGAATTTTGAAAGAAATTCCAAGCTTTGCAGCTTGTTTGCCGATACCATGGCAGGAAAAATCATGCAGTCATTCAACATCACCACCATCCCGTTGTTGAATGTCAACGAGTTTGGTGTCTGGAAATTTCATATGATAAAGTATATGAACTCAATCGATGGCCGGTTGATGAAGGTCATAGAAGGTGGACCAATCATTTCGTTAAAGGTCTCAACTACCTACCGACCTATTCCCTCCACGCCGTTGACTCAACATACAGATCGTGACACTGAACAAGAAGCCCATGTTCAAATTGAAGAAACTCTGGCTGAAAAACCTAGAGAGGAATGGACCGAGGATGACAAACTTTAAGCTGCCTTAGATGGAAAAGCATGCCACATTATCTCTTGTGGACTGGATGTCAAGCAATACAAACTCATTGACTTGTGCTCCACGACTCAAGAATGCTGGAACAAGCTCCTAGCACACTTTGAAGGAGATGAGCAGGTGAAGGACAACAGACTCTATGATTGCATTGCTGAGTTTGAATCCTTCAAGAAACAAGATGGTGAGTCACTCAGGAGTGCCTACGACAGATTCTGCGATGTATGTAATTTATGTGCTTCATTAGGTAAGGTATATACCATGAAAGACCTAAATATTCATTTTCTAATTTCTTTGGGAAATGAGTATCATACCAAGGTCACTGCTGTTAGAGAAGTGAGAGACTTAAACAAGACTTCTATTCAGAATCTTGTGTCTAGTCTATTTCTGTATGAGAGAACTGCAAAAACTTAATGTTCTCGATAAAAATTTCAAAAACTTGTCTCTATCAGCTCAGTCACAGATATTCTTCCCTTCAAACAAATTCCCTCCTGTAGATTCCCATCAAACACCCTGCAGTTCCAAAACCTCAGAAATAACCTCAGAACAACCGATGGAAGAAGACGAGTTTGCTGCCTTTGCCAGAAACTACAAGAGGTTCAAAGACTTCAAAAGGATGCAGAAAGGAAATTATCAGCAATAAAAGTCATTCACACCACCATTTTTAAAAACCAGCAAGCTACAACAAACCGTCTACAAGTGCTACCGATGGAATGAACAACAAAGGTGACTTGGTCTGCCTTAACTGCAGAAAACCTGGTCATTTTGCTTCCAAATGTCCTCAACCAAAATATGAGTATGTGAGGAAGTTAGTAAGCAAGAGACATCCTAAGTCTCGAAGCTTTGTTGCCGATGAAAGCACAAAAAAGACCTTGCCGGTTTGGTATGAAACTGACTCAGACGAAGATGCCGATGAAGATGAAGATGCTGATGTAAGTTTTTTTGCCCTAGATATGGAAGATGCCTATATTTCATCATTACCAACTCCAGTCTACCGATATCCATCACCTCCCAGAACTACAGTAAAAGAAGAAACTGCTGGAAGACCTCAACCACACTTCAAAGAAATTAGTGTCAAAGCTGAAAACCCAAAAGGATACAAAGTTCATCAAGTGGGAACCTCACTCTATGGCCAGTGTAATTCTTCTCACTTCATTGCCCCCAAATCAAAATCCCTACCGATGACTAGAAAATTCTCATTCACTGAACATTCGAGCATTGCCAAAAGCCTTTCAAAACCCATCTCTTCCCTACCTGACTTCTCTCCTGAACCAATTCTCTCTACCCTTAAAAATTCAGCTGATCCTCTTCTTGAAATATCCAAAGCTGAAATGGTAGAGACAATGGATGAACTTTTTATTAATTATGAGAAGCTGAGTAGCGTTCATAAAGTGATGACTGCTGATTCCAATAGAATTTCTGCAGAGAATGACTTGCTTATGTCTGAACTTAAAGTTCTCAAAGGACATGAGATTGAGTCTGTTTTTCTAAAGAAAGAAAACCTGGATCTCAAAAGTCAAGTGACAGTATTGATAGCTCAGATCGAAGATCTTATAAAAAGAAACAATCATCTCTCAAGGATTGTTGATTCTTACACAAAATCTAGAGTTGCTGTTGAAACAATCCTGTCAACCCAAATGTCATATAAGGACCAATCAGGGTTAGGTTTTGATTCCAGCAGCAGTAGCTCTACTGAAACTTGTGTGACCGAGAAAAAGAGTGAGAAAGTTGAATGTAGTTCCGTTAACTCAGTGCCTGTGGATGCTAAGCCAGTATACAACGCTGTGGCTATGAAGTATCCTAATAACCAAAACAAAAGGAAAGAAAAGCACAAACAAAGTTATGTTAAGGTTGCTGATATTGAGTCTACCGATAACGGTATTCTTGGTGAGTACATCAGCAGAGCAAGTGCTGCCGGTCTAACCACTTCTGCTGCCGATGGATAAGTACCTCACAATGTGTCTGCCAAAGGTAAACAGAATGGAAAGAAATGCAACACTAGCACCTTTAAACTCACTACGTTTGTGCCTGCTCAATCCCCTAGTTCTGCCGATGCACTGACTAAACAGAATGATGTTCTACTGACTCCACAGCCTATCAGTCAAGTGATATGTTCTAATTGTTTTGATTATGGTCACAAGGCTCATGAATGCCTTTTGAAGTACCTATCTGGACCCACTGAGGTTGCATCCTCTAGTGGTGGCCAGATATGGTTGCCAAAAAGGAACTAACCCTCAGACCCAAGAATAAGGGGGACCATAAGCATATTGTGTCACGACCCGAAATCTAGGCTCTATTTTATTAGTAATTAAATGATTTTATTTAATTATTTGCTTATTTATTTATTTGAATTATTATTTATTTAAATATTTATGTGTGCAATTTATGTGTTATAATATTTATGGCTAGCATTTTATTCGAGTTATTTGGGCTAGTGTGGAAGTGTTGAGTCTTAATTATTAGTAGGGAGTGTAGTGTTTGTGTGTAGTGTAGTGGAGGGGGCCTAAGTGCAAATGTTTGAAATTATTTCCCTACTCCCTCCCTACTCCTCCCCTTCTCCCTAATACACTCAACCTCCCCATTCTCCATCTCCCAGCCACTCTCTTCCTCTCTCCTCCATATTGGTAAGTTTTCTCATTCTCTCACTTCTCTCTTCATTTTCTCCATCTTCCTCTCATTATCATTCATTTCTTAAAACTTGAACATTGTTTAGATCGTCGATAGGATCGTAGGAAGCCAAAAAGATTTGAATTCCGTCAACTTTGAGAAAATTCAGGTAAGTTACTTTTCCCCCTATTTTATGCTAGAAATGCTACTCCATGTTTATTTGATGTTATGGATACCATTTATTTCATCTTGGGTTGATTTGGGAGTGATTGGCATTTTATTCATATTGTTGGGAAATTTGGTATTTGAATCTTGTGTTGGGTTTCTAGATTGTGTTATTTGGCCCCATTACAAGTCTATAAGTTGTTTTGGTTCATAGTTGTGTGTATTGCTAGTCTTGGTTCCAAGTATTTGTGAAATTGTGAAAGATTTGGGTTGGTTTGGGTTTTGGTTTGAAAATGGTGGAAACCCAGATTTTGGCCGGAAATTGCATTTCCGGGCTAGGAGGCGCGCGCATCCCCCCTTAGGAGGCGCGCGCACCCTTATGCCCTCCTTGAACATTTGTGCTTCTGTTGGATGGAGGCGCACGCACCCAATTATATGAAGCGCGCGCACCCTCTCCTTCTCCCAACTCGATTTCCCAACTGATCTAGGAGGCGCGCGCATCCCTCCCATAGGAGGCGCGCGCACCCCCCTCCCCTGTTATGCAATTTATTCCCCTTTTTGGTCCAAACTTTCGAGAGTCATATTTTGTTCATGCGAACTCCGTTTTAGGCGCGTAAATTATCGTTTCAAAGCTTTCCTTAAGCTCTTCGAGATGAGTGAGTAAATTTGGTCGAGTGCTCGATTTAACTGAACCCTTTGTGGACAAATATAATATGGGAATTGCGTTATCATTGTTAAGATTGTTGCAACACGTTAATTGTGTATCGTTGGTTCATTTCACTTTCTTGGTGACTAATTGGAATGGTTCCCTACTTTGGAACCTTAAGTTGTTCATTCATGCTAAATTATTATTACTTAGCATTTAGTTGAAAGCCCAGCTGGCATATTTGTTGCATCGGGTGATGGGAAAGATTATAACGGCAAAGCCAAGTCCATTATAATGTTGACCATTGTTTTGCCCTTACTATACCCTTCTCCAGATTGGCCTTGGAAAGGTAAGTCAGCTTTCCTTTGTGAATGTATCTGGCTAGCGGGCATGACTTTGTGTCATGGTCCTTGTCCCTTGTGACACTTTCATGTTATGGTTCCGGTACCGAGGTTTTCTCTTCAGCTCTCATGCTATTATGAAGATGTTGATCGGTTGATTATTGAAGCTGCGCAGCGATCCTTTATTTGGATGTTCCGGTTTGGAAAACCTTGGCTATATCCTTTGTTATGTATTTATTTCCGCTGCTATCTGTTATGTGATAAATGCTACGTGCTATGTGATATTTATTATTGCTTATTGCTTCTTGCATCATAGCATGTCATGTAGTTGCATTAGTAACTTATTGAGATTTATCTCACCCCTTTCCTTTTATCTTTGTTTTTCCTTAACCCCCCCCCCCAGGTGCTAAGGATTAGTCTCGCTGATCACGAGAAAGAGGACGTCGAGTGTGGATCCATTCTTTGGGGAAAGTTGTATAGGTTGGTTTACATTATATAAATGTGTAACCTTTTGGGATATGTGTACCAAACATTGACGTCACTAGGAATTGTATATTTGTATTTTGTTGGGCATAAACTTGTGGAAGTTTATGTTAGTTATAATTTGTTTTTATCAAACTTGGTTTTGTAAAACTTTGGATCATCACCCTTTTGGTATCAAATGAAATTTTTAACTCTGGTATTTCTTAGTTTTGGTTTTAGAGTCGACGTCCAGATCGCGGTCTCGGGCCCGCGGGGTCCGGGGTCGCGACAGTTGGTATCAGAGCCATGGAATTAGCTCTAAGTATAAGTCTAGGTGGATTAGTATGACTTAGGTGGGTAGTAGTGTGAGGAGTGATTAACGGTTGATGTCTTATATAGGTAATTACTTACAATGTCTGGAAGAAGAAACAGAGGAGGTACGAGTGGGGCACAGAATCAGAATGATACAAGGGATGAAGCACGTGCTATGTTTCAAGGCATGTTTGAGGCGGCCATGAAGGCCATACATGATCAAGGTCCGAGGGTAGAGCAAGCACCACCCCGCTATGGATTGGAGCAATTTTTAAAGTTGAAACGGTTGAATTCAATGGGGAACCCGATGTTCGGAAAGCTGAGTTGTGGATTGAGTCGATGGAGAAGATTTATGAGGTATTTGGGTGCACGGATGAGGACAAGGTCCGATTTGCGGCTTACAAGCTTGTGGGAGCCGCCGAGCATTGGTGGAAGGGTGTTAAAGCTACTTGGGATGATACTCACACGGTGTATGCGTGGGAGTTGTTCGTGCGCAAATTCAAGGAGCATTTCATTCCGGTTGTTGATCAAAACGAAAGGAGATCGAGCTACTCAACTTGGAGCAAGGTGTGTTGTCTATAGCACAATACTCGGCTAAGTTCATAGAATTAGCCCGGTATTGCGACTATTTGGTGAGGACCGAGGAACAAAAGGCTATGAGATTTAGTCGGGGATTGAAGACCTCCATCCGTACTCAACTTATTGCTCAACGGATTGTGACATTCCAAGATGCGGTGGACCGAGCCTATTTGATAGAGCAAGATATTGGGGAACATAAGAGGAAGACCGAGGTAGCTAACCCGAGTAAGCAAGGAGCTCAAGGCAAGCCACAGCACCGTTCCGATAACCGAGGTAACTTTGGGGACAATCTCAGTCCCGAGGGCAACCGATCCTAAGGAACCCGGGTACCACTTCCAGGAACCAAGGGAGCCTAATTAGGAAGCCTTGTACCTTTTGTCAGAAAGTAGGCCATTCGGAGGATAAGTGTTGGAAAAATCAAGGCAAGTGCACCAATTGTGGTGAAATGGGGCACTTTGCGAGAGAGTGCACGAGGCACCGAGGTCAAGCATCTGGGTCAGGATTTGGTATTAATCAGGGTCAGAAAAGGGATGCCACTGGGAAGCCCAAAGTTCAAGGGAAGGTTTATGCCATGAATCAACAACAAGCTACCGATGATCCATCCGTTATTGGAGGTATTGTTTCTGTGTCTAATGTGAGCGCACGAGCGTTAGTAGATCCAGGATCATCTCATTCATACATTTCTGTGCAATTTGCTTCCATGTTAAATGCTGCATTCGAGTCTTTACCGTACGTGCTAGAGGTGTCGACCCCTATAGGAGAATGCTTGATTTCTGATCGAGTCTTTCGTGCTTGTGATGTGGTTATTTGTGGTCGTGTCCTTTGTGCGGATTTGGTAGTTCTTCCTATCCAAGACTTTGATGTCATTTTGGGTATGGATTGGTTGAACAAGTTTCATGCTTCAGTTGATTGCCGTAAGAAAACTGTTACTTTTTCTATTCCCGAGGTGCCTAAATTTGTGTTTGAGGCTAGTCCTCTGAGTAGATGGGTTCGCTTAATTTCTTTTTTGAAAGCGAGAAAGTTATTGCATAGTGGTTGTGAGGGATATTTGGCTAGTGTTCTTGATACTAGGAAAGAATCCCCTAGTTTGGATAGTGTTCGGGTAGTTCGAGAATTTCCCGATGTTTTCTCTACTGAGTATGATATGCCTCCCAATCGTGAGATAGAGTTTTGTATAGACCTTTTGCCGGGTACGGCTCCGATTTCGAAAGCACCTTATAGGTTAGCCCCAGCAGAGTTGAAGGAATTAAAGGTTCAATTGCAAGAGTTGCTTGATCGAGGGTTTATCCGCCCTAGTGTTTCCCCGTGGGGAGCACCGGTTTTATTTGTGCGGAAGAAAGATGGTTCGTTGAGATTGTGTATAGATTACCGGAAGTTGAATCAGGTTACGGTGAAGAATAAGTATCCTCTACCCCATATCGATGATTTGTTTGATCAGCTTCAAGGGTCCGTGGTTTTCTCGAAGCTTGATTTGAGGAGTGGGTACCATCAGTTGAAGGTTCGATTGGAGGATGTTCCGAAGACTGCTTTTCGCACTCGGTACGGTCATTATGAGTTCTTGGTTATGCCGTTTGGGTTGACGAACGCGCCAGCCGTGTTTATGGATTTGATGAACCGTGTTTTCCATCCTTATCTTGATTCTTTCGTGGTGGTTTTTATTGATGATATCCTCGTCTATTCTAAGTCTCGAGAGGAGCACGAGCAGCACTTGAGGACAGTTTTATCCGTTCTTGCGAGGGAGAAATTATTTGCGAAGTTCAGTAAGTGCGAATTTTGGCTCAAGAAGGTGTCATTTCTGGGTCATGTGATTTCGAAAGACGGGATTTCTGTGGATCCTTCAAAGATAGAGGCTATAGTGGATTGGAAGAGACCCGAATCAGTGACAGAGATTAGAAGCTTTCTTGGTTTAGCCGGGTATTACCGAAGGTTTATTGAGGGGTTTTCGAGGATTGCTACTCCGATGACTCAGTTGACCCGGAAGAATGTTCCGTTTGTGTGGACCGAGAAATGTGACAAGAGTTTCGAGGAGCTGAAGAAGAGGTTGACTACAGCACCAATCTTGAGTTTGCCTAATGGGAGCGATGGCCTAGTGATTTACAGTGATGCTTCGAAAGAGGGTTTGGGTTGTGTGTTGATGCAGAATGGGAAAGTAATTGCGTATGCTTCGAGGAAGTTGACCCCTAGTGAACAGAATTACCCGACTCATGATATGGAGTTAGCGGCTATTGTCTTTGCGTTGCACAAATGGAAGCACTACCTTTATGGGGCGAAGTTTGAAATTTTTACGGATCACAAGAGTTTGAAATACCTTTTCTCCCAGAAAGAGTTGAACAACCGTCAGCGCCGATGGATGGAATTGTTGAAGGATTATGACTGTACGATTTCCTATCACCCGGGGAAGGCGAATGTGGTAGCCGATGCGATTAGTAGAAAGTCTTATGTGGCTTCGATGATGGTTCGTGAGTGGAAAATGCTTGAGGATGTTCGAGATTGGTCTCCTCGTGAATCGAGACATGGGGCTATTTTTGCGAATATTAGGATGTCTCCGACCCTAATTCAACGAATAAAGGAAGCTCAGAAAGAGGATCCCGAGTTGGTGAAAATAATGGGTAAATTAAAGGAAAAGAATTTCGAGGATTTTTCTATGAGTTCGAGTGGAGTATTGACTTTCCGTGGTCGTTTGTGTGTTCCGGATGTTGATGGAATTAAACAGAGAGTTCTTGTTGAGGGTCACAAATCGAGGTATACTATTCATCCGGGTAGTACGAAGATGTATCAAGACTTGAAGCAACAATTTTGGTGGATTAATATGAAAAGGGAAATAGCTGAGTATGTATCGAGGTGTTTAACTTGTCAGCAGGTCAAAGCCGAGCATCAGAGACCCGCGGGATTACTTCAGCCGTTAGAGATTCCCGAGTGGAAATGGGAGCATGTGACTATGGATTTCGTTACGGGACTGCCTCGTACCCGTAGGAAGTATGACAGTGTTTGGGTAATAGTGGATAGATTGACCAAGAGTGCCCATTTCTTGCCTATTGACATCAGATATTCGATGGAGAATCTTGCGACCCTTTATATCGATGAGATCGTTAGATTGCATTGGGTTCCGGTTGGCATTGTGTCAGATCGAGACCCAAGGTTTACTTCTAGATTCTGGAAGGCGTTTCAGGAAGCTTTGGGTTCAGAATTGCGATTTAGTACAGCTTTTCACCCCCAGACCGATGGTCAATCCGAGAGGACTATTCATATTTTGGAGGATATGTTGCGAGCGTGTTCGATAGACTTTTCTGATTCTTGGGATTCGCATCTACCGTTAGTGGAATTCTCTTACAACAACAGTTATCAGGCTAGTATCGAGATGGCACCGTTTGAGGCCTTGTATGGAAGGAAGTGTAGATCGCCTATTTGTTGGGATGAGGTCGCTGAAGCGAAAGCTTTGGGTATTGATTTGCTTCGGGATTCGGTTGAGAAAGTCAGAGTCATCCGGGATAGATTGAAGACAGCCCAGAGTCGACATAAGAGCTATGCAGACAACCGAAGGCGAGATCTTAGCTTTCAGGCCGGTGATTTGGTGTTCTTGAAAGTGTCTCCGAAGGTGGGTATTCGTAGATTTGGGAAGAAAGGCAAATTGACTCCGAGGTTTATTGGTCCGTTTGAGATTTTGGGAAAGGTTGGACTTCTAGCGTATCGTCTTGCGTTACCGCCATCTTTGGACCGGTTGCACAACGTCTTTCACGTTTCTATGCTTCGGAAGTATGTTCATGATCCGTCTCACGTGTTACCGAGGGTATCGGAGGATATTGAGCCCGATATGACTTATGAGGAACGACCGGTTCGGATCTTAGATTCTAAAGTCCAAGAGTTGAGGAGCAAGAGCATCGCGTTGGTTCGAGTTCTTTGGAGGAATCATAACATCGAGGAGTCGACGTGGGAGCTCCGTGATGAGATCGAGAGGAAATTTCCGTGGCTTTTTGTTTAAGGTGAGTCTCGTTAAAATTCGGGTCGAATTTTCTTTAAGGGGGAGTGAATGTCACGACCCGAAATCTAGGCTCTATTTTATTAGTAATTAAATGATTTTATTTAATTATTTGCTTATTTATTTATTTGAATTATTATTTATTTAAATATTTATGTGTGCAATTTATGTGTTATAATATTTATGGCTAGCATTTTATTCGAGTTATTTGGGCTAGTGTGGAAGTGTTGAGTCTTAATTATTAGTAGGGAGTGTAGTGTTTGTGTGTAGTGTAGTGGAGGGGGCCTAAGTGTAAATGTTTGAAATTATTTCCCTACTCCCTCCCTACTCCTCCCCTTCTCCCTCATACACTCAACCTCCCCATTCTCCATCTCCCAGCCACTCTCTTCCTCTCTCCTCCATATTGGTAAGTTTTCTCATTCTCTCACTTCTCTCTTCATTTTCTCCATCTTCCTCTCATTATCATTCATTTCTTAAAACTTGAACATTGTTTAGATCGTCGATAGGATCGTAGGAAGCCAAAAAGATTTGAATTCCGTCAACTTTGAGAAAATTCAGGTAAGTTACTTTCCCCCTATTTTATGCTAGAAATGCTACTCCATGTTTATTTGATGTTATGGATACCATTTATTTCATCTTGGGTTGATTTGGGAGTGATTGGCATTTTATTCATATTGTTGGGAAATTTGGTATTTGAATCTTGTGTTGGGTTTCTAGATTGTGTTATTTGGCCCCATTACAAGTCTATAAGTTGTTTTGGTTCATAGTTGTGTGTATTGCTAGTCTTGGTTCCAAGTATTTGTGAAATGGTGAAAGATTTGGGTTGGTTTGGGTTTTGGTTTGAAAATGGTGGAAACCCAGATTTTGGCCGGAAATTGCCTTTCCGGGCTAGGAGGCGCGCGCATCCCCCCCTTAGGAGGCGCGCGCACCCTTATGCCCTCCTTGAACATTTGTGCTTCTGTTAGATGGAGGCGCACGCACCCAATTATATGAAGCGCGCGCACCCTCTCCTTCTCCCAACTCGATTTCCCAACTGATCTAGGAGGGGCGCGCACCCCCCTCCCCTGTTATGCAATTTATTCCCCTTTTTGGTCCAAACTTTCGAGAGTCATATTTTGTTCATGCGAACTCCGTTTTAGGCGCGTAAATTATCGTTTCAAAGCTTTCCTTAAGCTCTTCGAGATGAGTGAGTAAATTTGGTCGAGTGCTCGATTTAACTGAACCCTTTGTGGACAAATATAATATGGGAATTGCGTTATCATTGTTAAGATTGTTGCAACACGTTAATTGTGTATCGTTGGTTCATTTCACTTTCTTGGTGACTAATTGGAATGGTTCCCTACTTTGGAACCTTAAGTTGTTCATTCATGCTAAATTATTATTACTTAGCATTTAGTTGAAAGCCCAGCTGGCATATTTGTTGCATCGGGTGATGGGAAAGATTATAACGGCAAAGCCAAGTCCATTATAATGTTGACCATTGTTTTGCCCTTACTATACCCTTCTCCAGATTGGCCTTGGAAAGGTAAGTCAGCTTTCCTTTGTGAATGTATCTGGCTAGCGGGCATGACTTTGTGTCATGGTCCTTGTCCCTTGTGACACTTTCATGTTATTGGTTCCGGTACCGAGGTTTTCTCTTCAGCTCTCATGCTATTATGAAGATGTTGATCGGTTGATTATTGAAGCTGCGCAGCGATCCTTTATTTGGATGTTCCGGTTTGGAAAACCTTGGCTATATCCTTTGTTATGTATTTATTTCCGCTGCTATCTGTTATGTGATAAATGCTACGTGCTATGTGATATTTATTATTGCTTATTGCTTCTTGCATCATAGCATGTCATGTAGTTGCATTAGTAACTTATTGAGATTTATCTCACCCCTTTCCTTTTATCTTTGTTTTTCCTTAACCCCCCCCCCCCCCAGGTGCTAAGGATTAGTCTCGCTGATCACGAGAAAGAGGACGTCGAGTGTGGATCCATTCTTTTGGGGAAAGTTGTATAGGTTGGTTTACATTATATAAATGTGTAACCTTTTGGGATATGTGTACCAAACATTGACGTCACTAGGAATTGTATATTTGTATTTTGTTGGGCATAAACTTGTGGAAGTTTATGTTAGTTATAATTTGTTTTTATCAAACTTGGTTTTGTAAAACTTTGGATCATCACCCTTTTGGTATCAAATGAAATTTTTAACTCTGGTATTTCTTAGTTTTGGTTTTAGAGTCGACGTCCAGATCGCGGTCTCGGGCCCGCGGGGTCCGGGGTCGCGACAGTTGGTATCAGAGCCATGGAATTAGCTCTAAGTATAAGTCTAGGTGGATTAGTATGACTTAGGTGGGTAGTAGTGTGAGGAGTGATTAACGGTTGATGTCTTATATAGGTAATTACTTACAATGTCTGGAAGAAGAAACAGAGGAGGTACGAGTGGGGCACAGAATCAGAATGATACAAGGGATGAAGCACGTGCTATGTTTCAAGGCATGTTTGAGGCGGCCATGAAGGCCATACATGATCAAGGTCCGAGGGTAGAGCAAGCACCACCCCGCTATGGATTAGAGCAATTTTTAAAGTTGAAACCGGTTGAATTCAATGGGGAACCCGATGTTCGGAAAGCTGAGTTGTGGATTGAGTCGATGGAGAAGATTTATGAGGTATTTGGGTGCACGGATGAGGACAAGGTCCGATTTGCGGCTTACAAGCTTGTGGGAGCCGCCGAGCATTGGTGGAAGGGTGTTAAAGCTACTTGGGATGATACTCACACGGTGTATGCGTGGGAGTTGTTCGTGCGCAAATTCAAGGAGCATTTCATTCCGGTTGTTGATCAAAACCGAAAGGAGATCGAGCTACTCAACTTGGAGCAAGGTGTGTTGTCTATAGCACAATACTCGGCTAAGTTCATAGAATTAGCCCGGTATTGCGACTATTTGGTGAGGACCGAGGAACAAAAGGCTATGAGATTTAGTCGGGGATTGAAGACCTCCATCCGTACTCAACTTATTGCTCAACGGATTGTGACATTCCAAGATGCGGTGGACCGAGCCTATTTGATAGAGCAAGATATTGGGGAACATAAGAGGAAGACCGAGGTAGCTAACCCGAGTAAGCAAGGAGCTCAAGGCAAGCCACAGCACCGTTCCGATAACCGAGGTAACTTTGGGGGACAATCTCAGTCCCGAGGGCAACCGATCCTAAGGAACCCGGGTACCACTTCCAGGAACCAAGGGAGCCTAATTAGGAAGCCTTGTACCTTTTGTCAGAAAGTAGGCCATTCGGAGGATAAGTGTTGGAAAAATCAAGGCAAGTGCACCAATTGTGGTGAAATGGGGCACTTTGCGAGAGAGTGCACGAGGCACCGAGGTCAAGCATCTGGGTCAGGATTTGGTATTAATCAGGGTCAGAAAAGGGATGCCACTGGGAAGCCCAAAGTTCAAGGGAAGGTTTATGCCATGAATCAACAACAAGCTACCGATGATCCATCCGTTATTGGAGGTATTGTTTCTGTGTCTAATGTGAGCGCACGAGCGTTAGTAGATCCAGGATCATCTCATTCATACATTTCTGTGCAATTTGCTTCCATGTTAAATGCTGCATTCGAGTCTTTACCGTACGTGCTAGAGGTGTCGACCCCTATAGGAGAATGCTTGATTTCTGATCGAGTCTTTCGTGCTTGTGATGTGGTTATTTGTGGTCGTGTCCTTTGTGCGGATTTGGTAGTTCTTCCTATCCAAGACTTTGATGTCATTTTGGGTATGGATTGGTTGAACAAGTTTCATGCTTCAGTTGATTGCCGTAAGAAAACTGTTACTTTTTCTATTCCCGAGGTGCCTAAATTTGTGTTTGAGGCTAGTCCTCTGAGTAGATGGGTTCGCTTAATTTCTTTTTTGAAAGCGAGAAAGTTATTGCATAGTGGTTGTGAGGGATATTTGGCTAGTGTTCTTGATACTAGGAAAGAATCCCCTAGTTTGGATAGTGTTCGGGTAGTTCGAGAATTTCCCGATGTTTTCTCTACTGAGTATGATATGCCTCCCAATCGTGAGATAGAGTTTTGTATAGACCTTTTGCCGGGTACGGCTCCGATTTCGAAAGCACCTTATAGGTTAGCCCCAGCAGAGTTGAAGGAATTAAAGGTTCAATTGCAAGAGTTGCTTGATCGAGGGTTTATCCGCCCTAGTGTTTCCCCGTGGGGAGCACCGGTTTTATTTGTGCGGAAGAAAGATGGTTCGTTGAGATTGTGTATAGATTACCGGAAGTTGAATCAGGTTACGGTGAAGAATAAGTATCCTCTACCCCATATCGATGATTTGTTTGATCAGCTTCAAGGGTCCGTGGTTTTCTCGAAGCTTGATTTGAGGAGTGGGTACCATCAGTTGAAGGTTCGATTGGAGGATGTTCCGAAGACTGCTTTTCGCACTCGGTACGGTCATTATGAGTTCTTGGTTATGCCGTTTGGGTTGACGAACGCGCCAGCCGTGTTTATGGATTTGATGAACCGTGTTTTCCATCCTTATCTTGATTCTTTCGTGGTGGTTTTTATTGATGATATCCTCGTCTATTCTAAGTCTCGAGAGGAGCACGAGCAGCACTTGAGGACAGTTTTATCCGTTCTTGCGAGGGAGAAATTATTTGCGAAGTTCAGTAAGTGCGAATTTTGGCTCAAGAAGGTGTCATTTCTGGGTCATGTGATTTCGAAAGACGGGATTTCTGTGGATCCTTCAAAGATAGAGGCTATAGTGGATTGGAAGAGACCCGAATCAGTGACAGAGATTAGAAGCTTTCTTGGTTTAGCCGGGTATTACCGAAGGTTTATTGAGGGGTTTTCGAGGATTGCTACTCCGATGACTCAGTTGACCCGGAAGAATGTTCCGTTTGTGTGGACCGAGAAATGTGACAAGAGTTTCGAGGAGCTGAAGAAGAGGTTGACTACAGCACCAATCTTGAGTTTGCCTAATGGGAGCGATGGCCTAGTGATTTACAGTGATGCTTCGAAAGAGGGTTTGGGTTGTGTGTTGATGCAGAATGGGAAAGTAATTGCGTATGCTTCGAGGAAGTTGACCCCTAGTGAACAGAATTACCCGACTCATGATATGGAGTTAGCGGCTATTGTCTTTGCGTTGCACAAATGGAAGCACTACCTTTATGGGGCGAAGTTTGAAATTTTTACGGATCACAAGAGTTTGAAATACCTTTTCTCCCAGAAAGAGTTGAACAACCGTCAGCGCCGATGGATGGAATTGTTGAAGGATTATGACTGTACGATTTCCTATCACCCGGGGAAGGCGAATGTGGTAGCCGATGCGATTAGTAGAAAGTCTTATGTGGCTTCGATGATGGTTCGTGAGTGGAAAATGCTTGAGGATGTTCGAGATTGGTCTCCTCGTGAATCGAGACATGGGGCTATTTTTGCGAATATTAGGATGTCTCCGACCCTAATTCAACGAATAAAGGAAGCTCAGAAAGAGGATCCCGAGTTGGTGAAAATAATGGGTAAATTAAAGGAAAAGAATTTCGAGGATTTTTCTATGAGTTCGAGTGGAGTATTGACTTTCCGTGGTCGTTTGTGTGTTCCGGATGTTGATGGAATTAAACAGAGAGTTCTTGTTGAGGGTCACAAATCGAGGTATACTATTCATCCGGGTAGTACGAAGATGTATCAAGACTTGAAGCAACAATTTTGGTGGATTAATATGAAAAGGGAAATAGCTGAGTATGTATCGAGGTGTTTAACTTGTCAGCAGGTCAAAGCCGAGCATCAGAGACCCGCGGGATTAATTCAGCCGTTAGAGATTCCCGAGTGGAAATGGGAGCATGTGACTATGGATTTCGTTACGGGACTGCCTCGTACCCGTAGGAAGTATGACAGTGTTCGGGTAATAGTGGATAGATTGACCAAGAGTGCCCATTTCTTGCCTATTGACATCAGATATTCGATGGAGAATCTTGCGACCCTTTATATCGATGAGATCGTTAGATTGCATTGGGTTCCGGTTGGCATTGTGTCAGATCGAGACCCAAGGTTTACTTCTAGATTCTGGAAGGCGTTTCAGGAAGCTTTGGGTTCAGAATTGCGATTTAGTACAGCTTTTCACCCCCAGACCGATGGTCAATCCGAGAGGACTATTCATATTTTGGAGGATATGTTGCGAGCGTGTTCGATAGACTTTTCTGATTCTTGGGATTCGCATCTACCGTTAGTGGAATTCTCTTACAACAACAGTTATCAGGCTAGTATCGAGATGGCACCGTTTGAGGCCTTGTATGGAAGGAAGTGTAGATCGCCTATTTGTTGGGATGAGGTCGGTGAAGCGAAAGCTTTGGGTATTGATTTGCTTCGGGATTCGGTTGAGAAAGTCAGAGTCATCCGGGATAGATTGAAGACAGCCCAGAGTCGACATAAGAGCTATGCAGACAACCGAAGGCGAGATCTTAGCTTTCAGGCCGGTGATTTGGTGTTCTTGAAAGTGTCTCCGAAGGTGGGTATTCGTAGATTTGGGAAGAAAGGCAAATTGACTCCGAGGTTTATTGGTCCGTTTGAGATTTTGGGAAAGGTTGGACTTCTAGCGTATCGTCTTGCGTTACCGCCATCTTTGGACCGGTTGCACAACGTCTTTCACGTTTCTATGCTTCGGAAGTATGTTCATGATCCGTCTCACGTGTTACCGAGGGTATCGGAGGATATTGAGCCCGATATGACTTATGAGGAACGACCGGTTCGGATCTTAGATTCTAAAGTCCAAGAGTTGAGGAGCAAGAGCATCGCGTTGGTTCGAGTTCTTTGGAGGAATCATAACATCGAGGAGTCGACGTGGGAGCTCCGTGATGAGATCGAGAGGAAATTTCCGTGGCTTTTTGTTTAAGGTGAGTCTCGTTAAAATTCGGGTCGAATTTTCTTTAAGGGGGAGTGAATGTCACGACCCGAAATCTAGGCTCTATTTTATTAGTAATTAAATGATTTTATTTAATTATTTGCTTATTTATTTATTTGAATTATTATTTATTTAAATATTTATGTGTGCAATTTATGTGTTATAATATTTATGGCTAGCATTTTATTCGAGTTATTTGGGCTAGTGTGGAAGTGTTGAGTCTTAATTATTAGTAGGGAGTGTAGTGTTTGTGTGTAGTGTAGTGGAGGGGGCCTAAGTGTAAATGTTTGAAATTATTTCCCTACTCCCTCCCTACTCCTCCCCTTCTCCCTCATACACTCAACCTCCCCATTCTCCATCTCCCAGCCACTCTCTTCCTCTCTCCTCCATATTGGTAAGTTTTCTCATTCTCTCACTTCTCTCTTCATTTTCTCCATCTTCCTCTCATTATCATTCATTTCTTAAAACTTGAACATTGTTTAGATCGTCGATAGGATCGTAGGAAGCCAAAAAGATTTGAATTCCGTCAACTTTGAGAAAATTCAGGTAAGTTACTTTCCCCCTATTTTATGCTAGAAATGCTACTCCATGTTTATTTGATGTTATGGATACCATTTATTTCATCTTGGGTTGATTTGGGAGTGATTGGCATTTTATTCATATTGTTGGGAAATTTGGTATTTGAATCTTGTGTTGGGTTTCTAGATTGTGTTATTTGGCCCCATTACAAGTCTATAAGTTGTTTTGGTTCATAGTTGTGTGTATTGCTAGTCTTGGTTCCAAGTATTTGTGAAATGGTGAAAGATTTGGGTTGGTTTGGGTTTTGGTTTGAAAATGGTGGAAACCCAGATTTTGGCCGGAAATTGCCTTTCCGGGCTAGGAGGCGCGCGCATCCCCCCCTTAGGAGGCGCGCGCACCCTTATGCCCTCCTTGAACATTTGTGCTTCTGTTAGATGGAGGCGCACGCACCCAATTATATGAAGCGCGCGCACCCTCTCCTTCTCCCAACTCGATTTCCCAACTGATCTAGGAGGGGCGCGCACCCCCCTCCCCTGTTATGCAATTTATTCCCCTTTTTGGTCCAAACTTTCGAGAGTCATATTTTGTTCATGCGAACTCCGTTTTAGGCGCGTAAATTATCGTTTCAAAGCTTTCCTTAAGCTCTTCGAGATGAGTGAGTAAATTTGGTCGAGTGCTCGATTTAACTGAACCCTTTGTGGACAAATATAATATGGGAATTGCGTTATCATTGTTAAGATTGTTGCAACGCGTTAATTGTGTATCGTTGGTTCATTTCACTTTCTTGGTGACTAATTGGAATGGTTCCCTACTTTGGAATCTTAAGTTGTTCATTCATGCTAAATTATTATTACTTAGCATTTAGTTGAAAGCCCAGCTGGCATATTTGTTGCATCGGGCGATGGGAAAGATTATAATGGCAAAGCCAAGTCCATTATAATGTTGACCATTGTTTTGCCCTTACTATACCCTTCTCCAGATTGGCCTTGGAAAGGTAAGTCAGCTTTCCTTTGTGAATGTATCTGGCTAGCGGGCATGACTTTGTGTCATGGTCCTTGTCCCTTGTGACACTTTCATGTTATTGGTTCCGGTACCGGGATTTTCTCTTCAGCTCTCATGCTATTATGAAGATGTTGATTGGTTGATTATTGAAGCTGCGCAGCGATCCTTTATTTGGATGTTCCGGTTTGGAAAACCTTGGCTATATCCTTTGTTATGTGTTTATTTCCGCTGCTATCTGTTATGTGATAAATGCTACGTGCTATGTGATATTTATTATTGCTTATTGCTTCTTGCATCATAGCATGTCATGTAGTTGCATTAGTAACTTATTGAGATTTATCTCACCCCTTTCCTTTTATCTTTGTTTTTCCTTAACCCCCCCACCCCAGGTGCTAAGGATTAGTCTCGCTGATCACGAGAAAGAGGACGTCGAGTGTGGATCCATTCTTTTGGGGAAAGTTGTATAGGTTGGTTTACATTATATAAATGTGTAACCTTTTGGGATATGTGTACCAAACATTGACGTCACTAGGAATTGTATATTTGTATTTTGTTGGGCATAAACTTGTGGAAGTTTATGTTAGTTATAATTTGTTTTTATCAAACTTGGTTTTGTAAAACTTTGGATCATCACCCTTTTGGTATCAAATGAAATTTTTAACTCTGGTATTTCTTAGTTTTGGTTTTAGAGTCGACGTCCAGATCGCGGTCTCGGGCCCGCGGGGTCCGGGGTCGCGACATATTGTTTCATTTCAGGAATGCTTTATGGCCTCAACTGGTGCAAGCAAGGATTTGTGGATTCTAGATAGTGGCTGTTCAAGACACATGACAGGATTTGCAGATCTACTTGCCGATATTTCTGAAGCATCAGGTCCCCCAGTGGTTTTCGGTGATAATGCTAAAGGAAAAATCATCGGTATTGGTACCATCACGAGAGGTGCGGTCACTGTACAGAAGGTCTCTCTAGTGGATGGTCTGAAACAAAACCTTCTATCAATATCATAATTCTGTGATAGAGGAATACAATGTGTATTTACTACTTCCAGTTGCTATTTGAAAGACATTGCTTCCAATGAAACTCTTCTCACTGCCAAACGTAAAGGTAACATTTATGCAATAGACTTAAGTACTATTACTGGTGTTTCTAATATTTGTTTTGTAGCTAAGAACATCAGTGAGAACTCATGGCTATGGTACAAGAGACTCAGTCACTTGCACTTCAAGTACCTATCCAAGCTTGACAGTTCAAATCTAGTAACCGGTCTGCCTCAAGTGTCTGCTGATCATGGAAAGAAATGCAAGGCCTGCCAAATTGTAAAACAACATAAGTCATCTTTCCAGAGCAAGCACTGCCTGTCAACTTCTAAGTGCGTTCAATTACTATATATGGATCTATTTGGCCCCACAACTACATCAAGTATTAGGGGAAGTAGATACACTTTGGTTGTAGTAGATGATTTCTCTAGATACACTTGGGTAGAAACCTTCAGTCACAAGGATGACACCTATGCCATTAATACCAAGTTATTCAGACTACTACAGACCCAGAAAGAAAGCGATATCATCAGCATGAGTTCAGATAATAGCACTGAATTCAAAAATAATGGTATTACTCAGTACTGTGATGATCATGGCATAGACCACAACTTCTCAGCTGCCGGTACACCACAACAAAATGGTGTCGTTGAGAGAAAGAACAGAACTCTTATAGAAGCTGGTAAGACCATGATTGCTGAAGCCAGGCTGCCGAAGTACTTTTGGACTGAAGCCATCAATACTGCCTGCTTTACTCAGAACATATCACTTATCAACAAATTCCATAACAAGACTCCTTATGAACTCTGGAGAGGCAGAATTCCCAACATTGGATTCTTCAAAATATTCGGCTGCAAATGTTATGTGCTCTACAACAGTAAGGAGAACAGAGGCAAATTTTATGAGAAAGCTGATGAAGGAATCTTTGATGGATACGCTAAGCATAGTAAGGCCTTTCGAGTTTTCAATAAGAAACTTTTGAGAATTTTTGAATCTGTTCAAGTAACCTTTGATGAATTTGATTTGTTAGAGTCTGACAAGACTCCTCAAATAGTACTAATGCTTCTAGTGTTCATGAGACAGGTGAATCCAGTAATACTAACCATGCAGATCAAGTACCAACTACTGATCCAGTCATTTTAGTAGAAGAACCAGCAGATACTCAATACTTCCCTTCATCGGCAGAATAAGAATCTTCTGATAACTTTCATAATCTATTTGTCGATGGAAACTCTGCTGATCCACCTGAAGACATATCTAGCCCTCAACCGATTTTTGTTATAAGACCTAACCCAACAAGTTATCATCCTCCTCTCACACAAAACTATAATTCTCCTACTCCACCATCTGCTGACCTCAATCCTCCTTTAGAATCATTGCAGCAAGAGTCAGTAAGACATGATGTGCTGAGAGAAGTTAGAACAGTTCGTGATCATCCATTAGAAAATGTGATTGGTGATGTTTTTGGTCCCAAATTGACTAGGAAACTTAGTAGAGCATTTGATGAAAGTCTCTTCTCATCTGCTATGGTCTCTAACTTAGAACCAAAGAAGACTGAAGAAGCTCTTGCTGATCCTGGTTGGGTTGAATCCATGCAAGAAGAACTGAATCAGTTTGAAAGATGTAAAGTGTGGGAACTTGTTCTAATACCAACCTCTCTGCAAGTAATTGGTACAAAATGGGTCTACAGAAACAAGTTAGATGAAGCTAGAAATATCACTAGAAATAAAGCAAGGTTAGTTGTAAAAGGCTACCGATAAGAAGAAGGGATTGACTACAACGAGACATTTGCAAGATTGGAAGCTATAAGACTTTTTCTAGCATATGATGCCTTCAAAGAGTTCAAGTTATATCAAATGGACGTTAAAAGTGCTTTCTTAAATGGAGAACTCCAAGAACTTATTTATGTTGAACAACCTCCTGGTTTTGAGGACTCCAAGATGCCTGATCATGTCTACCGATTGAAGAAAGCTCTCTATAGCCTAAAGCAAGCTCCAAGGGCATGGTATGAAACCCTTTCTAAGTTTTTACTTAGTGATGGCTTATGTTTCACTCGAGGTAAAATCGATACCACTTTATTTGTTACCAAGCATAAGGGTCATTCATTGTTTGTTCAAATATATGTTGATGACATTATTTTTGGATCTACTAATGAATCACTTTGCAAGAGATTTGAGAAGTTAATGCAGAGAAAGTTCGAGATGAGCATGATGGGTGAACTAACATATTTCCTTAGACTCCAAGTCAAACAAACCAATGAAGGAATTTTCATCAGTCAGGCCAAGTACACTAAAGAACTTATAAAGAAGTTTGGCTTTGACAATGCTCACTCTCAAAGCACACCGATGGGCACTAACATTCATTTAGATAAGGATAAGTCTAGTAAGAAGGTAGATATGACTGTCTACCGACGTATGATCGGCTCACTCCTCAATCTTACTGCCAGTAGACCAGATATCATGTTTGTTGTTTGTGTATGTGCCAGGTTTCAAGCTGATCCTAGGGAATCTCATCTGCAGGCTGTTAAACGCATTATTAAATATTTATGTGGTTCTGTTAACCTTGGATTATGGTATGCTAGAGATTCATCTTTCAATCTAATAGGTTATTCAGATGCAGACTTTGCAGCTTGTAGAGTGACCAAAAAAAGCACTAGTGGAACTTGCCAGTTTCTTGGTGATCGGATGGTGTCTTGGTCCTGTAAGAAGCAAGCATCAATCTCCACTTATACTACCGAAGCTGAATACATAGCTGCCGGCAGTTGCTGTTCATAGATTATTTGGATGAAGCAGCAGCTGGTTGACTATGCAATTCCAACTCAAGTTTGTCCCATCTATTGTGACAATCAATCTGCTATCTCGGTATCAAACAATCCGGTCATGCATTCTAAAACCAAGCACATAGACATCAAGTACCACTTCCTCAAGGAACATGTAGAAAAAGGAAATGTTGTGCTGCTCAAATCCATACCTATTTCCAAATAGCAGACACACTGACAAAACCTTTAGATCAGAAAAGATTTGAATTCCTCATAGGTGAACTAGGTATGATCGATTATTATGGTTAAAATTGTGCTAACTTTGTTACCTTGTGTTAGTCTGCCGATCTCATCAGCAATGTGTAAAAACCTTGCCGACCAAAATGTCTTGCCAATTTTCAAATTCAAAAATCAGCACAAAAATCTCTCATCGGTAGATCTTCTCTGAAAAGATAAATATTATCTGACACATGATGAAAGCAAAGTCAAATAAAAGGTACAATCGGTCACACCACCTCTCTGACACGTGTGTGCACCGCCTTACCTAAATCATGTCAAGATTTACCCCAAATCTTTATGGTAAATCAGAAGGTAACTTTTAATATTTCTAAATATTATTATTGCCGTTTATACCCCTTCTCTCTCCGAGTTTAACCGTCTATATTCTACCGTCCGTTTGCGCATTAAATTTGTTGTGTGCGCACGTTCTCCGATATATTCGCTTGCAGTTAAACTCCTCATTATTTCTCTTTCTCCCATGCAAACCCTTCCTATTCTCTCTCTCTTCCATAACATATAAATAGCCACACTTAAACTCTTCACTCTTTTCGCTCTCTTTATCTCTTGAACTCTCTTATTCAAGCTATTACCTCTCATCTTTTACTTACAGATTCATCCATCTCTCTAAATCTGGTAATAGTTGATGATATTTATGCTTGCTTATTTCAAATTTCTATTTGAACTAACTGATTTAACTTGTGAGATTTCTTGAGTGTTTTTGCAGAAAATGTCTAGCAGCGAAAAAGATATCTATGGAGGTTATATTGACTCCACTTTCTACGACGACCCAGCTGACGGAGAGTTCTTGAAGAACTTGTTCACTGGATCTCTGCTTGACTCATTCCTCTCCCTAGCCGGCGTTGATTTTGTGTTTTTGGAGCAAGTGCAAGAGTTCTTCACCAACGCTACAGTTATCTATGCTCGAAATGACCCCTCCGTCTTCGCCTCCATCATCTCAACCGTTGCCGGCATTCCTATCTCTGTCACTCCGGCGTCTATCTCAGGAGTACTCCCTTTACTTGGGAATGTTGGTTTATCTGCCCTTACTGACGACAAGGTTTTGGATTCGGCATGGACCCTAATGAGTGTTAGTACCTAACCTGAAAATGAGTTATTAGGCATTTCAGAAACTCACAGGGACCTCCCAGGTATTTACAAGCTGCGCAGGACTTATCCGGAATTTCCCGAAAAGCCCAGTTAAGAAGATATTCTCGACTGATCGGATTAGGGATCGAAGATAGACGTTATCTAGGAGTTCTCCAGAGTCCAGATCGATCAGATCCTTGGGAACCGAGCCAACCTCTTGGATCGTCCGGGCGGCCACTTTGTCCGGTCGGCCAGTCCTTCCAGGTTAGATTTTCCTATAAATAGGTGACCTCAGTTCATAATAAAAAAGAACAACTCTCCCCCCCCCCCGAGTTCTAGAGTCTAAATTGACGACAAAACTCTATCTCCAAGCCTTTCTAGCAATCCCGAAGGTCCGGCGAATCCACGTGCGAGATTTGGCTTCGTTATTGTCAAGATTGGTAAGGATTTATATGTTTTCTTAGTTTAGATCTGATTTATGCTAGTTTCATTATGTTTATACATCTATATTCATATGATTCATAATGTGTTCTTCATGTTCTTGCTATAATTCATAATATGCTCTATGACTAGGGTAGTGATCTTCATAGTTACATGTTCATTCATATTGTTTCATGATGTTCTTATTATTATGCTAGATCTACGACTTATCATGTGTAAAATAATAGATCTAATGTTTTAATCCCTACTTGTAATGCATAGTCGATGATGATCGACAAGATCTAGGAACTACTTCTAAACCCTTAACATTAGGTAATTATCCCATGATCATTAACTCTCATGTGATGAATAATCATTATTCTAGGATGTGATCATCTTGTATGTTTCTTTCTCCTCCCCCTTCATTATGCATGATCCCCACTTCTTCTCTCTATTCCGATTATACACGAACTACGTCGACCTGAGCTTCTCATACGAGAGGAACGTAGGCAATCTTCGGATCACGTCAAAATCACTAACACACACTAACACATTTATCATGATAGAAAGTCCGATCCATCGGGAGATAGGAGTGATCACTTGATATTCTTCTCTTATCGTAACTTGACCCCCGAACCGTCTCTGTCAGTTTTTCCCAATGTTTTAACTGCAAATAAAACAACGTGGCGACTCTTAATAAGTTAAATGCCAACTTGAATATCCTAATCCCATAGAAAAGATAAAAAAAACATAATAAGAAACTTCCCGTGCGTCACCCGCATTCGGAAAGGGGTATTCACAGTGGCGACTCTGCTGGGGACTAGCTTTGAACATTTTCAAACATAGAGGGTCAAACTTTCATCAATATCATGATTGCACTTACTTACACTTTTTCCCCCTGTACTTTATCTCTTGTGCATATTTGCTTCCCTCGTAACTGTAGAGCGTTAACATCTTAATTGTTCCCCCTTGGGCTATTTTAACTGTTTTGCATTTCATACATGTAAATACAACAAACTCTCTGTTTTCTCCCTAAAAATAACTAGTTGTTGTCCGCACACTACCACTAGGTCCGTGTCACACTGCACACCTTTACTCCGGATACTCCGCTGAGTGCACAGATTTTGGTGATCCTGTCGCCTCTATCTTCGTGGCACCCGGGCTATCTAACTCACCATGTCGCTTGCGATCGGTTGAGGTTTAACCTTGTCCGTGTCTAAACCATGAACTTACAGAGTCTAGGACACTCCAAAAGTCAATTGGTTGGTTTGACTAGCTTTTCTTTATAGACAATTAACGTGTCGTTCATGTCGTCATCCGTTATGTCTTTAATGAGTCGAGATTCTTCGAGAGAAAAAAGCACAATTCCCTACAAGGGTGTGCATATTGTGAGCCGAGTGATACTTTGTACAAGAATCTCAACTCGTTAAAAACTTAACGGAAGTGTAGACACCTCATTTTGAACTCAAATTTATGATTACACTACTCTCATGTCTCGCCTTCGTGTTTTGATGAAAGTTCGCCAGTTTCGTCATGTTTCGTTAAGTTTCTAACTGATTCTGTTAGTTCTGGTCTTAACTGACAAACGGAACAGCTGAGGAGGGCAAAACTGTAAATCGGCACCTAAAAAGAGATCTCTTGTACGAGAGATCGATCTCTTGTACGAGGGATCTCCTCCAGATTCGAGTATTTTGTAGTTTCCTTCTCCGTTTCGACCTCTTTCTTCACCAAATCTCTCCTAATACGGGGAATATCTAATAGGAAGCTTCCTAGGTGATTTCCTACTGATTTCCTACCTCCTTTAACCTCTCCAAATAAGGAATCTATTTCCTACTAAACTTAGGACTCCTAGACTTGGTCCCTAAGTAATCCAATACCTATAAAATAGAGTTCTTTCACCACAAAAAGAGGTTAACAATTCTCCAATCAGTCCCTCTCCAAAGAATCCCGTTTTTATTCCTTCCTCACACCAAAACACCACCAAAGACTCATCTTTTCAAGCCAAAACCATCACAAAACTCTTGGATCATCAAGGCCTTAGTCAAGGCCATCAATTGGAATCTCAAGAACGCATTAGGTAAACTCCTACGCTTTTAATCTCTACTTCTCATCTCATTCTTTGTTTTAGAGTAGTGTAATCCCATCAAAAGGATCAGCGTAGAGCCTCTCCAATCCATGGAGATGGTCTCGAAGCACATGATCCGACATTCCAATAATTAAGAAATTAATTATTGGCTTTATTTGTTTTAATTGTTTATTTTTTATTTGATTAAAAACACCTAAGCAAGACCAATCCTAGATTGGGTGGATTGGGTGCTCCTTGACCTTCCCAATCATAACTTAACCCCCGAACTCAAGAATCTCACGGTCCGTGTTCCGACAACAACATGGTGGCGACTCTAAAATCAAAAAAGGTAAAGCGAGGATCATCTTCTTTCTTGGGTGCAAACAGGAAGTAACATCGACGTTACGTTAAATGCCTTTAAACAAGGGTTAGTCGTTAGGATGCGTTAGGTCGGTGGAAGTCGCTTGCCCTATAGGACCCTCGCCCAAATTTTCCATTTGGGATGTGCAATGCAGGTGAAAAACGAGGGGTCTATAGATGTAGTGATGACCTCCACTGATATAGGTTTTGTAGATAGTAACCCAAAAAGGGGTATCCCTTCCAACCATTAGGACTAATAATATATTGTTTTGTAAATAACAAAATACATTGCATGAGCCTTGTCCCGTCCTAAACCTCAAATCCACTACCTCTACAGAGAAGCAAGTTTGGGTCCGTTCCGATGGTCGTCTTCAACATTCGAGCCTTCCGCAGACTCAGTCTTCAGTCTCTACACCAACAATGTCTCCATCATCATCAGAGCCTTCTACTCCTAATGTTTCTACTCCGCTAGCCTCTGCTTCTACTGATCCAGAGATCGCCGCCAGCATCAAGCCTTCAGATATCCCGCCGCCTCTCCGTGCTTTCTTCACTAATCTCATGCTGCAAATCTCCAAGCTTGAGGATCGAAGCAAGTCTTTAGAAAGGGTTAACCAAGAGCTTAAAGATCACCTTCATACTGAAATGAAGAAGAAAGGTGTGGAAACTAGCTTCCACAATGAACAAGTGATCTTCATCCAAGATGAAGAAGTGCCTGTCACTTACCCTTCCAATGAGGGTGATATCCCTCTCAAGGTGCCTAACTACCAAAGGGTCCCTCTTTCTGATTATGATACTAGAGAAACCTCTAGCAAGGGTCCATATGAGCCATCGCCAGAATTCATGGGTAGCTACTTGTCATCTACCAAGTTGCCTCCTCCCTCACTACCATTGAGCATCGGTGCCGCCATGCCCACCATCTCTACTACTCCTCCTGCTGCTCAAACCTACGGCAGCTCTGATTTCTCTAATCACCCTTTAGTGGTAGCTATGCAAGAACAGATCCGCAAGATCTCTGACACTGTCAGCAAGCAAGCCACTCCGATTGTTAAGACGATCAACCCAAGTAATGTGGGTGCTCTCCCTAGAGACTTCAAGATGCTGAAGGTCTCCACTTTCTATGGTACTACTTGCCCTAAGACTCACCTCGACAGTTATGTGCTAGCTATGAGAGCCTGAGACTGTACCAACGAACAGATGGCCCGAGTCTTCCACACCACATTGGACGGAATTTCTCTCTGTTGGTTCTTGAGTTTGGATCCCTCTGAAAGGGTGACATGGGATCAAATCACCACCACTTTCTGCGAGAAGTATGAGTCAAACCTTGATTGACACGTCAACCGTACTGATCTAGAAAACACTATGTAGAGGCCTGGCGAGCCTATCTACGAATTCTACAAGAGGTGAAATCACAAGCTAGCAGAAAGTGGAAACACCTCATTCCGCTACAAAGATCCGACAAGTACCAGCTACTTTCCCAAAAGAAAATCTTCTACAAGTGCTTATTGCCTGAGCTTAGGGTGGCAATTGGTAACGGCTACTTTCCCGATCTGCGAGAAATGGTCGATGCTGGGGTCAGACACGAAGCTGGTATTACTGGTGTTGCTAAAAAGACTGCCAAAAGTGGAAACACCTCATTCCGCTACAAAGCTCCGACAAGTACCGCTCCTAAAGCTAAAGAGGTTGCCGGTCAAGTAAGTTTGGTTCAAGACAACTCCGCCTTTGATGTCCAAGCAGTGACAAGCACCTTCCCACGTGAGAAAGAACATTTTGATGATTTCGGCATGCCTACTGGCTGAGTGTTTGAAGTGTTGATGAAGAAAGGCTTGATCAAGCCACTTGAGAACTACGAACCGTTCAACAAGAAGGTTGACCTTGATGCGACCAAGTTCTACAAGTACCACAAGTACATTGGCCACACCACCGAAAACTGCAGACAACTCAAGCGTGTCATCCAAATATTAATTACCGAGGGAAAGATCGAGAAGCCTAAAGGTCCGAACACTGTAGCAAACCTGCTCCCAAACAATGGTGGCGTCAACATGGTTGAGCTCATCGGAGGTGACATCGGTATCCGATTGGGGTGATAACTCCCTTGGAATGCGGATTCCAATGGGCCAAGCATGGGTGCGACATGTCTAAGTTCTGTGGCTACCATAGAGTGTCCGGACACACCAACAACGAATGCTTCACCATTAAGCAAATCATTCAAAGGCTCATCAAAGACAATGTTATAGCCGACCCAAGAAAGATCATCGCCATGGATGTCAATATGGTGGAGATAGTCGGAGATGATATCAGTATCTTAGAAATGGTCGAAGCCTTTAAGCAACTGCAATTAGACATGAACTCCTTGTTCCGTGGTTTGTCAAGAATGGGGATACTTAAACCATTAAAAGGCTATGAGTCTCACGCAAACAGTGATCGGATGAAGTTTTGCAACTATCATAATATCACTGGGCATACCAACAATGAATGCTCACAGTTAAAGCGTGCGATACAAGGTTTGATTATTGACCAAGTGATAAGCGATCCGAGGCAAATTATGGCTCAGAAGTCCGAGGAGGGTCCGATTGATGTATCGGAGATGACTGACGCCTTCGGAAGACTAGGAGTCACCATGACTAACATGCTCGAGCTACTAGTAACCAAGAATCTACTCAAGCGGCCTAAAACCTATTGCATACCATCCTCCGGAAGTAACCCAGAAAAGTTCTGCGACTATCACCAAGTTACCGGTCATGCTACTGAAGAGTGCTCTGCTTTGAAAAAGTCCATTCAGAAGTTGGTTAACAACGGCTCCATCGAGAACCCCAAAGACACCTTTGTCAATCTAGAAGTAGAGAAAAAGGAACGGTGATCTAGCCAAACCTATTGTGGCAGACTCCGAGTCATGTAGTGATGATGAGATAGGTTATACTTCAAAATTCATTAATGATAGTAATTCTTCTTGTTATATGATGTCATTAGATGAACTATCTTTAGAAGATGCTCTGTTAGGAGATTCCAACTCCGGTCCACTTAAATCTCCACCATTATCGATAGCCGAAATCTTCAAAAATACTGCAGTCTCCATATGACACACGAGCAGAAATAAACCTACTCGCAAGGTCCGGACAGATATACCAATTAAACCCCAAGGGTACAAAGAAAGTCTTCAATAAGGAGCCAGAACCATTAGACCCTGAGAAAGAGGATCCCATTCTCACGTAGCTTAAACAAACCCAAGCTCACATCTCTCTCTGGTCTTTGCTCACCTCATCTCTAGCCCACCGTCAAATGCTTGAGAAGAACTTGGCCGCCACTATGATACAACTCCCGAGAATGTTACACAAATGATCGGCAACATTCACTTTGGGAACATTATCACCTTCTCAGAGCTCGATGTACCCCCATTTGGCATCAATCATAATGAACCTATGCACATCACCGTCGAGATAAGCAGGAAGAAAATCCCCAGAGCCTTTGTAGACAACAGATCTGCCATCAATGTACTACCGTCACGGATGATGGACGTAGTGGGTGTGGATGCGACTAGCCTTCGGCCCTCAAAACAGACATGCAGATCAGTATTGGGAATTGTTACTCTTCCATCTTCGTAGGAAATCAAACCTTGTCTACGGACTTCCAAGTGATCGACATACCATCCACCTTCACTATCTTACTAGGGCGCCCCTGGCTCCACAAGTCCAATGCTGTTCCATCCTCCCTGCATCAGTGTGTTAAATTCCAATCAGGGAATGAGGTGACAGTTATCTACAGCGACCTAGTAACGGCACAAGGCACCGACACGAAGGGAGTACCTGTGTTACAAATTCAACATGAGGAGGATCGCCGACTTTTCAGCCGGTTCGAGATAGTGGCACAAGCCCAAATATGTGATGACGATCTCACCAGAACCTCCGATAAAGTACAACATGTCTACAAAATACTTCGAAAAATGGGCTTCTTACCGGGGCTGGGGCTAGGTAAGAACTTACAAGGACCCACGCACTTGACTGAAGAAGTAGACCACAGAGGCCTGTTTGGGCTGGGGTACGTATTTACTCCCGCTGACAAGGCAGAGCAGAAGCAGATAGAGGTACTCAAGAAGAAGCAACTCCCTTACAAGAAGTCAGACATGAAACCCTACCACCTCTCCCTTAACAGTTACTATGTCAAAGAAGGAGAAGAGTATTAAAACTTCGAGTTCGCAGAACCATGGTCGACCACGACGAAAAACTACAAAAGGGTTTTGAAATCTTCAGAGATGTCGAGTTTGATTGGGGTAACCTAAAACTAAGGTACATGGAATCCCAAAAGACCACTGGCAGAATTAATACCTTTCAGAACGAGTACATCATCAAGGTGGACAAGGACCTGACCTATGATGCAGAATTTGTGTCTCTCGATGAACCTTTAGTTGGTGAAACCAAGGAAGCAGAACTATGGGACGGCCAAGATTTGTTCCAATACCTGAGCTTAGAAGATGATGTTGTAGCTGTTATTGAATGCGAACCTATGACTACTGCTATCGAGAATCTGGGGCTCGTCAGTCCATCTCCCAAGTCTCTCAAAGAGTCAAGTCCCCCTAGGTAAGTTAGGCCCCCCATTCTCACATATGAGTTCGTGTCTCCGTCTAAGTCTAGTGATCTCAAGTCAAAAGACTACAATGTAATCGCAAACACTGTCTTTCCTCGTGCATTAATCAAAAGTCTCGATCTTTCCGAGTATCCCGCTATAGCCACTCTTATAAATGATAAATTGACTAATCAATCTAATAATATCCAAATAGTTAATAACGATTCATTAAAAGAGGCAGACACAAACGAACTAAATGACAAATATATCCGAGAAATCTCAGAGCAGGTTATCAATCAAAGGGAAAATCGAGCCCAAGCTGCCGATTAGGTGTTAACATGTGTGAATCTGGGAAGACAAGACAAGCCGAAGTGGACTCAGATTGGGAGCTTCTTTCAAGGTGAAGAGCGAGAAGCGTTGATTAAACTACTCAGAGAATATGATGACATCTTTGCATGGTCTTGTGAAGACGTGCCAGACAGAGAATGGGAACAAATGATAACGCTAGACATTGGGTCAGTCAGACAGAGACTACAACCAGTCAAGCCAGAATGGTCACCACGCATGGGGGTCGAGATAGAGAAACTGTTACAGAGAGACTTCATCACATTAGTGCATTGGCCAAAATGGTTACTCGGCATCATCTCCGCAAAGAAGTACGAAAGAAAAGTGACGGTCCATATAGACATCATGAGTCTCGACGAGATGAGGCCCAAGCATGACTTTCCGCCATTTGACATAAACTCACTGCTAGAAGCTACTGAAGACAGAGTGGTGAGATCATTCCTCAAAGCTTTCCCCAAAAGAAATCGAATACCCGCCGCAATGCAGACCAGTGTTCTAAAAAGAACTAGGCGGGGCCTAGGCGGCGAGGCCGGGCCTAGCTCCTAGGGGACTAGGCGGGGACTAGGCGGGGCCTAGAATTTAACATATATTTATATTTTTTTAATTAATTTATTTGTAATTATACATATTTATTTTAAAAAATAGTGTTATTTAACATTTAGTTTTAATAACTAATAATTCATAATACTTAAATTGACACACACACAATTAAACATGGACATTGAAAATTAAAATAAGCATGAGTGACAAAAAAAAAAGGAAAAGGAAAAAAGAAAAAGAGCGGCTAATCACTCCACTCCACGTAAACATTGCACAGTACTTGTAAAAATAAAAAGAGCAGCTCATCTCTCTCTTCCTCATTCTCAAAAGTCAAGATCTAGAAATTAAAAAAAAACCCTAACATATTCTCTCTCTCTCTCTCTCTCTCTCTCTCAATTGCTACGTTGCAGCGCCGCCGCCGTCAACATCGACTAACCAAGCATAATCGAGCGACGACCGCCGCTACCACAAGTTTCTTATTCTTCTTTTTTTCTTTCTCTTGCCGTGTCCTACTTTTATCTTTGTCGGCTATCGATTTTCCGGTGACCATCGCAGAGCAGATCTGAGGAGGTGGCGGCGCCTAGACCGCCTAAACGACGCCTAGACCGCCTAATCGGCGCCTAGACCACCTAATCGGCGCTGAGGCCGCCTAATCGAAGAACCGACTTTTTCCGGTGACTTGGTGGTAGGCGCGGCGTTGCATTGCCGACCAGCGCCTCGGCGCCACCTAGGGCGATTTTTAGAACACTAGTGCAGACAGATGAGAAATTGTTCTTCCACACTCCATGGGGTTCTTATTGTCACGCAAACCGACTCCTAGAATGGAAAGGCATCTGTGTCTCTTACTATATGCCAACAACCGCACCATCAGACTCAGAAGTCTACCTAGATGACTTAGTCATACACTTCAAGAGACCACGGCCGACATATTGAGGATTTGAGGAAATTCTTCAACATTCTGAGAGGGCGAAAAATTATCCTCAACCCTATTAAGTGCAGATTTGGTACTATTCAGACAAAAGCTCTAGGATACAGATTATGACAGAAGTTCGAGGTCGACCCCGAGAAGACTAGAGAGTTAATAACAATGTCATCCCCTCGCCAAGAAAGTGAAAAGACTAAACTCATAGGTCTACTGAACTACAACAGTCGCCTCACGATGGCAGGAGACCCGGTCCTTAAAGAATTACAGAATTGCTCAGAAGAAGTTTGGAATCAAAAATGTGAATTGGCTCTAAATCAACTAAAGAGCCACTTAGTGAATACCCTCCACAAGCGGTACTCTTCATCAGCGGTACTCTCCATCAACGGTACTCTCTATCAAATGGTCTTCTACAACGGCCGTCCCCTTCAAAAAAATAATAATATTATTTTATTTCCCCCCTTCTATCTTCCTTTTCTAAAATCAGAAATAAACTACGGTGACCTGAGCCCCTTAGTCCTACTTGTAAAAAAGGAACGTAGGCAGCCTTCAAAGGTGCGGTCTCAAAAATAAATAAAAATCCAAATCTGGTTTGAGCAAATTCAATAAAGCAAACAATCTGTTTATAACTAAAGCAAAATCTCTATTTCCACAAGTCACTACACGTTGACATTTATTTGATGAGTCTAAGCTTAAAAGAACCTGCGAATAAATAGCCCTCTATGAAATTTAAATAAACTAAAACAAACTAAAACCTAAACTATGTGTCTGCAATGGCTATGGTTGGATACTCGGAGTCATTCCTCCTCCTCCTCCTCTTCTCTCTTCGGCTTCTTATCTCGTCGTCCGTGTCTAGCCTGTCTGGCAGGATCCGCAAATAAAGCCTTCCTCAACTGAGTCACCCCCTTTGGACCTTCTCTCTTTCTTTTCCTCTCAAGAGGTGCTAGTTGAGTCAACTCGGTCTCTACTTCGCGTTGTAGAGTTTCTTCCCTCCTTAAGCGTCTGCTCGAGACATAAGGGATCACCACCCTATGTCTCAGTCGTCTCAGAGTCTGTCTAAATTCCCCCAAAGTCGTCTGGTACCAGTCCAAGTATTCTCGAGACAGAAGTATGTCATAAGGTCGCTGTATACAGAAAATGATGGGCATGTGAGCATAAGACCAACACCGCTCCAAAAGCACTGCGACCCCGGTATTCATAGGGAGCATCCTGACATTAACCGTGCTGCAAGTCTCATCCCATGAAGAAGGTATAATCTGGGGCATCTCGTACTAACGGCACACCCGCACTGCATAATAATAAGTGGTCTCATCAAAGGCAGGAACTCGAATCATGCAAAGCTCACTTTGAGCCCACCATGCTCTGATGATCCCCCAATGAGGTATTATCCACTTGATCTGAGCCGTACCTATCTGCGCCAGATATGTCACCCATGCAGACCGAGTCATACCTGCAAATGGCTCCCTTATTCGCCTACTCTGATAAACCCAAGGTGACACCGGTCCAACAGGATCCTCCAACACTCGTAACCTCTCCTGCAACGACAGGGTTAGCAGTCGGGCACTCCCTCTGATCATCTTGCGAGATCCTGAGGCCAACTCCCCAATACCGTGCAAAGTCTCCCCAAGCAAGCAAGGGATAATACTGCGATTGGCCCGAGCTTGGTCCACCATGTCAAGACAACCCATCGTAGTCACTCCTACATAAGGTGGGAATAGTACCGAGGCAAATAGACAAAGTTCTAGACAATCCAAAGCTGCGTCAGACTCCACCGTGCTATTAATAAACCTGATGGGAAGCCCACAGAGATCAACATCATTGTCCAAAAACAAGCCTCTAGCTTCTTCGATGGAAATCCTCAGCAGTTGGGAAACCCGAATTTCTGGAGGGACTTGGTACTGCGGCATAGCTACCCTGTCCGTTGCTCTCCCACCACAAAGAGCCACAAAGTCTTCATAAGTTGGGGTGATTTCATTATAAGAAAAGTTGAAGACATGATTCTCATTGTCCAGAACTTGCAGCAGCACGAACCATGTTCTCATCAGGCTTAACTCTAAACAGTGACCAAAGACACTTGATCCCAAATCTCCTATCAAAGGATGCACGAGTCGCCTTGGAAAGCTTCTGGACCCATATCTTCAAACTCTTAACAAAGTAACGTTATCTCTCTTCGGAAATCCTAGGGTGTCTATCCATCAGAAGAACGCAGAAACTGTTACTTTTATCAGAACAAAGTGTTACATCTCAAGCTGACAAGCAGCTCAAACTTTTTGTGTGTAAAAAAGTATGTTTTAAAAAAAAAAACAAATCAAACCATATCATGACCTATGTAGTTTTATTCGTCTCGTCGAGACGAACACAATGATATTTTTATTTTTTTTCTGAGTTAAAATCTCAAGATATAACATTTTAAAGTTATTGGGGGGGGGGGGTTTAAGGAAGACACGTGTCGCGATCTGGAAAGTGGGAGGGCTGGATCCGGCGGTCGGCTGTAGCGGAGCAGGTGGATGCGAGAAGTAGCGGAACAATCCAGGGCTTGCCGCACGACGTGCGGCAGCCGCATATGAGAATTTGTCTAAAAGTAAAGTAGGAGAGCGAATAAGTGAGGAATATTAAACATTTTTTTGCCATTTTAGAAAATGGAAATATAGTTTGAAACAAATTAATAAGGAAAGGTGGACTTATATATTGGAAGTATAAGTTTCTCTGTTTCCTCCAAAGACACATCCAACCAACAAAACTGAATCAAATCATTTCTTTTACTCCCTCTTGTCTAAAATAACTGTTACTTTTAGTCAAATAGATGTAAGTTTGACCAATAAATTTAAAATAAAAATAATGATTCTAATAAAAATCTAAAATTTGTTATTAAAAGTATTATTAATTATAATACATTGACAAATTTCAGATTTTTATTAGAATCATTATTTTTTATTTAAATTATTGATCAAAGTTACATCTAATTGACTAAAAGGGTCAAGTTATTTTGAACAGAGGATAATGTAAATTTCTCATCCACCAATGAATGCATGTACGGATTTGACAGAGTTGAGAAATACATTAAGTGATGCGAAAAGCTTTGGAGAGAAGAAGTGGGAAAAATCAAGTCAAATGGGCGGCTAACGCCTGGTTATATTATAAGGGGTCTCCCATAAAAACAAGGGGATCCGTCTCATGTATGAGATGGGTCGACTCATGACCTATGGGGCATGACCCGTCATGTGGCAGCCTCCAATAGGTCTCATTTTTTTTATTTTTTTTTAGTTTTTATATTATTTTTTCGGCTTTTCCGTCGTTTACCAAAAGTAATAGTTACCATAACTTAATGTAATGACAGCATACATATAAAGTAACATTGTTCATAAGTAAACGTAACACATGTTTTACAAAAACAAAAGCTCGTTTTACCCATTTTTTCAAATGTAATACTAACTATAATTACATGTAACACAAACAATATCTAAATGTAATTATCATTTATACTGAAATGTAATAATGCTTTTGCAAAAATGTAAAATATTGTGTATTTTGATTTAATTTTTTGAAACAAAGTCACATTTGAAAAGTAACAACTCATATATATGAATGTAATTGTTTGTACAAGTAAATGTAACACTTTAATTCAAGAAATTATAACATATTTCTATAGATAATGTAATACTTTTACATGTAACACTAATCAAGTGTTTTTAGCTCTAAAAATGTAAATGGTTGAATTATTATTTTTTCTATACATATGTGTTACAATTATGTATAAACATTATTACATATAAATAACACGTTCGTTACATTTTAGTTGTAATAAGTATTACTTTAGGCAATCGAAGAAAACATAGAAAAAAACACTGTTACTTTTCTGTATATATGTATTACTTTTATGTATACAAACTATTACTTTATATGTATACAGTCATTACATTAAGTTATAGTAACTATCACTTTTGACAAACAAAAAAAAAAACCAAAAAAAAAATAATATAAAAATTTAAAAAAAAATTAGAAAAAAAAAATTAGCCTATGAGAGGCTGCCACGTGGCGGGATCAACCCCTAGGTCCTAAAGCCGATTCAATGGGCCGAATCGGGCGGGTCATAAAAACCCGTCTCATGGATGAGACGGGCTGTGCTGTTCGCACGCAAGTCTTTGTCTATAGACTTTATATTATATACGGAGTATCAGCCTCCCTCCATTATTATTAAGATCAGTGGTCAAGAAACAATGTATGGGATTCCATCCTTCATTTTTTAACTGCAAATAGAACACTGTTGCTCCTCCAATCTCAATATATCAATAACAGTTCATTTAATTGTGAGTTGGACTTTTTGCTCCCATTCTCATAATGTTACTCTTTTCTTTTGACAATTTAAATATTTAAAGATACTCCTCCGTCCCAAAATGATCTTCCTATTTATTATTTTTTATTGTCCTAAAAAGTTCTTCTCATTTCCATAATTTAGGCTTAAAAGTTTATAAACATGGCATGGATGGTGTAGCAAGTGTTTATATCCTTAAAAAGTTTGAATAGTCAAATGTGAAGATCATTTTGGGACGGAGGGAGTATTAACAAAAAAAATATACTCCCCCGTCCCATTTTAAGGTTTTTAGTTTGACTTTGCACGGAGATTAAGAAAAAGTAAAAGTTGTGAGTATCAAAAGTAAAGTAGGAATGAGAAAGTGGGTAGGGAGTTTTTGTTGTGAGAATGACAAGTGGGTCCCTTTGTCCATTTTAAATAATAAAGCAACAAAGAACTTTAATCTGGGACATACTAAAAAAGAAAGTAAGAATCTTAAACTGGGACGGGGACGGAGGGAGTATTCATTTCTAATATGATGTAGTACACGCAGCGGAATAATAAAAAGGGATATGAACAAACCCTCGTAAAAGGATTTGAACTACAATAATCTCCTAAAAAAAATATTCTGCAAAGAATCGAAATTTCTCAAACAAGAATCTCCGAAGAAACTCTTCTGCAAGCCAAAGGCTTAAGGGATTAAACCCAAACAAGATGCAAAGCAATCTTAATCTATATAATATATAATAAGAGAGTCAAATTCTCAATCCTCATGCAGCCATGTGGAATTGTGACGTGGAAAGCCACAAGTCACTGTTTTATAGGATTCAACAAATAAGTCTCGTTTTAAAGAAAAAAATGCATATTAATTTTCTTCCAAATTTAAACAAACATATTTAAAATTATTTGAATTTGAAAGTTGATCTAATAGGCTGTCAATCTTAATCAGCTTTACCAATCGTATTCAACAAAATTATGATGTCCCCATGGTTTTGAAATCTTCTATTTTTTTAAATACCAATTAACAATTCTTTTATCAAAACGTTGATTAAAAATTCAGAATTCTTTATTTCTAATTTTATATTGCTCATTCCGTCTCAAAATAAATATTTAAAAAAAAAAATTTTTTTATCAAAATAAAATTAAATTATTAGACATTTATTTTAAGACAAAAGTATTAACATTAGGAATTGCAGAAGAACTGGCTAGAGAGTATATTGGTACTACTTTGTTTTTTTTTTTTAGTACAAGTATATTAGTACTACTGAAGTAGCTGCTGTACACACATATTTGAAATTTGAAATTATTTAAATTTGAAATTTGGATATTCAGTTAGGGCGGAGGGAGTACTGCTTTCGTCCCAAAGTTATGGGACGGAAAGAGTATAAATAGGAGAGAGAACGTGGGGTATGGAATAGTAAAGAAATTGAGATTGTGAGTGGGCAAGTGAGTCCCATTAAATAAAAAGAGCCGGTCATCTATACATCCGTTGTACGGCGTACAACGGAGCCGAGCCGACCATTATTATTTTATTTTATTTTTTTTGCCACCCCAAATTTTTTTTCTTCAACAAAAGTAACACTTAGTATAACGAAATGTAACACTTTTGTTTTTCAAATGTAACACTTTTTTTGTTTCAAAAATGTACCACAAATTTGATGCAATAGATTAAAAGATAGCATAAAGATAGACAACTACATTAATGTAACACTTTTTATAAAAGGAATGTAACACTCTTTTTTCAAATGTAACACTTTTTTTTCGAATGTAACATTTTTTTGATGGAACAATTTTAATCCCTGAATGCCACACTCACTTTAGAATAGGATTGAGGAAGAGATGAAGCGGAAGCGATAAAATATATACCTGTTGAATCCATGGATGATGTGGGGAGAAATAAGATGAAGAAGAAGAAGTAGGGAATGAAGATCTTCTAAGTAATAGTGACTTCTTAATCTCTCAAGTACTTCAATAATGTGAAGAGAATTTAGGAGAGATAACAAGAATGAATAGTTGTTTCTAGGCTTGATGGAAGGGCCTTTAAATAGGAAACATTGTGTCACTTCACCTAGGGACTACACCCTTTCAAGAAGCTTAGTGATATTATATTACCCTTTTGCCCATCACAATTAGGTAATTATATATCCAGGAATTCTACACATTTTATTATCAACTATACTTTATAAATTAACATTATAATCATAATTTTATAAATGGAAGTCTAAATGACTTGTGTTGAAAGCCATGTCCTTACAATCTCCCACTTGGGTTGCAAAACAAAGTCCTTCCTTTAAATCATGAATATAACACAAATGACAACTCTAATGTGCCCACTTTATTGTCATTTATAACAATCTCGTCCATTAGCCATACAAGTATAGGACTAAAGGGCAGTCGTTGTAATTGATTCGCAACTAAACCCACAATAATCACGTATACAAATCTAACTAAATGACATAGATCAAAAGTATAGATGTGTAGCATGGAATCATAATGAATATATACATATTCTTCCAACTAGTCCAACTTAACCAAATGAGATCAAAACTTTAAATAATAGAACAATTAATGAAAGAACAACACAAACTCCCACTATACTAAATGTTATCAAAAGTTGTTACACCCATATGAGCAACATGCTCGTGAAACACTGAAGATGATAACTCTTTCATAAATGGATCCTCTAAATAGAGTTTGTTTCTATAAGTTGTATCTCTTTCGTTCATGTTGTACTCTTTTCTTTATAACAAGATAATTAATGTCTAAATCCATAAACTCTTGTTAGAGTACAGAATTGCTACCTGATAGTCATTTCTTAATTGGTCTTTCGACACTTGTTTTGACAAATTACAGTCCATTAAAACATATGCAGCCATATATTTAACTAATGTCGGAATACCTAATGATCTCAAGATGATCCGACTTCAAAACATAGGCATGTAGTTCTTTAGTGTTTTGTAAATACTTCTATCATTCTTTTGGCTGCTACTTAATGTTCTTTCCGGATTGCTTTGGTATTGACCAAGCATCCCAACATTAAATGTAAGATATACATATACATTAAGCTTCCTACTGCTGATGTAAAGAGGGAATTTTCCATATACTTGGATTCAAAATTTACTTTTAGGACACTGTTTGAGACTAAGAATGTCTCTTTTAAAATTAGGGGTGTCATGTGGTTTACAATTTTTGCATGCTAAACCTTTTGTAATACCTTTCCATATGGCCTTTTGTGATAATCCTAAAACATCTCGTGAGTGATCATGGTGAATTTGGATTCTTAATACAAAGATGCCTTACCAATATCTTTCATTTCAAATAAGAAATTTCTTAGTTTCCTTAATAAGATTCATATCATTACTAGCAAGCAAAATCATCATCCATATATAAGACCAAAATTATAAATTTACTCCCACTGAACTTATGGTATACACAATCTTAATCAAGATTCTTTTCAAAACCAAATAAAAATAACTTGATTAAGTACCATTGATGAGAAATTTGCTTGAGTCCACAAATGGATTTCTTTAAATTCACAAACTAATTGCTTAGTTTGATCCAAATCAACCATATATTCCTCAATGTCTCCATTAAGGAAAGTTGTCTTTATATCCATTTGATAAACTTCAAGATCATAATATGCTATATGTGCCATAATGATCTAAAAGTGTTTTTAGAAGATACCGGAAAAGTGCTTTCTTTATAATTAATGTCTTACTTTTGAGTCAAATCTTTAACAATTAGATGGGCTTTATATCTTTCCATATTACCTTGTGAATCATTTTGGTCATAAAGATTAATTTAATCCCAATATGTTTCACATCTTTAGGTAATGGGACAAGATCCCAAACGTTGTTATCCTTATAGATTTTAACCCTTCATTTATGACATTAATTTACTATATGAGAATTAGAACTATTAATGGTTTCATGGAAAATGAGAGACTCATCTCCCACTAAACCTAAGTGTCCTTTATTCTCGGCAATATACACTTCATAATTATCCGGATTTGCACTTTCTTCTTACTCTATTGGATCTTCCAAAGGGCACCGGTTCTATCTTATTTGGAGGTTGTTGAATTTCCTTCTTATGATCAACATTTCCATGTTGTTCAATATTTATAGGGAAATCATATTTATTTTGAATTGTATGTTCTTCTTGAATGTCAAGTTCAAAACTTGATATCCAATTGGAACTATGGGAAGTGGTATATAAATGGATTCCATACAAATGAATTCCTCTTCCTTTTTAAATTCAAAATATTACTCCAAATTCTCCCACTAAATTCAACATCCTTAAAAGAACCTAGCATTTCTCGTTTTTCAAAACGTTCTAACTTTCGGGTTGTAAAATTTATATATCCCCTAGTTCTCTCGGCTTACCCCATGAATAACTACTAATAATCTTACGTCTAACTTGCCCTTAGTAGACTTATAAAGTCTATCCTTATGCTAGACAACCCCATAAATGAATATGATTTAAGGACGAATAAGGAACGCGTCCTTAAATCATTAAGGGTTTATATTAGTAGCCTTAGAGGGAGCTTTAATGAGAATAAAGGTTGCGGCTTTAACGTATCGCCCATAATGAGTGAGGTAAGAGAAGTATAAAACATACTTATTACCATATCCTTAAGGATTTCAATATGTCTCTATTACAATATTCATGCTAGGCGTACCCGGCTCAATGTAGAGAGATATAATCCCACACTCTTTCAAAATAGCGAGTAAAAAGGACCTAGACGTTGTTTCTTTTAACAATCATTCCAAAGATGTATACACCATCATGAATGACCTTAATGTTCTTAATAGTCTTCAAAGTTGATTTCCAACTTTGTCTTTATAAGACTTTTACAACGTCCAAACTCAATATTTTATGAAGCAAATAAATGTATTCAAACTAAGAGTTAGTCATTTTGAACATAATAACTATTGTTGACCTTTTCCATGAAGGAATAATTAATGGCCTACAAATGTCCGAATGCATTAGTTCATTGAGACACTTGATGCTCTCGAGAATACTATAATGTTTGTAAATTTACTTTAAGGCATTTAATGCAAAAGTATTTTCCAAATTATCAAGTTTGTTTAAGATTTTCCTTTAACATAAGCTTATCAATTTTCCTCTTGGAAATATGACCCAAATGCCTATGCTTTAATAAAATATAAACTTTACTTGATAACTTTTGCTTTCTAGTTTTGGTTTCATTATTTAAGGGACACATTTATTGTTTGAATAATGTCAAGTAAATAAAGAACACTTGACAAAATACTAGTACCAACAACCTTGGAATTTAAAATAAAAATCACATTTATAAAAGATGAACAAAATAACCTTTTTTTGTTCAATAGTGTGATAAATATCAAATTCCGTCTAAATGACGGTACAACAAATGTATTATTTATACAAATAACACTAAGCACTTTAACAATAACCAAAATTCCCGATGCCTTTCACTTCAACCGGATCCCGGCTTCCATATAGATGAATCCTTCATCTTCTCCAGGACTTCGGTATTTCCGGCAATCCTACATAGACATTCATTATGTGAGTTGTTGTAACATAATTCAACCACTATGTATATGTAGGAAATGAAACCAAATTAGCCTTTATCACAAATAATTCCAAATGACATACATTTCTTAACACGCCAAGTGTGATACTTAGGGCAGTCGTACTTCATGTGAGTGAGGTCCTTGCAAAAGAAGCATTCCTCTTTATGATCATGAGATGATCCCTTAAGCTTCTTTTTACTTGCAACCGCAATGTCCTTCCATTTTCTCTTTGTCCCATGAGAAGAGGTAGATGCCAAACATCCCTCAATCATATCAAGGAATGTTTTAGCATCAACGTCCTTGGAGACACCGTCCAAAATGGTCTCCGGGACAACTATATTCATGATCATTAGGCTCACGCGGTTGGAGCGTTCCCACTTCTCATTATTTAAGCAATCTTCTTGAGTGCTTATATCAGAAAGAGGAAGAGGAAACGGTTCCCTTAATACGTGATCTATGTCCATATAGCCTAAGATCATCATCAATTTATTTTTCCAAGTTTTAAAATTAGTTCCGTTAAGCATCGGTAAAGTACTCATAGCAGTAATCACGGATGAAGCAATAAGTAAATCTGTTGGGTTTTGAGAACAAAAAAGAATGAAAACAAAAACATGAATAAGAAACTACAAAATGAAAAATGATTAACTATATCAACAAAATCCATCAATAAGACAATCAACATGACATCAAAACTAATATTTGGATTGCGAGTTGACTCATAAATGATTGCCTTAGGTAACAAGTAATTTGAACTTATATTTTAATAAATACTTAATCTTCCTTTGGGCCGACATAAGTACCTAAGAAAATATCCTAATGTTCATTTTATTTGTTACCACATGAATGCCTAAGTTTAATCAAATGTCAAAATCTTCTTTGGAAAATTCAAGTCATTCACATATTAACTTAAACATCCAACACTTTACAATTTAAGGGTTTAAATAACGTAAATCACTTAGGCGACAATATTATTTAAACAATGAATAAAATTGTCAAAGCATATAATTAATCATAATTTTTTAGGTTTGAAATAATGTAGGTTTTGTTCCAAGGGAAAAACAAAATAGTGCAAAACTTAGAAAAGTCCAAAACCTGTGAACAGTAACTGCTCGGCCGAGTCTTATGAAGTGCTCGGCCGAGCACCTTAATCAGAATATTTTGGTCAATTTGTCACATTATGCTCGGCCGCTCTAAACAAAACGCTCGACCGAGCTGCTCGGCCGAGTCATATGATGTGCTCGGCCGAGCACCTTAATCAGAAACAAATGCTTTATTTGACATACAATGCTCGACCGTTCAAAACCAAATGCTCGGCCGCGCAAGTCTTGGTCCGACCGGGCATAACCAAAGACCCGACCGGGTATTCAAGAGAACCGGACCGAACTCGACCAAAGGTCCGACCGGTTTATGCCATTTTTGGCGCCTGTTCATGTGCTCGGCCGAGCAAATCCAAAGACTCGGCCGAGCAGTTAGCGCTTTTTCATATGCTCGGCCGAGCAAAACAAAGGACTCGACCGAGCACCCCATTTTCTGCACTTTCTGAATTTGTTTAATTTATTCCCAAAAGGCCATGAATTGCAAGTAGATGCACATGATATGCACTTAAAACATAAAACCATGTTATTTAGGGATAATCTTGCCTTAAAATTAATGGAATCAAGTGAGTAGATCCACATGGTATGCACGAAAACATAAAACCATGTTATGAAGGGATAGTCACACTTGAACCATTTAGTTTTAATGAACAAAACTTTCAAACCTTTTCTGAATTTTAGATGATGATTATCAGTGCTCTATGAACGAATTAGAGTCCCTAATCAACATCAAAACTTAATGATTCAACAGGGAAAATGAATCAAAATTGAAAGTATACACTTTCCAAAAAAAAAAATAAGAACTCAAACTTAAACTAAAGATGAGCGGGGCTCTGATACCAATTGATGGAACAATTTTAATCCCTGAATGTCACATTCACTTTAGAATAGGATTGAGGAAGAGATGAAGCGGAAGCGATAAAATATATATCTGTTGAATCCATGGATGATGTAGGGAGAAATAAGATGAAGAAGAAGAAGTAGGGAATGAAGATCTTCTAAGTAATAGTGACTTCTTAATCTCTCAAGTACTTCAATAATGTGAAGAGAATTTAGGAGAGATAACAAGAATGAATAGTTGTTTCTAGGCTTGATGGAAGGGCCTTTAAATAGGAAACATTGTGTCACTTCACCTAGGGACTACACCCTTTCAAGAAGCTTAGTGATATTATATTACCCTTTTGCCCATCACAATTAGGTAATTATATATCCAGGAATTCTACACATTTTATTATCAACTATACTTTATAAATTAACATTATAATCATAATTTTATAAATGGAAGTCTAAATGACTTGTGTTGCAAGCCATGTCCTTACATTTTTTTCTCCCAAAAATAACATAGGATTGACAACTAAACTAATGTTACATTTTATAAAAAATGAATGTAACATTTTTTTTTCTCAATTGTAACAGTTTATATTATAAAATGTAACATTATATATGAAATGTAACAATTATTTATTGAGAAAGTAACAATTGAAATGCAAAACCATTTTTTTTGTAAAAAACTGCTGTTACTTTTAACAGTAGAAAGTGTTACTTTTTGAAGACGAAATTGTTACATTTATTAGAACAGAGTGTTACTTCTTAGCTGGTGAGCAGTTCAAATTTTTTTTTGTGTAAAAAAATGTATTTTTTTAAAAAAAATCAAACCATATCATGACTTATGTAGTTTTTTTCGTCTCGTCGAGACGAACAAAACTGTATTTTTAAATTTTTTTTTCGACTTATAAATCTCAAGATATAGCATTTTAAAGTTTTTGGGTTTTTTTTAAAAAGAGGACACATGGCAGCGCGCGGTTGGGTGACCAACGAGTGGCTCATAACGCGCCACGTGTCGCTCTGATAGTGGTTGAAACGCGGGCGGGTGGTGCGGGTCGGGCCGGGCGGGTTTGGCCCGCCGCACCCCATGCGGCTGATGTATATAAGATTTTGTCAAATAAAAATATATTATCACATTTTCGTTTTGGGTTAGTAACGATTGTTATGGGTTGCCCAAAGTTATGGAATGGAGGGAGTACGAGCTTTGAAAATTTAGTAGTTTTGAAGCACTCATTTTGGAATGAGACAAACTTTCCAAGATAAAAAAAAATGTAACTATCATTTTGAGACGCAATGAGTGTTTTCTCTTTTGATTTACAAAGTAGTATTTTTTTTTACTAGTAGGTAACCCGTCTGCACGGAAATCTATTCCGTTAATGTTTTTTTGTATTTTCCTTTTTTGATGTTGTTAATTGATAAATTAACATAATAATTTTATTTGAAAATATATGTATATTTTAAATTAATCAAAACATTTTCATAGCTTTGGTTGTACATAGTTGTAATAAATATATTTTTTAATTAATTTAGAAGTACATTTAAGTCTGTTGTATGAATATTTCAAAAAACCTAATGGTATTAATAGTAATAGTTAACATATATAGTAACTATTATGATTAAATAATATAATTAATAGTAATAGTTAATATACATTGTAACAATTATGATTAACTAATACTATTAATAATAATAATTAACTTATATAGTAACTATTATAGTTAACAATTATATTTAACTATTATAATTAACTAATACTATTAATAGTATTAGTTAGTTATAATAGTTAAATATTACTCCCTCCGTCCTGGAGTAAGAGTCATATCCCCCATTTACACGGAAATTAAGAAATGATGGAAGTAAAGTAAATATTATGAGTGTAAAAGTAAATTAGGAGAGAGAATGAGTGAGAGTGAATAATAAGTTGATTGATTTTGTGAGTATAAACGTAAAGTAGGAGAGAGAATGACTGAGATGAATAGTAAATATTCTTTGTCATTTTAGGAAAAAGACTTTTACTCTGTGACGTACCAAAATAGAAAGTAGGACTCTTACTCTGGGACGTAGGTAGTAATAGTTAACTATAATAGTTAACTATTACTATTATAAGTATTAGTTACTATAGTATAGTTAACTATATTAGTTACCATAGTATAGTTAACTATATTAGTTACCTATTATAGTACCTATTACTATTATAAGTATTAGTTAGTATAGTAGTTAACTATAATATTTACTTATTATAGTAACTATTACTATTATAAGTATATAGTTAAGTATTATTATAGTTACTTATTATAGTAACTATTACTATTATAAGTATTAGTTACTATAGTAGTTAACTATATTAGTTACCTATTATAGTAACTATTACTATTATAAGTATTAGTTAACTATAGTATTTAACTATAATAGTTACACTATATAGTAACTAATACTATTAGCTAATACTATTAGCTAAGAAAAAGAATTTGAAAAGTCTCTTATTTATAAGAGTGGTAATGATGTGGCAACACCAAATGCAACATTTCTCTAAAACTTGTCTATGTGGCAACACTATGTCTCTCCTCACCAACTTTAATATATATATATATAGATTTTAAACCCAAAGAATCATGACATTTAATTTTTCTTTTTGTAATGGAAAATGAAGAAACTGCAATTCACTTTCTTTTAGATGGTTTTCTTTTTTATTAATTTTCATAATTATTTTAACAATCGCGACTTTTCTTATTTGATTTTTAAAATTCATAAAAAAATGGATATTCATAAAGTAAACAATAACTTTCGAAAGTTCCTTTTCTACTTAAGTAAAATGATCATAAAGACATTTGTGTCATCATATTGATTATTTTGATGATAAAAACTCTACTAAATATAGTCCTTTGAAAAAATAAAATAAACATAGTGGAAAATAGCCCTACCTTTATGTATTTACATAATTACAATATACTCCATCCGTCCCATTTGAAACTTCACCATTTTGGTATGTCACATAAATTAAGAAAAGTGATGAGTGTAAGAAGGGTTGTGAGAGGGAAGAAGTTAGTGTGTATGACAAGTGGGCCCCATAATTTAAGTATGTGAGAGGAAAAATGAGTGGGTATGACAAGTGGGGCCTACATTTTTTACCATTTTAAGAAATGATGAAGCTTTCAACGGGACACCCATCTATATAATATATAATAAGAGATTCAAATTCTCAATCCTCATACAGCCTTGTGGAATTGTGACGTGGAAAGCCACATGTCACTGTTTTATAAGATTCAACAAATGAGTCTCATTTTAAAGAAAAAATTGCATATTAATTTCTTCCAAATTAAAAAAAACATATTTAAAATTATTTGAATTTGAAAGTCAATCTAATAGGCTGTCAATCTTAATCAGCTTTACCAATCGTATTCATTAAAATTATGATGTCCCCATGGTTTTAAAATCTTCTATTTTTTTAAATACCAATTAACAATTCTTTTATCAAAACGTTGATTAAAAATTCATAATTCTTTATTTCTAATTTTATATTGCTCATTCCATCTCAAAATAAATATTTAAACAAACAATATTTTTTATCAAAAGAAAATTAAATTATTTAGACAATTATTTTAAGACAAAAGTATTAACATTAGGAATTGCAGAAGAACTGGCTAGAGAGTAGGGATGGCCAAACCGGACCGGAACCGGACCGGAACCGGAAAACCGGACCGAAACCGGACCGGAAAAGCCCGGAACCGGAGCAAACCGGGGAAGAAACCGGAACCGGACGAACCGGAACCGCAAGGCATGCGGGCCGGTTCAGGGTCACATATATGCCGAAACGGACCGGAACCGGAACCGGAACCGTACCGAAAATCCCTTATTTTTCAATAATTTTACCGGAACCGGACCGAACCGGAACCGTATTGTGCCAAACCGGAACCGGAACCGGGGTAAGTGCGGGCCGGTTAAGGGTCACCCATTTGACGAACCGGAACCGGCGGTTCCGAACCGGAACCGGGCCCGGAACCGGTTTTGGCCATCCCTACTAGAGAGTATATTGGTACTACTTTGTTTTTTTTGAGTCCAAGTATATTAGTACTACTGAAGTAGCTGCTGTACACAGATATTTGAAATTTGAAATTATTTAAATTTGAAATTTGGATATTCAGTTAGGGCGGAGGGAGTACTGCTTTCGTCCCAAAGTTATGGGACGGAAAGAGTATAAATAGGAGAGAGAACGTGGGGTATGGAACAGTAAAGAAATTGAGATTGTGAGTGGGCAAGTGAGTCCCATTAAATAAAAAGATATTATCACGTTTTCGTTTTGAGTTAGTAACGATTGTTATGCGTCGTCCAAAGTTATCGAATAGAGGGAGTACGAGTTTTGAAAATTAAGTAGTTTTGAAGCACTCATTTTGGAATGAGACAAACTTTCCAAGATAAAAAAAAATAAAAAAAAAGTAACTATCATTTTGAGACGCAATGAGTGTGTTCTCTTTTGATTTACAAAGTAGTATTTTTTATCTTTTAAACCCAAAGAATCATGACATTTAATTTTTCTTTTTGTAATGGAAAATGAAGAAACTACAATTCACTTTCTTTTAGCTGGTTTTCTTTTTAATTAATTTTCATAATTATCTTAATAATCGCGACTTTTCTTATTTGATTTTTAAAATTCATAAAAAATGGATATTCATAAAGTAAACAGTAACTTTCGAAAGTTCCTTTTCTACATAAGTAAAATGATCATAAAGGCATTTGTGTCATCATATTGATTATTTTAATGATAAAAACTCTACTAAATATAGTCCTTTGAAAAAATAAAATAAACATAGTGGAAAATAGCCCTATCTTTATGTATTTACATAATTACAATATACTCCCTCCGTCCTTTGAAGCTTCACCATTTTGGTGATGGCACACAAATTAAAAAAAGTGATGAGTGTAAGAAGAGTTGTGAGAGGGAAGAAGTTAGTGGGTATGACAAGTGGGTCTCATAATTTAAGTATATGAGAGGAAAAAGTGAGTGAGTATGAAAAGTAGGGCCTACATTTTCTACCATTTTAAGAAATGATGAAGCTTTCAACGAGACACCCAACTATATAATAAGAGAGTCAAATTCTCAATCCTCATGCAGCCATGTGAAATTGTGACGTGGAAAGCCACATGTCACTGTTTTATAGGATTCAACAAATGAGTCTCATTTTAAAGAAAAAAATGCATATTAATTTTCTTCCAAATTTAAACAAACATATTTAAAATTATTTGAATTTGAAAGTCAATCTAATAGGCTGTCAATCTTAATCAGCTTTACCAATCGTATTCAACAAAATTATGACGTCCCCATGGTTTTGAAATCTTTTTTTTTTTTTAAAATACCAATTAACAATTCTTTTATCAAAACGTTGATTAAAAATTTATAATTCTTTATTTCTAATTTTATATTGCTCATTCCGTCTCAAAATAAATATTTAAAAAACCAATATTTTTTATCAAAAGAAAATTAAATTATTTAGACATTTATTTTAAGACAAAAGTATTAACATTAGGAATTGCAGAAGAACTGGCTAGAGAGTATATTGGTACTACTTTGTTTTTTTGAGTACAAGTATATTAGTACTACTGAAGTAGCTGCTGTACACACATATTTGAAATTTGAAATTATTTAAATTTGAAATTTGGATATTCAGTTAGGGCGGAGGGAGTACTGCTTTCGTCCCAAAGTTATGGGACGGAAAGAGTATAAATAGGAGAGAGAACGCGGGGTATGGAATAGTAAAGAAATTGATATTGTGAGTGGGCAAGCGAGTCCCATTAAATAAAAAGATATAATCACATTTTCGTTTTGAGTTAGTAACGATTGTTATGCGTCGTCCAAAGTTATGGAATAGACGGAGTACGAGTTTTGAAAATTTAGTAGTTTTGAAGCACTCATTTTGGAATGAGACAAACTTTCCAAGATAGAAAAAAATAAAAAAAAAGTAACTATCATTTTGAGACGCAATGAGTGTTTTCTCTTTTGATTTACAAAGTAGTATTTCTTTTCTTTTAAACCCAAAGAATCATGACATTTAATTTTTCTTTTTGTAATGGAAAATGAAGAAACTACAATTCACTTTCTTTTAGCTGGTTTTCTTTTTTATTAATTTTCATAATTATCTTAATAATCGCGACTTTTCTTATTTGATTTTTAAAATTCATAAAAAATGGATATTCATAAAGTAAACAGTAACTTTCGAAAGTTCCTTTTCTACATAAGTAAAATGATCATAAAGGCATTTGTGTCATCATATAGATTATTTTAATGATAAAAACTCTACTAAATATAGTCCTTTGAAAAAATAAAATAAACATAGTGGTAAATAGCCCTATCTTTATGTATTTACATAATTACAATATACTCCCTCCGTCCTTTGAAGCTTCACCATTTTGGTGATGGCACACAAATTAAAAAAAGTGATGAGTGTAAGAAGGGTTGTAAGAGGGAAGAAGTTAGTGGGTATGACAAGAGGGTCTCATAATTTAAGTATATGAGAGGAAGAAGTGAGTGAGTATGACAAGTAGGGCCTACATTTTCTACCATTTTAAGAAATGATGAAGCTTTCAACGAGACACCCATCTATATAATAAGAGAGTTAAATTCTCAATCCTCATGCAGCCATGTGAAATTGTGACGTGGAAAGCCATATGTCACTGTTTTATAGGATTCAACAAATGAGGCTCATTTTAAAGAAAAAAATGCATATTAATTTTCTTCCAAATTTAAACAAACATATTTAAAATTATTTGAATTTGAAAGTCAATCTAATAGGATGTCAATCTTAATCAGCTTTACCAATCGTATTCAACAAAATTATGATGTCCCCATGGTTTTGAAATCTTCTATTTTTTTTAAAATACCAATTAACAATTCTTTTATCAAAACGTTGATTAAAAGTTTATAATTCTTTATTTCTAATTTTATATTGCTCATTCCGTCTCAAAATAAATATTTAAAAAAACAATATTTTTTATCAAAAGAAAATTAAATTATTTAGACATTTATTTTACGACAAAAGTATTAACATTAGGAATTGCAGAAGAACTGGCTATAGAGTATATTGGTACTACTTTGTTTTTTTTTTTGAGTACAAGTATATTAGTACTACTGAAGTAGCTGCTGTACACACATATTTGAAATTTGAAATTATTTAAATTTGAAATTATTTAAATTTGAAATTTGGATATTCAGTTAGGGCGGAGGGAGTACTGCTTTCGTATCAAATTTATGGGACGGAAAGAGTATAAATAGGAGAGAGAACGTGGGGTATGGAATAGTAAAGAAATTGAGATTGTGAGTGGGCAAGTGAGTCCCATTAAATAAAAAGATATTATCACATTTTCGTTTTGGGTTAGTAACGATTGTTATGGGTCGCCCAAAGTTATGGAATGGAGGGAGTACGAGTTTTGAAAATTTAGTAGTTTTGAAGCACTCATTTTGGAATGAGACAAACTTTCCAAGATTAAAAAAAAATGTAACTATCATTTTGAGACGTAATGAGTGTTTTCTCTTTTGATTTACAAAGTAGTATTTTTTTATTTTAAACCCAAACCCAAAGAATCATGCCATTTAATTTATCTTTTTGTAATGGAAAATGAAGAAACTGCAATTCACTTTCTTTTAGCTGGTTTTCTTTTTTATTAATTTTCATAATTATTTTAATAATCGCGACTTTTCTTATTTGATTTTTAAAATTCATAAAAAAATGGATATTCATAAAGTAAACAGTAACTTTCGAAAGTTCCTTTTCTACTTAAGTAAGATGATCATAAAGGCATTTGTGTCATCATATTGATTATTTTAATGATAAAAACTCTACTAAATATAGTCCTTTGAAAAAATAAAATAAACATAGTGGAAAATAGCCCTATCTTTATGTATTTACATAATTACAATATACTCCTTCCGTCCTTTGAAGCTTCACCATTTTAGTGATGGCACACAAATTAAAAAAAGTGATGAGTGTAAGAAGGGTTGTGAGAGGGAAGAAGTTAGTGGGTATGACAAGTGGGCCTCATAATTTAAGTATATGAGAGGAAGAAGTGAGTGAGTATGACAACTAAGGCCTACATTTTCTACCATTTTAAGAAATGATGAAGCTTTCAATGAGACACCCATCTATATAATATATAATAAGAGAGTCAAATTCTCAATCCTCATACAGCCATGTGAAATTGTGACGTGGAAAGCCATATGTCACTGTTTTATAGGATTCAACAAATGAGTCTCATTTTAAAGAAAAAAATGCATATTAATTTTCTTCCAAATTTAAACAAACATATTTAAAATTATTTGAATTTGAAAGTCAATCTAATAGGCTGTCAATCTTAATCAGCTTTACCAATCGTATTCAACAAAATTATGTTGTCCCCATGGTTTTGAAATCTTCTATTTTTTTTAAAATACCAATTAACAATTGTTTTATCAAAACGTTGATTAAAAATTCAGAATTCTTTATTCCTAATTTTATATTGCTCATTCCGTCTCAAAATAAATATTTAAAACAATATTTTTTATCAAAATAAAATTAAATTATTTAGACATTTATTTTAAGACAAAAGTATTAACATTAGGAATTGCAGAAGAACTGGCTAGAGAGTATATTGGTACTACTTTGTTTTTTTTTTAGTACAAGTATATTAGTACTACTGAAGTAGCTGCTGTACACACATATTTGAAATTTGAAATTATTTAAATGTGAAAATTGGATATTCAGTTAGGGCGGAGGGAGTACTGCTTTCCTCCCAAAGTTATGGGACAGAAAGAGTATAAATAGGAGAGAGAATGTGGGGTATGGAATAGTAAAGAAATTGAGATTGTGATTGGGCAAGTGAGTCCCATTAAATAAAAAGATATTATCACATTTTCGTTTTGGGTTAGTAACGATTGTTATGGGTCGCCCAAAGTTATAGAATGGAGGGAGTACGAGTTTTGAAAATTTAGTAGTTTTGAAGCACTCATTTTGGAATGAGACAAACTTTCCAAGATAAAAAAAATGTAACTATCATTTTGAGACGTAATGAGTGTTTTCTCTTTTAATTTACAAAGTAGTATTTTTTTTTATTTTAAACTCAAAGAATCATGCCATTTAATTTTTCTTTTTGTAATGGAAAATGAAGAAACTGCAATTCACTTTCTTTTAGCTGGTTTTCTTTTTTATTAATTTTCATAATTATTTTAATAATCACGACTTTTCTTATTTGATTTTTAAAATTCATAAAAAAATGGACATTCATAAAGTAAACAGTAACTTTCGAAAGTTCCTTTTCTACTTAAGTAAGATGATCATAAAGACATTTGTGTCATCAATTGATTATTTTGATGATAAAAACTGTTGGTCCCAGAGGGCAACAAGGGTATAGAACCGCTAGAGAGGGGGTGGTGGTGAATAGCGGTCCAAACTTTTTCATAAAATACCCTTAAAAAATCAACCGAGTACTTATCAGTTTGGTCAACTGCGGTTTAAAGCACTTAAACCGAACTGATAAAATGCACTGCGAAGTTTTGCGGTTTTGGCCAAACTGATAGTTAAAGAGTTGGACGGATTGACTCGGATTGAAAATACTATGATGCAACTGAATAGTTAAACTTAAAGTTCAAAGAAAAAAACAATTCATCTTTCAAGTCATTTCGTATATGGAGACAAGTTAAACACCACAAACAAGAAAGATAAATAACAAGACAGAAAATAAAGATCAAACACACAATTGGAAGAGGTTCGTTCTTAAATGAACTACGTCCTTTACCTAGATGGTTAGTCTAGGATTTTCTAATAGCTATGAGACTTGTATTAATTTAGAGGAGGTTTTACAAGATGAATCTAAACTCTAAACAATAAGTCTAACCTAAGCTATAATAACAACCGGTGTTTTCGAAGTATATAATCTATGTGATCATATAAATCGGGTGTGTGTGTGGAAAGAAATCAAATGCTCTAAGTATCTAAATGATGGTTGAACAAATGAAAGTCTTTCGGTGTAAAGGCTGAGTATGAAAGGTTGTTAGGCTTGAAGCTTTGATGAAGAAAACTGGGTTTGCTAAGGAGATGGTTTGAAGATATGAATATCTGGGTTTGAATCTTCAAAGCAAACTTGAACATTTGGGAATGAAAATCTTGATGCTCAGCAACCTTCATTGTTGAGGAATGAAGGCTATTTATAGGCAATACACCCTTGTGACCGTTGGGTAAAGATTTGATTCAAATCTCCGGGTACAATTAGCTGTCGAAATCCTATTGGATGAGCTGTCATTTTCGTCCTTGATTTTGTCTTGTAGTCCTAGGTAGTTGTAGCACCACTACCTGACATCCGTCCTTTGTTGCAGAAAGGACTAACGGTAAACAAATCAAATTGCTTGGACAAGACCGACATTCCTTGCAGTAACTCCAAGTTTAACTTAGAGTTATTTTGACATGACATAAAATATTCCTTTACGGTTGAAAAGAGAATATTTGTCTAAAGAATAAATGACATTTCTTTAATTCTTCAATAATTGCACTGCGGTTCCACCAGGCATAGGAGCAGTTTGAAGGATGAACTTGATGTGCGATTTCATCAAAGCCACATACTGCGGTTTGATGAAGGTCTTAAGGTTCCATGCTGGCGGCTCGAAGATGACGGCTTGAGACACTAAACCGCGAGGAGTAAAACCGAACTATACTCAGCCTAGACAAACAAAAATCTATAAATGGACTTATCTAAAAATTGAAGTAAAACTTCATTACATGCGGTCCTAAAGTCCATAAAAAGACATGTGGCATGGATCAATCAAATTAAGGTGGGTGTACTAACAATGAATCCTAACAATCTCCCCCTATTTGATTGATGCCATTACCACACAATGATAATAGCAAAACATTGTACTTGGTAAAAACATGTCCGAAATAAATTTCATGAAATTGCATGTCCCAAGTCAATGCACACACTATGCTAGATCATAGATTTCTAATCTATCAAAAGAAATAAAAAAAAATAGGAATAGATAGAAGAGAAATTCATTCAGATGCATATAAAATGAAGTGATTTTGAAAATCAGATATGCATGTTTAAACTGAATGTTTAAAACAAAATGCACTTAAAAATATTTTCATGATGAAATGTAGTGCATGAGGTTTTGAAAATGCAAGCATTGTTTCACAAACAAACAGTTTGAATAAACAAAGTTTTTGAAACAGAATGCTATGCAATCATTCTCATTATAATTCAATCATAAAGGTTTTGAACTTACAATGTAGTGAATTATAAGGAAATCAAAAAGACTAAGAAAATGAAATCTAGTCTATTTCATCACCGGCGGCAGGAGCTATCACTTCTTCATTTTCTTCAACATTTGCCTGGGCGGCTTGATTATCAACAGCAACCTGATCTGGGGCGGCTTGATCAACATTGGCATTGTCGGTTGGAACAGCATTTCCTGAATCGGAGGCATGAGCGGTTTCAACAACCAAATCTGCTGCACGAAGCCGAACCACAGTAGGTTCGTTGATTCTAGTTTCAATAGCAGCAGTTTGTCTGACTAATCTGCCGGTTCTAAGCATTAAGTGCTCAGTGCTGTCAAAAGAATGTTGAGCCAGAATGTCAAGCTTTCCTTCTATAGAGTCCATCCTGGTTTCAACTTCTTGCTGCTTTAGGGAGTAGATGTCATGATTGGTTTTGACCATGTCTTGAAGTACAAGTTGATTTTTCAAAACTCCTTTCAGCATCTTTTTTATCTCAAAAATATCATTCACTCTCTCCCCTTTAATGGCATCAAGATCAGACTGAATAGTGAGGAGATGAGTGTCAAACCGAGAAGTGGCGGCTTGCTGATGAAACTGAATGTTCCTAACCGCATCTATAAAATCGGCGGTTGAGGCACGAAGTGGTAAAACAGGATAGGAAGAAACTGAAGGAGGAGGTTCATCAGAAGGAGTGTAGTCAGGCATAGGCTCATCATCATCATCATCATCAGAGATGGAGATGGCATCATCAGAGATTGGGATGGCCTTTTCGGTTGGATGGGAAGAAGATGAAGGCATTTTGGATTTACCTTTAACCTTATTACGAGCCTCCTCAAAAGATTCACCCATTGAAACTCTAAGGGCAATCTCAAATTCAATGGGATCAAACTGATCAGAAGAATGAATAGGAATAATGGCAATTTGAGAAGGAGGTGAAGGAACAGGATACCTCATGTAATCATTATAAAGAAAAATGGAAGGGGAAGGAACAATGAATAGGCGGTATAGGTTTGGAATGCAATGACAGTTAAAGTATAGAAAGAATTGGGAGGCAAGAGAAGGATCCATGAGAACCTGATAAGCGATCTCAGCCATTATCTGATCTGCAGCTGAAAGAATGGCATAAGGATTAGGGCGGCCAGCCTTCAAAAATCTGTCTTCGGCTTTGGCGGCGGCACGGGCACGAGCTCCAGCCCTTCGTTCCCTAGAAGTTTCAGCCTTGAACCTCTTCAGATAAGATGCCAGTTCTGTGGCACTCTTCTTTTTCTTTGGTTTCGGTTTTATGAAAGAAACTGAAGTCTGAACCAAAGTCATAACCAGTAGTTGAACTGAAGGAAGAGGCAGCGGTTGAACCGACAAAGAAGTAGACGGCAAAACTGGAGATGGTAGAACTGCTGTAGCATACGGTAAGTCTGGAGATGAAGGACTAGATCCTGGTTGAACTGGAGATGGCTGAACCGGAGAAGGAGTGTGCTCTGGTGAGTCAAAGTTCAGTTTCTTTTAAGTGAAGGAGGGGAGACTTCAACCATCATTGGGTCAATACCTGCCTTTCTCATCTCAGCTCTTTCTCTTAATTCTTTTGCAAATGCACCTTCAAGAGGTGAGTGATCCTTCTTGTCATGAGCCTCACCGAAGTCTACTACACCCGGTGGCCTTGTCTGCCAGTGTTCCACAAACTCATATTTCTTTATCAACTTTTTTCTCTTCTTTGGCGGTTGAACCTCAAGAATTTCAACATCTTGCTTAGGTTCATTTGCCTCAGACATGTCAGTCTGCTCAGGCATAACTGCAGCCTCAGACACTGTGGTCTGCTCAGGCCGAACCGCAGCCTCAGACTCTTCGGTCTGCTCAGGCTCAGTTTGAGTAGAAGGTTTAAGGTTGGGAAAGGATTTATAAATCTCAGCCAACTGTTCTTCAGAGAACTGAACAGATGACGGTTTAGAAGTTGAAGGTTTAGGAGGAGAGGAGATAGGGAGGAAAAGATGAGGTGAAGGAATGAGTTCTGGAATAGATTTGGCAGCTTTGAGAGAGGAGGCATCCATTGCAAAGTTAAGGGATTTCTCTACATTCTGATGTAATGGAGAGAGAGGTTTAATTTGAGGTTTGGGAATTGGAGGTTTTGAAAAGGTAGGGGAAAGTTTGATTGGTGGGAATGAAGATGAAGAAGATGAAGGTTTAGAGAGCGGTTTGGATGAGGGTTTAGAGGGAGGTTTGGTTAGGTCTGCCTTTGTAATAACTGAGGGAATTTGGAGGGTTCCCTTCCTTTTCCTTGGAGCAGCGGTTTCCTTGGGACGAACCGCAGGTCTAGACCGAACTGCAGGCTCCCCCTCAACTATAGGCTCTCCCTCAGCCTGTACCGCGGTTTGAGCTAACTGACTCAACCCCAATCTGTTCAAAGTAGCAGTCTGACCTTCATTCCTTAACATCGTAGCATGGGCCTGATCAGCAATGGCACCAGCATACGGTTTGTTTGACTTGTTGAGCCGAGCTTCAGGGAAAGGGCCACATTCAGCTTCAGGAAGAGGGTCTTCATTCCAAACTGCCTGTGCATACCGCCATCCAAAAGCGGTTCCGAATGCATAAAATTTCAACGATCCAAAAACAGACTTCTCAATTGGATCCAACCAATAGTCTTTGTTTTCTGTAGAAAACTTGAAGATGTCAGTGTCTTGGTGCAAAAACTTAGTCAGAAGCATGCAATGAGTTCTGATCTTGGACTTTCCAGCGCCTTTAGCAGCATGAAGGCGGTTCAGGGCATTGATCATCTCCTTCATTACAACCTTGGACCAGTGCAATTTCTTCCCTTTGAAAATCGACACACAGTAGGCATACTGCTCACTGGTAAAGTTGTTATGGTTCCCATTCTTGCACATAACCCCAGTATCTACTAAATCACATAGCAGTGACATAACCTCTCTAAAATCCTTCTTAGAGGAATTCTTGGTGGAGAATGAATTAACTCCAATTAACTCCATTGTAGTACTGCTCAGAAGTTCTGGTTTGATCCCCATAACTCCAGAGTTCTCAAGACCAGCTAGAACTGCGATCTTGGAAGCGGTTAGGACCACAGGCTTGCCACAAACCATGGACTTGATAGCATCCTCATATTTCACTTCTCCGGTTTCCAGATCCCTTATCGGTTCTCCTCTTACATCCAGTAAGGCAGCATTTGTGGAGATCCCATTCTCAAAAAATTCAGCACAGATAATTGTCACGAATTGGGGTTCATCCATTAGGAACAAGGGCAGAAGCTTAGCATCTCCAACCAGTTTGAGTAGCTTCCTCCCAACTGCATCTTGCTTGAATTCCTCTTCTAAAATTCTAGAACCGGGGACAAAGTTTGATGGATCCTAAAAAAATATTCAAAGTTAGAAATAATTTGAAGACTAACAGTTGAAATCTTAAGCAAACAGCGGTTCATACCATTTAATCAAACTGTAACAAGTAATCCTAATAATGAAAAGATGCAGTCTAAGAAAAGTAAGGGTAAAAGAGTAAAAACATAAAAGTAAATGAACAGTAAAAACAAAAAGGATCAAAGAGGGAAAATTTTGAAAAAGAGTTTGAATGCACGAAGAACACGAAGAACAGAGTATGAACATGCAAAACAAAAGCTTAACCAAAATATGAAAGAATTATACCAAAATGATCACAACGGGCAGATTCTAACAAAGTTCTAAATAAGCTAAGGCAAATAACAACACTAGAACCCAGAATCTGCAAATATGCGCAAAAACACCAAATGACCCAAAAATTGATTTTGTTCAAAATTGAACACAAATCACGAAATAAAGTAAACAATCAGTATGAATAAACAAATGCGAGTTTAACCCAACCAAAAATATGAAGAAAAAGCATAAAATGACTAAGGAAGATGAACAAGCTTTTTCAAGCAACAATGACGGATAAAAAAAATACTGAGTTAGGGTTCAGAAATTCATACCATATCGGGCTTAGATGGTTTGGACGATGTAGAAGTAGAAGCCAGATCAATGGTTTTCTTTGGTGCCATTTCAAAAATCGTTTAAGTATAAAATTTTTAGAGTGAGAACAAAAAGAATGCAGAGAGAGTGCAGAGGAGAAAGAAAGAGATTTTGCTAAAAAGAGTAAGAAGGTAAAAAGTTAAATTAAAATTTAGTTTGTCTTTTATACTCAATTAACCACCTCGGGTAGTGGAGCGGCCATGACAGCTGAGGAAAACTTAACCGTCAGCGTACCTGTCGATTCGCATTAAATACGGCAGAGATAATTGCACAAAGGTCCTTAAAGAATGAAATGACATAAAGTAGGGACTAAACTGCAATTAACCATACCTGAGCGGTTTGAGTAAACCGACTTACCTTTTCCTCATTATCGGTTTTGATGAAACCGATATCTCTCAGATTCGTCTTCGGTTTCAGTAGATCAAACTGAGTCTTTTCTTTCACGCTCCGGTTTGGATCAAACTGAAGATATTCTTCTTGACTGTTCAGTTTGAGTGGAATCTTCAGCCGAACCTTTATTATTGCGGTTTAATGTTTGATAGAACCGCAAGATTTTTGCTTTTTCTTAGAAGAGCCAAAATACTTAACAGATATTATTAGAACAAGAATTAGGCATGAAATATATTAAGTAAGTTCCAGCATACCCATTTTTCCTCGTAAGTGAAAGAACCTTGAATTTTCAAGCGGTTTGGTGTGGATATCAGCAATTTAATCATCGGTTCCCACCTTTGCTAGAAAAATATTCTTCTTTTCAACATGATCTTTGAGGAAATGATATCTTATGTCAATATGCTTGGTTTTTGAGTGTTGAACTGGATTGTTGGAGATAGAAATTGCTGCAGTACTATCACAGTAGATAGGGCAGTTCTTTTCAAATACTTCATAGTCTTCCAACTGCTGTTTCATCTAGAGAATTTGAGAGCAACAACTTCCAGCCGCAATATATTCAGCTTCAGCTGTTGAGACTGAAACCGATGCTTGTTTCTTGCTGGACCATGATACAAGCCGAGATCCAAGGAACTGACATGTACCACTAGTGCTCTTTCTATCAATCTTACATGCTGCAAAGTCAACATCTGAATAACCTAACAAATCAAATGAAGATTCTTTGGAGTACCAAAGTCCAAGGTTAACAGAGCCACATAAATATCTAATAATACGTTTAACAGCTATAAGATGAGATTCTCTAGGGTCAGCTTGAAATCTAGCACAAACACACACACTGAACATTATATCTGGCCTACTTGCAGTTAAGTAAAGAAGAGAGCCAATCATACATCGGTAGAGTGTCTGATTCACTTTCTTACCTTGTTCATCTCGATCCAAACTGCAGGCCTTTTGCATTGGGGTATCAACTGGCTTAGCGGTTTCAAGCCCAAATTTCTTGATCAAGTCTTTGGTGTATTTGGCTTGGTTGATAAAGATTCCATCATGACATTGCTTGATTTGGAGTCCAAGAAAGAATGTTAACTCTCCCATCATACTCATCTCAAATTTACCTTTCATAAGCTTCTCAAACTTAACACAATTAGTTTCATTGGTAGAACCGAAAATAATATCATCAACATATATTTGAACTAATAATGAATGACCTTTGTGTTTAGCAATAAATAAAGTTGTATCAATTTTACCTCGAAAGAAGGCTTGCTCAATAAGAAATTTAGATAGAGTGTCATACCATGCTCTTGGAGCTTGTTTGAGTCCATACAAGGCCTTCTTGAGCTTGAAGACATGATTAGGATATTTTTTGTCTTCAAATCCTGACGGTTGAGCTACATAAACTTCTTCTTATAGTTCACCATTTAGAAATGCACTCTTCACATCCATTTGATATAACTTGAATTTCTTGAAGGAGGCATAGGCCAGGAACAATTTAATGGCTTTAAGTCTGGCTACAGGGGCAAAGGTTTCATCATAATCAATCCCTTCTTCTTGCCTATAACCTTGAGCAACCAACCTTGCTTTGTTTCTAGTCATAGTACCATTTTCATCTATCTTGTTTTTGTATACCCATTTTGTTCCAATTACGGTGTGATCTCTGGGCCTTGGAACTAGAGTCCAAACTCTGCATCTTTCAAACTGATTGAGTGCTTCTTGCATTGCAGCTATCCAAATTGGATCACTTAGAGCTTCATCTACCTTCTTCGGTTCCATCTGAGATAACAGTGTGGTTGAGAACAAACTGTGGTTATCTCTATGGGTTAAGCTTCCTCTTGTTTGAACACCAGAACTGATAGGACCTATAACATTGGTTGTTGGATGGTCTCTATGCTCATAAATTTCTGGAGGGAGGTCTTCATGAACCACTATTTCTTGAAAGTTTTCTAGAGGAGGCTCTTCTTAATAATCATTGAAATCTTCATTGAAGGTGATGATTGGAACTGGATCAACGGTTTGAATGGGATCAGAAGAGTGCAGTTCTACAGCAACACCTTCGGTTTGATTTGGAGCAGCTGGAGAACCTGATGGAGCGGTTTGAGTAGGTTGGTCATTTGCGGTTGCATGATTAGGGTAAGATGTACCTGTCTCAAAACCACTAAAATCATCAGCAACATTTGGAGCCATATGTGGCTCAAGAAGATCATGTTCATCAAATGTAACATGGACTGACTCTACAATTTTTAATGAAGTCTTATTGAAACAACGAAAAGCTTTAGAGTGTTTTGAATAACCAACAAAAATACCTTCATCGGCCTTAGCATCAAATTTACCTCGATGCTCCCTGCCATTATACAAGATGTAGCATTTGCATCCAAATATTTTAAAGAATGCAATGTTGGGTGATCTGTCTCTCCACAATTCATAAGGAGTCTTGTTGTGAACTTTGATGATGAGGGAGCGGTTCTGGGTGAAACATGCGGTATTGACAGCTTCGGCCCATAAGTACTTGGGAAGCTTGGCTTCTGCAATCATGGTCTTCCCTGCTTCAATCAAAGTTCTGTTCTTCCTTTCCACTACTCCATTCTATTGTGGAACCCCAGTGGCGGAGAAATTATGATCAATACCATGATCATCACAATATTGGGCAACACCATTGTTTGTAAATTCGGTTCCATTATCTGAACGCACAGCAACGATGTCATCCAATTTCTGAGTTTGGAGCTGTCTAAAGAGAGCAGTTATGATGCCATAGGTATCATCTTTAGAGGCCATCATTTCCACCCATGTATATCTTGAATAATCATCAACCACCACTAGTGTATAGCGGTTTCCTCCTATACTGGCAGTTGGGACAGGTCCAAATAAATCCATGTGAAGCAGTTGTAAGCATCGGTTCGTTGAAGCCGCGGTTTTGCTTAGAAATGACTGTTTGGGCTGCTTACCAAGCTAGCATGCTTTACATTTCTTATCATGGTGATCAACCACTTTGGGTAGTCCTTTGACGAGATCGTCCCTTTGCAGTTTTGCTAGATACTTGAAGTTCAAGTGGCTGAGCCGCTTATGCCATAACCAGCTGCTTTCACTTATATTTTTGGCTACGAAACAGAGGTCAGCAATAGAAACAATATTACTTAAATCTATCATATATACATCACATGTTCTGTTGCCTGTCAGTAGAGTAACTCCGGAAGTTGCATCTTTGTTGAAACAATTAGTTGAAGTAAAGTTGCAGTTCATTCTTTTGTCACAAAACTGAGATATGGAGAGAAGGTTGTGCTTGAGTCCTTTTACTAGTGACACATTTTCAATGGTCACCTTTCAACGTTTGTTTGCTCCATATCCTATTGTTTCTCCTTTCTTGTAATTTCCAAACACTACTGGGGGCCCTCTCATACCGATGAAATCAAAAAGAAGTTCATTATCTCCGGTCATGTGTCGTGAGCAACCATTATCCAAATACCAAAGATCCTTATTCTTCTTTGCGGTTCCAGCCATAAAGCATAAGATCTGAAAAATAAACATTAAAGATTTTGGTCCCCCTTATTCTTTTGGGTCCTAGGGTTAGCATCTTTTTGGGACCCACACCTGTTTGACCTTAGGATTTTTACGTCCCTTGGCATTGGGTGTGAACCTTAAAAGACAATGACCAGCACCATGACCATAATCAGCACAAATAGCACAATGAATAAATCCAGGTTTTGGTTGCGGTTTTACAAACCCTTTACTGACCTTCGGTTTCTCATGTTTTACTGGGTCAGCGGTTTTGGCTTTAACAAAGATTACCTTCTTGAGCTCAACCTTCCTCTTAGGTGTGGTTTTAGGGAAAATGATAGGAATTTTCTTAAACCGACTAGGAGTGGTTTCATCACTCAATACTTCTTTAGTTACCTCAGCCGCTGTGGATTTCTCTTTCCACTTTAAATCTCTCCCAGTCTGGTTTTTAGGATACTCAAAGAAATAATTTTGCCTTTTAATTTCTTGTTTTGAGCCCTTTTTACCGGCATGATTAACCTTAGGAGTTTCTTTGGTTTGTTCAGTTGGTTTCACACCACCTTCGGCACAGAGACAAGGACACTTACACCCATCATCGGTTTTAAACCCCAATCCACTTTTATCCGAAGTAGGAATTTGTGAATTTAGGATTTGTTCCACGGTGACACCAGACTTAGTCCATACATCGGTCACTTTTTGAAGGTCATCCCTTTGTACTGTAAGCTCATGGATTTGGGTGAGAAGTACCTCGGTTCTGTCCTTCAGATAGCGGTTTTCATCCACAATAGTAGATATCCCAGCAATTTGTAGCTTGAGGTTTTCAATTTCCTCCTTGTGGGATTTACATTCACGTTGGGATTCTTCAAGTTCCGCAACCATTAGTTTATATGCCTTTTTAAGCACAATGTGTTGTTGACATATAATATTAGCACGTTCTAGTACCTGGTCATCATGGCTTTGGTCCGCTTGGACCTCAGGAGTGTAGTTTGGTGTTGTAGGAGCTTTGCTTAATCTAGCCTCAGGAGTCTTAGGTGAAACTGACTTCATTTGTTGATTTGGCAGTGGAAGGCTTTCGTCAATTTCAATTCTTTCTTCAAATCCCATAAGGCAGAGATTTGCAGTTTCTTCATCATCACTTTCATCTGAGTTTGAACCCATCCATGTCAGCGGTTGATCTCCTTGGTCAGCTACCATTCCTCTTCTTTTCACGAACTTCTTGTTGAATGGTTTCTTTGCTGGCGCGGCTTCATAACGCGGTTTGGGACAACTTGAAGCAAAGTGACCTGGTTGTCTGCAGTTATAACAGACCAAGGCATCCCTTGTCTTGGGATCTGCAGTTTTGTTGAATCTGGTTGGAGGGACAAACTTTGCTGGACCTTTGGATGGAAATTGAGATCTATTGTTTTTCCTGAACTTGGTGTATTTCTTCACATACAAAGCAAATTATTCATCATCCATTTCATCAAAATAAAATTGAGTAGAACTTGAGGATTGTGGTACTACACTCTGAGCATAAGAACTTTGAGGAGGAGTGTAGGGTTGATGAGACTGCTGATAAGATTGATAAGGTTGAGGATATGGTTGATGTGATTGAGGATAGGATTGGTGAGATTGCTGGAAATACTCAGGAGCTGCGATTTGAGGATTGTATCTAGGAACATTTTGATCAAGAGGAGCGGTTTGCAAGTGGAGGTGAGGAGCGGTTTGATGATGGTCTGGATTGTAGACAGGAGATGAGGTATTGTTGAATACAGCTAGAGAGAGTGTTTTAAATCTGCTTTCGGTTTCATGGACCTCTTCAAGCTTGAATTCAAAAACCTTCAGCATGGCATACAAGTGTCGAAGATCAAGAGCTTCCAAGTCCTTGTTGTCTTCAATGTTAGTAGTTTTGATCAGCCATTTGCTACCAAGTGCTTGCATGAATCTCATGTTCAAATCTGTATTAGAATAGACATGTGCAAGAGAAAAACACACATTAACAATATTAATAAACCTCTCATAGCATTGTCTAAGAGATTCCTTAGGATCTTTAACAAAATAGTCAAAGAGTCTTCTCTGTTGATAGAGGCGGTTCTTCTTGGTATCTAATCTCCTTCCAGAAAGTCAACTATAGCATCCCAGGTAGCCTTTGCGGTTGTGCAGTGAAGTACCTTAGAATGAGTCCTCAAGTCAATAGCTGACACTAGCATGGACATAGCTCTTCCATCAAAATACACATTGATGCGGTCTGCATCAGTCCACTCACTTTCTAACTTCTTAACTTCAGCTTCTTCTCCTGCGGTTCCTGCACGTGGATTAGCTTTCATAGGAACATATGGTCCATCAGTAACCGCGGTCCACAGTCAACGATCACATGAAATCAAGTGTTTCATCATCCTATCTTTCCAAAAGATAAAACTATCTTCATCCAGAATCAGTAAGTGATTCGAATTGGATGTTTGCATCATATGGGTGTTTGTGTTTGCCATTGGATCAGCACCCAAGCGGTTAAGCTTGTAAAAGCAAGTTTAGTGGATATGCTCTGATACCACTTGTTAGTCCCAGAGGGCAACAAGGGTATAGAACCGCTAGAGGGGGGGGGGTGAATAGCGGTCCAAACTTTTTCGTAAAATACCCTTAAAAAATCAACCGAGTACTTATCAGTTTGGTCAACTGCGGTTTAAAGCACTTAAACCGAACTGATAAAATGCACAGCGGAGTTTTGCGGTTTTGGCCAAACTGATAGTTAAAGAGTTGGACGGATTGACTCGGGTTGAAAACACTATGATGCAACTGAATAGTTAAACTTAAAGTTCAAAGGAAAACACAATTCATCTTTCAAGTCATTTCGTATATGGAGACAAGTTAAAGACCACAAATAAGAAAGATAAATAACAAGACAGAAAATAAAGATCAAACACACAAATGGAAGAGGTTCGTTCTTAAATGAACTACGTCCTCTACCTAGATGGTTAGTCTAGGATTTTCTAATAGCTATGAGACTTGTATTAATTTAGAGGAGGTTTTACAAGATGAATCTAAACTCTAAACAATAAGTCTAACCTAAGCTATAATAACAACCGGTGTTTTCGAAGTATATAATCTATGTGATCATATAAATCGGGTGTGTGTGTGGAAAGAAATCAAATGCTCTAAGTATCTAAATGATGGTTGAGCAAATGGAAGTCTTTCAGTGTAAAGGCTGAGTATGAAAGGTTGTTAGGCTTGAAGCTTTGATGAAGAAAACTGGGTTTGCTAAGGAGATGGTTTGAAGATATGAATATCTGGGTTTGAATCTTCAAAGCAAACTTGAACACTTGGGAATGAAAATCTTGAAGCTCAGCAACCTTCATTGTTGAGGAATGAAGGCTATTTATAGGCAATGCACCCTTGTGACCGTTGGGTAAAGATTTGATTCAAATCTCCGGGTACAATTAGCTGTCGAAATCCCATTGGATGAGCTGTCATTTTCGTCCTTGATTTTGTCTTGTAGTCCTAGGTAGTTGTAGCACCACTACCTGACATCCGTCCTTTGTTGCAGAAAGGACTAACGATAAACAAATCAAATTGCTGGACAAGACCGACATTCCTTGCAGTAACTTCAAGTTTAACTTAGAGTTATTTTGACATGACATAAAATATTCCTTTACGGTTGAAAAGAGAATATTTGTCTAAAGAATAAATGACATTTCTTCAATTCTTCAATAACTGCACTGCGGTTCCACCAGGCATAGGAGCGGTTTGAAGGATGAACTTGATGTGCGGTTTCATCAAAGCCACATACTGCGGTTTGATGAAGGTCTTAAGGTTCCATGCTGGCGGCTCGAAGATGACGGCTTGAGACACTAAACCGCGAGGAGTAAAACCGAACTATACTCAGCCTAGACAAACAAAAATCTAGAAATGGACTTATCTAAAAATTGAAGTAAAACTTCATTACATGCGGTCCTAAAGTCCATAAAAAAGACATGTGGCATGAATCCTTTATAAAAAGTGTTACATTAATTTAGTTGTCAATCTTTTATGTTATCTTTAATCTATTGCAGCATAATTGTGGTACATTTTTTTTTTTTTAAAAAAGTGTTACATTAATATTTGAAAGAAAAAAGTGTTACATTTCGTTATAACAAGTGTTACTTTTGTTGGGAGGAAAAAAAGTTGGGGGTGGAAAAAAAAAATGAAAAAAAAGGTTGGGGGGGGGGGAGCTGACCTGGCCTGTCGAACGCTGTGCGGCGGGTGTACAGGAGACACCCTCGTGGAAAATAGCCCTACCTTTATGTATTTACATAATTACAATATACTCCCTCCGTCCCATTTGAAGCTTCACCATTTTGGTGATGGCACACAAATTAAGAAAAGTGATGAGTGTAAGAAGGGTTGTGAGAGGGAAGAAGTTAGTGGGTATGACAAGTGGGCCCCATAATTTAAGTATGTGAGAGGAAGAAGTGAGTGGGTATGACAAGTGTGACCTATATTTTTTATCATTTTAAGAAAGGATGAAGCTTTCAACGGGACACCCATCTATATAATATATAATAAGAGAGTCAAATTCTCAATCCTCATGCAGCCATGTGGAATTGTGACGTGGAAAGCCACATGTCACTGTTTTATAGGATTTAACAAATGAGTCTCATTTTAAAGAAAAAAATGCATATTAATTTTCTTCCAAATTTAAACAAACATATTTAAAATTATTTGAATTTGAAAGTCAATCTAATAGGCTGTCAATCTTAATCAGCTTTACCAATTTCAACAAAATTATGATATCCCCGTGGGTTTGAAATCTTCTATTTTTTTTATATACCAATTAACAATTCTTTTATCAAAACGGTGATTAATAATTCATAATTCTTTATTTCTAATTTTATATTGCTCATTCCATCTGAAAATAATTATTTAAAAAAATAATTTTTTTTATCAAAGGAAAATTAAATTATTTAGACATTTATTTTAAGACAAAAGTATTAACATTTAGGAATTGCAGAAGAACTGGCTAGAGAGTATATTGGTACTACTTTGTTTTTTTAGTACAAATATATTAGTACTACTGAAGTAGCTGCTGTACACACATATTTGAAATTTGAAATTATTTAAATTTGAAATTTGGATATTCAGTTAGGGTGGAGGGAGTACTGCTTTCGTCCCAAAGTTATGGGACGGAAAGAGTATAAATAGGAGAGAGAACGTGGGGTATGGAATAGTAAAGAAATTGAGATTTTGAGTGGGCAAGTGAGTCTCATTAAATAAAAAGATATTATCACATTTTCGTTTTGGGTTAGTAACGATTGTTATGGGCCGCCCAAAGTTATGGAATGGAGGGAGTACGAGTTTTGAAAATTTAGTAGTTTTGAAGCACTTATTTTGGAATGACACAAACTTTCCAAGATAAAAAATAAAATAAAAAATGTAACAATTATTTATGTCCAAGTCTTTGCTTAGCCTTCTTGTAGGAACCAATTCTTTGTGCCCAAGTCTTTGCTTAGCCTTCTTGTACCTTCGTGCTATGGACGCCTTGTACATTCTTGATCACCACTCAGCCCTTTGAATGGGTCAAATCCCATGTTTTTCTTGTTACTTTAAATCCAACATGTTTTTGAATAAAATCCACTTTTATCCATAAACTCTTCTTTCACCTTCCTTGCAATATTCTAGCATAATATACCTGAAAATTGGACCAACAATAAACACTAAACTTGCAACAATATTAGACATTAGTACAACAATTATTTATGAAGCAAATATTCAAATATATTCCCAAACTGTCCGTCGGGTAACACTGGGACAGTGTTGGCAGCACTTGTGGCAACATCACGTTCTGCACTTACAATAAATTATTCTTTTCTAGACACGCTAACTTGAGATTTAATACAATATGTACAGATAGCAACAAGTCTAACTCAAAGGTTACTTGTGTAAGAAAGTGAAGTTGATTACTCTTCTTCTTGTATAAATGTAACAAATCGTCATTACTGGTATTGATTGAATACGATGTTGGGTTGTGATACAAAACCTAGAAGCTAAAGGAAATTAAATTTGAGTCGTATAAGAATTCATGGAATTCCTTATTTGACTAGTTTGGAATTTAATTTTCCTTGGGGTTCCTTGTTTAAGTGGATTTAGGAATTTAACTATTTCGGGTTTCCTACTTAATTTAGGTTTTGGACATGTTTCCTATATAAACAAAGTGATGGCCATAAACATTGGACATACACTAGAAAAAATAGCCAGAGAGAATCTGTGAGTCACAAAGAGAGCCAAGTGAGTGCTAGCCTTTAAGGGGTGCCCTTAGGGGCATTCCATGGATGAGTAGAAGCATGTATAGGGTTTTAAGTGTGATAGGAGTGTTTACATGGAGAAATTATCTCATAGCAATATAGAGCATAGGCTTTATTGTAAACAAACACAGATTGTGATATTAGTGAAATATCCTGACTTGGCAGTGCCCTCAGATGTAGTCATTGTTGTGACGAACTGGGTTAACAAATATTGTGTTCTTGTTGATTACTTTAATATTATTCGTATGCATGGTTGTTGTGTCTCACCATTATCAGATTTGTATGGGCAAGAACTGCACGGATATACCACAATTTTCCAACAACTGGTATCAGAGCTTCCGGTTAGGAAGATCAACGGGTTTAGATTATGAAAGTTACAAGAGAGAAATATTCAATTTTTTCTAGACTTTGATAGATGATTGATTGCATAGGTGTGTAGATCATATGTTGGTCCCAAAGGGGCAACAAGGGTATAAAAATAGCTAGAGGGGGGGGGTGAATAGCTGTTTTAAAATTCTTTTCGTACCCTTGTAAAACTCAATTGCAAATGCGCACTTTATCAAATAAGCGTTATGAAATGCACCTAAGTGAGTGAGTGAAATGCACAGCGGAATTTAGTTATGTAAATAGGCGCAAAGATGATAAAGGGGGCGCAACACACACTCTAAGTATTTTGGCTCAAAGTGAGTGAAAGATGAAACTAAGGCAAATGAGAAACAAACACAACACAATTCAATCCAATCAATCTACAATGATTAAAAAAGCAAATAGTGAGATAAGATATAAACTTAAAAGTAAATGACAATAAGTAAATACGCGCTATTTGGAGAGGTTTGATCGGGAAATGATCTACGTCCTCTACCAAGATGGTTAGTCTTGGATTTCTAATGGATATCTTATAATATGAGTGAGTATTACAAATTACAACGTTTGAGCTCATTACTAACTCAAGATCTATTATCTATGAAAGAACAAATCCTAGACAAAAACCGGTGTATCTCTTAAAGAAAGATCTAAGTGATCAAACTTAAAGAGGTGCGTGTGTGTTCTTAGTATCAAGGCTCTTTAGATCTATGAGATTAAGAGCACAAGAAAACTAATGTGTTTTTGCTTGAGGATCTGGGCTAAGTATGAAAGTATGAAGGCGTTCTTGAGAAATCTGGGAATTCAATGAGCAATCTTCAAATCTTCAACAAATGCTTGAGAGAGAAATTCAGAATAGCTTAGCAACTTCAAACGTTTGAAGTTATGGGGCATTTATAGGTGAGCCCAAAAAACTAGCCGTTGGAAATCCCTTGTGGATAAGATCAAGGACATATGTGCTGGAGCTCGTTGAGTGGAGCACGTGTCCTTTTATAGCCGTTAGACACATAACACAAATATGACCGTTGTGGACAGGTGTCCTCAAATCTGAGTGTATACGTGTTATTTATCCACCGTTGGATCTTTGGCGTAGTTTGAATCTCTTCAAGTCTTCATGTCTCTAATAAATCACCAAGTGTTGAATTACATCAATGAGAGGCGCAAGTGCCATTTGGGCGCATCTATATGCGCGCGCCAACAAGGCGCAAGGGCGCAAAGGCAAGGGCGCATAGGCGCGGCTCAAAATGATCTTTGTGATTTTCTTGAATCTTGATGTCCAAGCCCTATTCCTAAGCCAATTCTATTCAAATGGACTACCTAAAAAATAAAGTATAAATACTTCTTACATATGGGTCTAAAGTCCATGAAATAAAACTTATGTGATGGATCAATGAAATCTAATCAATCTTATACATTAAAAACTGAGATATAAGTGGGCATACCCAACATCATATGTAAGCACAGGGAATTGGCATACGGGGTACGTGCAGCAGATATGCATAGTTCGTGCAGAATTCGTGCAAAACACGTGCAGATTGCATGCATCGCATGTGTAGTTTTTGTGCAAATGGCGTGCAAAAAGGGTACAAAAAATGTGCAGCTAGCGTATGGGGTATGCAGAAGTTGCTTGATGTGCAAGAGCATTCAAAGGTGGAAGAGAAACTCTATTGGCCATTGAATAGCAAGGAAGAAGGTTGTGTGGTCGCCATCGGCTGTGAGATGTGGAGAATTTCCATGGTAGCTAACTTGGTAGCTTGTGAGGCAGATGATGTTGTACACCACATACAACATGTTTCACATGGGTTGTTGCCTAGAATATGAGGATGACGGGGGCAGAGATCGCCATGGTGGGAGAAATTTCACCAGGAACGGTATGTTGGTGGAAAGTTGGTTGTGAAGGCTGGCCAGCAAGAGTGACAACTTGACCAACATGAGCGTTATCCAGAACTAGTTGCAGATAGGTTGCCTTGGTACACAGAAAGACCAAGACTATGAAGGCACGTGATCGCATAGGGTTTCATGGATAGAAATAAGGAACAGACGAGCGGAGATCATTGCATGGAGGATCACTTTGAGAAGTGAAGACTCGTGGCAAGAGAAGTTTCCGGCAGTTATGTTGAAGACCGACGCTTCGTTTTAACTCGTTTGTGTGGGCTTTGGTGAGCCTAATGATGAGACTTTTGGGAAAGGTCGAATGTAGTGATGACAATGTTTGAATTGTCATTCTCGGGTGGGAGTTTTGACGGAGATGGTAGACACGTGATTTGGTTTAGTCTCCAGGTGGGAGATTGTTGGGTTGTGGAGACAAAACCTTGAAGGAAAAGGAAATTAAATTTGACTCATATAAGAATTCATGGAATTCCTTATTTGACTAGGTTGGAATTTAATTTTCCTTGGGATTCCTTGTTTAAGTGGATTTAGGAATTTAATTATTTCGGGTTTCCTACTTAGTTTAGGTTTTGAACATGTTGCCTATATAAACCAAGTGATGGCCATAAACATTGGACATACACTAGAAAAAATAGCCAGAGAGAATCTGTGAGTCACAAAAAGAGCCAAGTGAGTGATAGCCTTTAGGGGGGTGCCCTTAGGGGCATTCCATGGATGGGTAGAAGCATGTCTAGGGTTTTAAGTGTGATAGGAGTGTTTACATGTAGAAGTTATCTCCTAGCAATATAGAGCATAGGCTTTATTGTAAACAGACACAGATTGTGATATTAGTGAAATATCCTAACTTAGCAGTGCCCCCAGATGTAGTCATTGTTGTGACGAACTGGGTTAACAAATACTCCCTCCGTCCCACCTCACTTAAGACCTAAGAGGTGGGCACAAGAACTAAGGAAAAAGAATAAAATAAGGAAAATGTGTGGTAGAAAATAAAGAGAGAGAATGAGTGGGGTTAATAGTTGGTTGATTGAATGAATTGTGTGGTGGACACTGAAGAGAGAGAATTAGTGGGTGGGGTAGATTGAATATAAAATTATAAAAAGATTACCATTTTGGGGAGTCTCAAGTGAAGTGGGACGGACCAAAATGGAAATAAGTCTCAAGTGAGGTGGGACGGAGGGAGTATTGTGTTCTTTTCTTGTTGATTACTTTCATATTATTCATATGCATGGTTATTGTGTCTCACCATTATCAGATTTATATGGGCAAGAACTGCACGGATATACCACAATTTTCCAACATACGATACGCAATATTGAACTCAATTTCTCTCGCTACAATGACAATCTTTCTCTCCATGTTCATCTTCAATACCTGATAAGATTGATTTATCTGAGATTGTGGATTTGAACCAATAACTCTCGCCGTATGGTGTGCTCCACAAACATGGCAACCCCATCTCACTGATCACAAAGCTCGAGATCCTATACGATAATGTGACCGAATCTTGTCTACTAATTAACCACATAAAATTTCAAATTTCGGAAGCATAAAATGGAGGTTTGATGAATGAAAAAGTACATCCAAATGGCATACATCCAGTCTCAGACTAAGATTATTTCAACATAACATCCAAAAAACGAAATCATGAACACATACATAGAAACAAATCGAAGTGGAAATTAACCTAAATAGTCAAAGCTATTAATCGTATATTGTATAAAGATATATTATTGTGTAGATTGATAGAATCAAAAGTATTTTGAGTTATCATTTCATAGCCTAATATAGATTAGGATGCTTACCTTAGAAGTAGGAACAAACCGTGTGTATATATGTTAACCTCGGCATGTAAATAAATCATCAAGGAAATTATTCTCCAAACGTCTTCTCTATTCTCTTCTCTCTGATCTCTGCCTCTCCTCTAACATGGTATCAGTCTGAAAAATTCGATCCTCAGACGTTCGTACCCTTTTCTCCCTTCTTCTTAACCATGACCAACACCACCCACTTGGGCGCTGGTCCCTCCGGCCACACATCTCCAAACCCTTTGCATGTGTTCTATAATCCTACTGCGATTATGGGGCAATCGTATCTCACAAAAGAGAACTACGTGAACTGGAGTACCTTGTTCAAAACACACCTCCGTACCCACGATTTGTTGTTCGTTATAGACCCACAACCACCGGAAGCCACACTGGCCGATGGTTCTGCTAATCCCAAACATGTTGTCTGGAAGACCGCTACTGATCTGGTGTGCGGGTGGATCAAGGGCACGTTAACGCCCCCCGTTCAACCCTATTTGAACTCTAGCATTACGGCACCGGAGGCTTGGGCCGTCTTAGCTAAGAAGTTTGGGACAAACTCTGTTCTCCAAATAGAAACACTAAAGGAGAAATTACATGACCTTAAGAAGCCTTCTGACACAACCATTGCCGATTACTTACTCTCTGCTTCCCAAATTTTCGATGCCCTAACTGCCGCCGGTGACCCTGTTGATGAATCGGTGATTATCCAACGTATCTGTGGCGGCTTAGGTCAAGAATATAAGGAGTTTCTCACCTCAGCTGCGGCTATTCATGCCCGTAATCCTCTTACCCTTGATGTCTTGACCGATCTACTTCTCAAAGAAGAACTGCTCTTGCAAAAATTTTCTACTCCAGTTCATCAATCGACGGCGTTACTGGTTTCATCTCCGACAAATTCTCCTGTCCTTGAGGCCAATTTTGCAGTCGGTGGTCGAGGTGGTGGCCAAAATCACGGGGGTCACAACAATCATGGTGGTCGTGGCCGAGGTACTGGAAATCGGAATGGTCAAGGCAATAATGGCAACCGTGGCTATGGGAATAACAATTCGGCAGGTCCTAGACGTGGTAATGGACAAAATTGGGGCCGCATGGGCCAAAGTCAGACAGGCCGAGGAGGCCTATTTCGTGGACACAATCAGGCTGGTATACTTCCTTCGCCTCCCATTACATGTCAATGGTGTTTACAAATGGGCCATGGTGCTAGAGATTGCCCAACAAATGTGAATGCTGCATATATGACGTACTCCGATCCGCATATTCTTGACAGTGGAGCCACAAACCATATGACATCAGACCCGTCCTCCTTCTCTGGCTACTCACCAAATACAGGTACTAATGTAGTTACTGTTGGTAATGGCTCTAAGTTACAAATTTCTGGCATTGGTAATTCTTCTGTTTCCATTAACAATCGTCGTTTTGCCCTTTAAAATGTTTTGTACGTTCCACACATTCATAGACCTTTAATATCCATTTGTCAATTCTCTAAGGATAATAATTGTTTCTTTGAACTTGACTCGTGTGGTTTTCATGTTAAGGACAATCACACGAAGGAGACTATCATTACTGGCAGTAATTCTGGCGGTTTATACAAGCTTTCGTTCAATTCCGTGTCGCAGAATAATCCCGTCGCCCTTCTTGGTGAACGTTCGAGTCAAGATATTTGGCATGCCCGATTGGGACATCCGTCAACTCCAGTTTTTAAAGTTTTGTGTCATCAGTTTAGTTTGCCTTTAATTCATAAGTTAAATGAACAACATTGTTTTCATTTGTGTCTGTTAGGAAAATCTAGTCATTTGTCTTTTTCCCCTAGAACATTTAATGCATTAAATCCCTTGGATATGCTACATTTAGATGTATGGGGCCCTGCTCCTGTTTTGTCGTTATATGGATTTCGTTTCTATTTGTCCATTGTTGATGACTTTTCTCGCTTTGTGTGGTTGTTTCCCATGACTCATAAATCTGATGTTACACAAATATTTGCGAATTTTAAAACTCAGATTGAAAACCAATTGTCTCGTCGTATTTCTACTATTCACACTGTGAAAATTGTAAAAACAGATGTGGGGGTGAATTTACCGGTCGTGCCTTCACTTCTTTTCTTCAAAAAGAAGGCATCAAACACCAACTTACATGTCCTTACACCCCTCAACAAAATGGTATAGTCGAACGTAAACACCATCACATAGTCGAAACAGGATTGTGTCTTATGGCTAAAGCTCAAGTTCCTTACAAATTTTGGCTTGAAGCTTTTACCACTGCTGTGTACCTTATCAACAGACTTCCTATGCGTCAACACAAATTTGTGTCTCCTTTTCAAAAATTATGGAAACGCCAACTGGACTATCGTTTTCTTAAAGTTTTTGGTTGCTCTTGTTTTCCTCACATCGTCCCTACCAATGCTCATAAACTTATGCCAAAATCAACTCACTGCATTTTTCTTGGATATGATGATTGTCGTAAAGGTTATCGGTGTTTAGATTTAACAAATGGTAAAGTTTATTTATCAAGACATGTGATATTTGACGAGTCTAATTTTCCGTGGCAAAATAGTGGTACCAATAAATTGATCACAGGGGTTGGTGACATTGATTTTGGGCCATATGTCCAAGTTGGCACACAATTGGCAGCATCTACTGACGCTAGGCTTCCATCTCCTTCCACTACTACTGGCCCACATATCAGCTTCACCCAACAGGCCACCCAACATTTCCCACATGGGCCACCAGCTCATGACAGGCCCACTCTGGTGGTCTCCTCTCCTTCAGTTGGACCGGTAGTCCGACCCACTTTCCACAACAGCCCAGTTCCCCTCCACTGGCAGCCAGTGTCTCAGCCACCCCTTGCAGTTCATTAGATTGACAGTTCCACCTCTTCTAGAAGCCGAATGTCCTCCACCAGGCCTCTTACTTCTTCAAGTGACTGCGATACCCCTCCAGGGTCTACTTCAGCCGCTTCTTCCCCTACTGTAGACTCATCTTCTACACCACCCTTACGGTACAAGAACATTTCTGAGTTATATGTAGCCACTTCTCCGTACTCGCTTCCCTCTGCTTTGGTTGCTCTTCAGAATGATTCTCTTTCATATGAGCCACGCACATTCAAACAGGCTTCCAAATTTCCTCACTGGCATGCTGCGATGCAAGAAGAGTTATCAGCACTACACAAAAACCAGACCTGGTCACTGGTTCCTAGCTCTCCGCAGATGAATGTCGTTGGTTGTCGATGGATTTATAAAGTTAAACGGAAAGCAGATGGATCCATTGAGCGACACAAATCCCAATTAGTTGCTCAGGGGTTTACTCAACAGGCTGGACTAGATTATGATGAGACGTTCAGTCCAGTCGTCAAACCGTCAACCATTCGAACCGTGTTGTCTGTGGCTCACTCTCGCTATTGGGACATTAAACAGTTAGATGTTCGAAATGCGTTCCTTAATGGCATACTTCATGAAGAAGTGTATATGAAGCAACCACCTGGATTTTCTGATCCGTCTCAACCTGATTCAGTTTGCAAGCTTCATAAAGCACTTTACGGTTTAAAACAATCTCCTAGAGCATGGTTCCAACGTCTGCACGAGTTCCTACTTCGTCATCAATTTTTCAATAGCCGTTCTGATTCATCCTTATTCATTCGCCATTCATCTACTGCCACTACAATCATCCTCGTCTATATGGATGATATCATCATGGCGGGTTCCTCTCCTACTGTCATCTCTTCCATCATAGATGCTATCTGTGGAACCTTTGATAGTCGCCGCCTAGGTGATCTCAGTTTCTTCTTAGGGCTTGAAGCTTCCCGAGACACGTCTACTTTACAGTTAGGTCAGAAATGGTATGCTCTAGACCTCCTTGACCGTTTTAACATGTCTGACTGCAAACCAGTTTCCACTCCTTCTGCTCCGCATATTCGACTATCCGCTCACGACGGTGATTTCCTACCTGATCCCACCTCTTATCGGAGTATTGTTGGCGGTCTATAATATCTTACCCTTACCCGTCCCGATATAGCTTTCTCGGTCAACCAAGTGTGTCAGTTCATGCATCAGCCTCGCTCTACCCATCTCATTGCTGCCAAACGGATCCTTCGTTTTGTCAAGGGTACACTATCTCTTGGACTCACTTTTCAATCTGTCTGTCTGCGCCTACTCCGATGCTGATTGGGCAGGTGATCCTGATGATCGCCGGTCCACTACTGGTGCCTGTATATTTGTGGGTCCAAATCTTGTCTCGTGGGCATCCAAGAAACAATCTACAGTTTCTCGCTCTAGTAGTGAAGCCGAATATCGTGCCATTGCCACGACAACAGCTGAGCTACGGTGGTTTTCTTATCTTTTTCGAGAGCTACATCTCCCTTTCTCCTCCCCGACTTTATTTTGTGATAATCTCTCAGCTATTCATATGACTCGCAACCCAGTGTTTCATGCTCGCACACGTCACATTGAGATTGATTATCATTTTGTTCGGGAGTTGGTCACAAAAGGATTCCTACAGCTGCGCTATGTGTCCACTGATGACCAACTAGCCGACATCTTCACCAAGGGCCTGTCAAAACCCCGTTTTCAAGCTCTTTCGGTCAAGCTCCGCCTTCCCTTCGGCCGTCTCGCTTGAGGGGAGTTATTAACCGTATATTGTATAAAGATAGATTATTGTGTAGATTGATAGAATCAAAAGTATTTTGAGTTATCATTTCATAGCCTAATATAGATTAGGATGCTTACCTTAGAAGTAGGAACAAACCGTGTGTATATATGTTAACCTCGGCATGTAAATAAATCATCAAGGAAATTATTCTCCAAACGTCTTCTCTATTCTCTTCTCTCTGATCTCTGCCTCTCCTCTAACAAAAGCGTCCGACGCATGCATGCACTTATTGGCATTTTGCATCCATTATTCAGTGGAAGAAAAAGTTTGTACTCATAAGTTCATCATAGAGTATGGATGGCTGAAACACAGGCAATAAAGTGAGGATCATGCTCAAGTTTCTCCATGTCATCCTTCCGCAGCCTAATCCATGCTTCTATTCCAGCTCCGTCGCTTCTATCCAAGACTAGCACTGTATTATTCATCACAAGAAAATTGGCTAACCAAACGGGCTTTCCCCACCCGAAATCAACCTCATAGAAAGGAAATCTCATCCAGCTGCTATCCCCAAACGCTTCATATTCTCCGTTCACTCCCATATAATCTGTCGCGCTTTTCATAATATTGATGAATTCTTCATCACCATGAACCTGTCTGACATAATCCTCCGTCACTATTTTAATGGACTCCCTCAAATTTTTCATCAGTACATTGTATTCTACTTTCCCCTCCCACGCTTCCCAGAGGGCAATGGCAGGATGGCAAATATTTCCCATCGCGTGAGCTGGTTGGGGTGGATTCAGCTTTTTACGAAGGTTTACGATAGTGACCAATGAATGTATTTCCAATGATGGATTTCTTTGTTGGGCTGCAGATATTATTGCAGCCCATAAAAACACCATCACCGCCTCAAACCGAGTAACTGGATTTGAAGCTGAAACTGGAACTGAACCAACTTTTTCTTTAAGTGCAGAAACCTTTGATCCATTGAACACCAACAATTTATTCACTTGTGGATCTCCAGAACGGTTTTCCAAGCGGAAGCAATTGTTGTTATTAAATGGAGGAAATATGGCAGTGCGTTCCGGGAATACAAAAGTAGAACCTTTGTATTCCCTCGCACTGCCATCTCCACGGGCAAATGCTGCCCATATCTGGAGAAAAGAAGATGCAGTGGATGCATCTGCAATCTCGTGCCGAATACAAGCACCAATAGTCAACCCACCGCAACGAAAGTGGTTGACTTGGACCGCTACGAGTACTTGGTTACCAGTACCGGCCTCAGTACTGCGCCATGTCATCTCTGGATCAAGTGGAAGCAGTTGTACTAGGACATGGTTCTTGGGTGTATCGAGCACCGTGGACATATCATCATTGACTCGGGTTTCGACGTAGTCAACGCCCTGGTCGTTGCAGTCTATCGACATGTGGTCAACGTTGACCCTGCCCGCGAGCGGGTACATGAGAGTTAAGGTTTCGGAGAGAGATTTCTTTAGGGAATGATCAAAAGTATGTTTGGTGATTGAATTGGAGGATTTGGAGTAAAAGAGGAGGTAGGGTATGTAGACGCAAGTGCTTATTTGATCCATATGAGATAAATGGTAGTGTCTAAGACTTGGTGGTGTTGGGGAACTAGGTTTGATGGTTTCTCTACAAACTATCTCAACTTTAAGATTAAGGGCCATTTTGTTTTTGTCCTTCTCTTTGTATACATAAGAAGGAAATGGGAAAGAAGGGAACTTGCAGATTTATAGCCACAAATATTGTAATGTACTCCCTCTGTTTTTTTTTTTTTTTTTTAGTTTTTTCTTTTTAACATGCATTTATATGTGATGTTTGACTGCACATTAATTATGAATTTAACAATTATAGTTAAATTTTAAGATTTGTAATTTATTATCAATAACAATTTTTATAATTTAAATACGATGATTAAATTGATAATTAGTGTATGGCCAAACTTCAAATGTAATAGACTGAAAATGCATGTTCAAAAATGACAAAGGTAGTATATATATGATCAAAATTCAACTAATGCTTATGAAATATTTCATTAAATCTTGCTTGACTAATTAGTTAGTTTGCATAGTTAACCAAATATCTAAATATTGAAAATGCATGTTCAAAAATGACTAATTAGTTAGTTTGCATAATTAAAAGGAAGTTGCTTAAGTTGTACTCCTTCTGTCCCAGAAAGATAGTCTCATTTTGACCTTATATGATCAACAAAAATGAATTTTGACCAACCATTGGTGACAATCTAATCATTCTAGTGAAATTCTTTGTAATTAATAAATCATTAAGTGATTTATTAATAAAAATTTTTATAATTTCATTGTGATCATTAAATTGACATCAATATTTGGTCAAAGTTTATTTTTGTTGACTATAAAAAGTCAAAATAAGACTATTTTTCTAGAACAGAGGGAGCGAGTATAATTAATTATCATCACATAGACATGCACCCAAAACAAAGACGTATCTAGATCTGTGCATGCATGTGCAAAAATGCCTAATTACATGGCCTTAAGTTTTATGAAAAAATAACACTGGGTCAGATTCACATAACGTGCGGAAACATCAAAGTGACCGCTTTAAGAAATTCTAAGAGCAATAACACAAAATCACAATCGAAGTAACGTTTAATGCTCTTTTGATGGTCAAACATCACCATCTAGGGAGCCATATTTCGTCTTAAGTCAACTGCCAACCCAAGTTAAACACCGACTTTGACCTCCTTATAAGATTAACTGAATAATGAAATGTATTGTCACCTAAACAAACTAATGTTAATTATAGTACGTACCATTATAATGAAGTCAGACAAAAGATGAGTATGATTATTACATACTCCCACCGTCCAAAAATGATCTTCGCGTTTGACTATTCAAACTTTTTATAAGGATATGCACACTTGCTTCACTAGCCATGTTTTGTGTATGCACTTTTAAGCTTAAATTGTAGAAATGTGAAGAACTTATTGGGACAGTGAGAAATGACAAATGAGAAGATCATTTTGGGACGGAAGGAGTATATAGTACTCGCAAAATTAGGTTTGACCTAACTTTGACCTAATTTTCAAGAGGGTGTCATTTATTAGAAAATGAAACAAGTTACAAAATTGTAATCTACTATGTGAGTAGATTAAGAAAATGCATTCACTTTCTCAAAACCATTTCCGGGTGAATGAGAAGCTAATGCTCAAAGTGTGTAACTTAGTAATGAGATTTGAAGAGTTATGAATACGGAAAATCATGTATCCCACATTGGTTGGAAAATGAAAAATATGAGTGTATTTATTATAGCTCATCTAAGAAGGTACCAATCAAGTGTGGACTTGGGCTTCCAAGCTAAGTGGTCCATTGGGCTAACCATGCTAAGCTAGTAGGCAAGTGGGTTAATTTTGGGCTAGCTCAAAATCAACCCATGACCCGCGAAGGGCGGAATGAGCGGTTTAAGGCGCACTTTGCACGTACGCGCTGGGAGCTATGGAGCCTTAAACTTTTAACAAAGTCAACGGTGGTTCGGGCTCGGTTCAGTCTAGGAGTGGTTGCGTAGCTCGGCCCATCGGAATAGGTCCAACACCGTCTGGGTTCGGATAGGTTCAGTGTATCTGGACATACCCATTGGAGCAGTCCACGGATCGGTTCGGTAATAGGTGGAGCACTCGTTACCGAACGGGAATGGGGCGGTTCGCTGAATCTGCTCTCTCCATCAGGTGCGATCAGACGGCCCAGATTCACCCGATCTGAATTACACCTATTCCCAGAAAGGACACCAGAACTCTTCAGAATCTATTTAATGCCCCCAGTCTGCCATTCATTTCATATCAACCATTCTATCATCCAATACTCAGTTAAAGAGCATATTGTAGCATCTCTCCCTCCTTCCAAAGTTCAGAAGTTCTAAACATCATTTTGTTCGTAGGATTTCTGATTCGAAGTGCTTCCATCGGAAATTAGAAAAGTCGTTTTATCTTAGAGAAGAGTGCCAAGCAACCGCAAGCACCTGAGCTGGGCATAATCTTCTTGCGAAAATTGTGCCATCACAAGACTCGACTTCCGTCCCCATTTTTCGTTTTTTAATTTCCGCATTTTCGAGAAAACCTTTTTAATATCCCTAACAGTTTTGTGTATGCACTTTTAAGCTTAACTTGTAGAAATGTGAAGAACTTATTGGGACAGTGAGAAGTGACAAATGAGAAGATCATTTTGGGATGGAAGGAGTATATAGTACTCCCTCTGTCCCAGAGTATATGTCCACTTTCCTTTTCCGTTCGTTCCAGAGTATATGTTTACTTCCAAAAATGGCAAAAAATGTTTACTACGCCTCCCACTCATTTCTTTCCTACTTACTTTTATACTCACAAAACCAATCCAACTTATTGTTCCCTCTCATTCATTCTCTCTTCTACTTTACTTTTGTACACGCAACACTTACATCATTTTCATCATTTCTTAAACTCCGTGCAAATAGGAGGATGTACTTATACTCTGAGATGGAGAGAGTACATATTATGAACCTTTATAGGTGGATGAATGAAGAAGGAGAACATTAACAGCGGATACATGGTGATTTTGCTGAAGTAGCCATGGCAGAGGGAATAAATCCATCACAATGCCTGCCTGCAGAAAGGAAGAGGCCGCATTAGGATCTTAAGCGCAACCGCTAAAGCGTTTATAAGATGGCTGAGACAACAAACTAGGGTTTGTCCCCATGGGAGACTATCCGGCAGGGGCGGATTTACTAGTGTGCCTACCATTGGCCGGGCAATGGTAAAAAAAAAAAAAAAAAAAAAAAAAAAAATTTTTTTTTTGCAAAACGACGTCGTTTTGGGTGTTAAATATTTTTTTTTAAAAAACGGCGTCGTTTCGAGTGTTAAGTTTTTTTTAAAAAAAAAAATAAAAAAAAATATAGATACCAGGCATAGCATCGCAGAACAGAAGGAAAAAAGCAAAATCAATTTTGGGTCTGTCTCTCTGCCGCTCCTTGCGATCTCGCCGTTCGACGACTAAGTTCAGTCCACCGCCGCCGCCCACCGCTCCCTCACCGCCGCCCACCGCCGCTGTTGGTCCCTAAAGGGGCAACAAGGGTGTGAAAATCGCTAGAGGGGGGGGGGGTGAATAGCGTTTTAAAAATCTTTTCAAACCCTTTTGCAATTAAATGGCAGATGCGCATAACTCTTATTTTGGCTAAGTATAGCGCGCGGTAAGAGTGTGAAATGCACAGCGGAAATTTGAAGCAGCTCTGCGCAGGGTATACTGCGCAGAGATAAAAACGCACGCGCTAAGTATGAGGCTAAAGAGTGGCGCAAAATGGGATTCTAAGGCAAATGAGCAATAACAATTACATCATCAAAGAGTGGCAATCTGAAAGATCAAACAAAGCAGTTCATAAAAAGTTAAGCAGGGAATATGCAATAAGTAATGAACACGCTATTTGGAGAGGTTCGATCGAAGAAAGATCTACATCCTCTACCAAGATGGTTAGTCTTGGATTTCTAATGGAGATCTTATTATATGAGAGAGTATTACAAAGTACAACATTTGAGCTCAATACTAACTCAAGATCGATTATCTATGAAGAACAAATCCTAGACTAAACTGGTGTATCTCAAGAAGTTAGATCAAAATGATCAAAACTTCAAGAGGTGTGTGTGTGACAGAAATTCTGGGCTCTATGAATATGAAAGATGAAGAGCACCAAGAATTCTGGTGATATAGGCTTTGTGATATGAGCAGGAGTTTTGAAGGTTTGAAGATCTTGAAGGCTGTTCTAAAGAATCTGGAAAAACTAAGCAGCAGTCTTCAGATCTTCATGGTTTTTCAGTGAAGCATAAAACTCGAGCTCTGAAGCATAATGGCCAACAAGAGGAGCTTGATCAAAGATGATGATCAAGGGCCGATGAAAAGGGCTAAATCAAAGACCACTTGGAAATGAAGATGAGCAGGCTATTTATAGCTGAGAGCTGGAATATAGCCGTTGGAGCTCTGAGCAAGGACAATAAGCTGGCACAACATGATTGGCGCGCAGCTGTCCTTTATAGCCGTTGGGGCTCTGATCAAAGATGATGACCTGGCACAATATGATTGGTGCGCAGGTATATAGAGCCGTTGGAGACTGAGCATGAAGACCAATTACAAAAGCTTCTTCTAGAAGGTTGACAGCTGTCTTCTCTTGAGATATTTCTTTGAAGCGTGTCTCCACCAATGGTTTTGCTGAGTGTGCTTATTTTTTCGTTTGTTCACACCTCAGCTTTTTAATAAGCGTGCATCTTCTAAGCATTTTCCAAACTTTCTAGAATGAGAGATCAGAAGATGAGGAGCTTGACCAAGGTTGTGTCTGCGCATAAAGGCATGCGCATTGCCGGCGCGCATGGATTCAGCGCATGTGCAGCATGCGCACCATGCTTGGTCACAAAGAGATCTCTTGAGAGTTTAGGAAGTAATATCTTGAAAACTGAGCAGGGTCAAGGTCTACGCAAAGATATCTATGCGCAGTGGCGACCTGCGCAGAGAACATTCTGCGTAGCGAAATGAATCCTTGCTTAGGTAATCTTCGATCTTTAAAGCTTCAAGTCTTATCATCTAAGCCTATACTATAAAAAGGACTTAGTTAAAAATAGAAGTTATAAACTTCTTTACATGAGGTCCTAAAGTCCGTAAAAATACTTATAGGTGATGGTGTCAATCAATTCTAACAAGTGTAGGAGGGTTAAGTGATAAGCATACCCAACAATCTCCCCCTAAATGATTGATGCCATTACCTACTATAGCAAAGGCAATTCATTGTACTTGATAATAACATGTCCATAAAAATGTGAATGGTATATTATGCCTCAAGTCAATGCACACACTAGCCAGTGCTATAGATTTCTAATCTATCCAAAAGATTAAAAACTTACAAGATAGGAAAGATAGAAATGTCATTCAGAGCATACAAATAATGTGAGATGAATTTTTAAGTATGCGTTTAAACTGAATGTTTAAACATCATGCGTAGAAGACATGAGCAGTTAAGATTATGCGCATGAGTTTAAGTAATAATGCATTCAATGTTCCACAAACGAATGATTTGAATTTGAACAAGGTTTTTGTGAAAGCTTTATGATGCATTCTTCTCATTAAAACTTTGAAGGTTTGACTGTTACAGATTACAAGTTTTAAAGAGGAAAATCAAAAGAGGTGCGCACACAAACAGAAGCGCACAAAATAAAAGCGCAAAAAAAAAACATACTGCGCAACGAGAATAAAAAAGGTTCCAAAAAAATAACGAAATACTTACAGAGGAAATCTAATCTAAGTTGATCCGTTGCAGGGCTTCGCGCATCTCATTCTGAAGACCGTTGAATTTGTTCATGAGTTCCACCTTTAAATTTTGAAATTTGTCCTGGAACTCCACAGCTTTTCCAACATAAGTGTTCATTCCTCTGCGCATATCAGCGTTGTCATCCACTAGCTCTCTGAACCTTGCTCTGCTGTCCGTCAGGATGGCAGTTTGCATAGCTTCTAATCTTGAGTCGGTATGGAGGCGCTGAGTGTTGACGCTTGCTTGAATGTCTAACATTGCGTAGTCAAATTTGTCGTTGAACGCCAAAGAAAAATCTGTCATGGACTTAGCAATGCATCGACGCACTTCTTCAATATTATGCGCAGAGACTCCTTGTTCAATCTTCTCTATCTGAGCCTCCATCTGAGCTTGAAGGTCATCAAATCCTCTATGTAACCCATCTGCAAGGGTTTTCTTGAGTTTTTTAAGAATGTCCCTGAGTCCACCATCAAGCGCTCCAAAGGTGCACACATTTTTGAGTTGTGCGCTGACATTTTCAAGCTGAGCGCTGATGGATTTCAGGGAGTCCAGGATAAGATGTTCCAAAGAGATAGGAACTTTTTCTTGCGCAGGCTCAGATGGACTTGCCTTTGCATTAGCACTCTCCGTGCTTTCCTTTGCCTTTGCTTCATCTTTGGTAGCTTTCTCCCCTTTAATGGTATCAATCTCCAAACGCTGCATATCAAGACGATATAATAAAGCAGTTTGAGCAGTAAGGAGTTGATTAAGCTGCAGCTGCGTAGCGACTTGATTCGCTTGAACAGAATACAAGCTCTGCACGATCTGGCGCAGCTCAGCTGAAGAGGTAGGAGGAGTCTCAGGGGCTGAAGATGGAGGTGAACTGGAGAAGAATCACTGCTGTCTGTGGCTGCGGAACTAGTGCGGCGCTTCTTCAATCCTTTAGCGTTGCTGCGCACCTTCTGCTTGAGACGAGGAGAGGTATGTGCGATATCATCACTGGGGATGGCTTCTTGAGAGGCTTTGTGCATCTGCTCCCCCTCAACAGCATCATCATCTGAATCATCACGGAAAGCAGCCTTGCGCTTCATAGTGGTTGGCTTTGAGGGAGCAGGCGCTGGAATGCTGGTAGGATCTGCCTCTTTGATAGAAATCCCTTTGATGGATTGAACCAAAGGAATATCCTTGAGCTTTTTGCTACTGGGCTGAGCAATGCCCTTCCCCTTGCGATTGTACGCTTCTTCTGCGGTCTCTTGAGCAGCATCCGTTGAAGATCTTCCTGCATTCTTCTTGGATTTGACCACAGGAATTGGGCCTATCCAGGGTTCCTTGTTGGGAGCGGCATCAGACAGCCAGATTTCATAGTAATCGGCGTTGCCTATCTCACCACGCAAATTCTGAAGGTGTACTCTGGAATAGTACTTTGCGTCGCAAGACTGCTTCTTGATTGACTTTTCTTCAACATAGGTGGCCAATTCACCATAAGTCAATAGGAGTTTGGTTAGCAGTATGCAGTGAGTTCGGTACTTGGTCTTCCCTGCGTTCAGCTTCTTCTCATAGCTTGTCATCCCCTTCACAATCTCATTGAATATTATCTGCGGCCAGTCTAGTTGATCTTCGTTGAAGATGGCTGCGCAGTATTCCCACTGCTTAGAGATGAAATGTCCATTATTTCCATTTTTGCAGTTGAGGGAATCTCCAATTAGGGTGCACAGGTGATACATCACCTCACCAAATTCCTTTCTATTATACATCGGCCACTTTTTGTTGAGGGAAGGAATGCCAATGAGCTTCTGTGCAAGCGCGTTTTGATGAGCCTCATCATAGTTGACTGAAGAACTATCAACGTTGAAGTTTAGGAGGCTGCGAATGTGATTGGGGTGAATCATTATATCACAGCGCTGAACGGTGGCCATGATCATTTCTGTTGTCTTGCCTTCAAGTTGTGCAGGAACAACTCTTGCTGTCCTGAAGAATTCATCTAACAGAGCAGGCACTATGAAGGATTGCTCAAGAGTGAATAATGGAAGAATGCCGGAGGTGCTGAGAAGATGAAGCAGATGACGACCAATCGCATCTAAAGAGAGATCAGCTTGAATAAGTTCCCAACCCAGAATGAAATAAACATGTCCCTGCGTAAAACAATAGATAGAATTAGACAACCTATTGCTTATGGAGCTGTGCGCATATGCAAGTAATGCAGATATACCTTGGCGCAAGTTCCAAAAAAAAAAGGGGGGAAATAATAGACTAAATATAAAAAATAATTAAGAACATGAAGAACACCCAAAAACACAGAAAAAAACAAAAGTTGACAAAATTTAACAAAAAGTACATCGAAATGACGGCGTGAACAGGACGAAGTCAACCATGTAAAAAGTATGGTCAACGACATTAAAACAAACCAAGAAATTCAGAAAAACGGTTCGTCTGCCAAGGAAGTTACGAAGCACAGAAATTGACGAAAAACATATGTAACGACCATTGATCATGAAATAAACTACATGAAAGAATAGATCAGGCAAATACGAACACAACACAACGATCGATTTCAAAAATGATCAGTAAATAAGGGAGAAATCGAAAAAGGGAGTCTTGAGACCTCCAAGAACAACAATGGCGGAAAAAAATAAGGAGTTATAGTGAAACATACCATGTCTTTGACAGTGGGATGCCTTGATTGTCGTTCTACTTCTTCTTCGTGAGAGTTTCCAGAGTGCGAAGAAGAGTCGGAGATGATGATTTCTGGTTGAGTTCTAGTTTTCTTAGGAGCCATTGAAATGGTTTAGAAAGAAGGAAGGTTGAGGTTGAAGATAACGAATAGGAAATGAGAGATGAGGGTTAAGAGCAGAGGTTAGAAAGAGAGTGAGAAAATTTAGAGGAAAGAGAGAAGTAGAGAGAGAAACGGTTTAAGTAGGGAAGGAGAAGTTAGGCGCACGATAGCTAATAAAAGTTTGAGAAAATGTGCAGTGGAGCAGGATAGTAATACCACGTGTCACAAAATGGAACACGCGTGCGCAGGCCTATGCGCGCGTGTGCTTGTGAAGTCCTAAGCCGGTCACTGTCAAGTTGACTTCCTCATAAATGGTGAGTCAGTGAAAGGACGGGCGTACGTTAGCAGAGTGACGTGGCCGAATGGGGAATGCGCGTGCGCAGTTTTTGCGCGCGCGTGTGTCAGCGAAAAGAGGCTGACGGCTGTCGCATCACCTTCCTCATTAAATGGTGAGCAGACATACGTGAGATGCGCTGTCATTAATTGTAGTTTGCATTAAATGACAATGGGACATGCGCAAGGGTAAAAAGGTAATTTCCCAAAAAAGTTCAAAAAATAAAAGCGCTGGAAAATTTGAATTACACAAGTACCCTTGTGACTCAGCGTTGACTTTTCAGTCAAGGACCTATGTGCAAAATCTAATGAATAGAACACTTACCTGCGGTCCATGATGATTTGCGCATGGATAGTCATGCGCAGCGCATTGATAGCGCAGAGATTCCATAAATCTCAGAACTGTTGTTTCATGCGCAGACAGTTGTTTGCGCAGGAGTTGCATAGGGCGCATGAAACTTAACCTATTTTGCACACTTTATCAAGCAAATACATTAGTATTAATAAATCATATGGACAAGTTAGCTAAGATTAAGCATACCCATTTCTCCTTTCAAGAGGTCACTTGTTAATTCTTGAGGAGATGATATTAGATGTTGATGATCTTGGTAATAGTGCTTGGCAGGATTGGAAACTGCTATGGTGGACATATTATCGCAGAGAGTTGGATAATTCTCATCATGAATCCCAAAGTCCACAGGTTGTTGCTTCATCCATAAGATTTGGCAGCAGCAGCTTTTACCAGCAATATATTCTGCTTCAGTAGTGGAGATGGACACGGCAGCTTGTCTCTTGCTTGCCCATGCTAAGTCGATTTCCAAGGAAATGACCAGTTCCACTTGTGCTCTTCCTGTCAATTGTGCACGCTGCGTAGTCTGCATCTGAATAACCTACAAGTTTAAAGTTCAAATCTTTGGTGTACCAAAGTCCAAGGTTAACAGAGCTAAAAATATATCTAATATTTTTACGTCAGTTATGTGCGCTTCAGAAGAATTAGCGATAGTGCGCACAGATCCAGTCAACATAATATCTTGGCCAGCTAGCAGAAGATAAAGAAGAGTTAGTCATACTTAGATATAGTCTGATCAACTTTACCTTTTAAGTCTGTTAAATTTGTTGCTTGTGGCCATTGGAGTGTTGTATGCTTTAGCATTCAAGTCCAAACTTCTTGATTAAGTTCCTAGTGTACTTGACTTGATTTGCGAAGATGCCATCATTCAATTGCATGATTGGAATCCCGAGGAAGAATGTTAGTTCTCCCATCATGCTCATTTCAAACCAGCTTTTCATTTGCTTTTCAAAGCGCTTACAAAGAGACTCATTAGTAGAACCAAATATAATATCATCGACATAAATTTGAACGAGTAAGGAGTGATCATTATACTTAGCAATAAAAAGAGTTGTATTGATTTTACCGCGCTTGAAGCCTTTCTCTTAGTAGGAATTTTGATAGCGTATTGTACCATGCTTTTGGAGTTTGCTTAAAACCATACAAAGCTTTCTTGCTTTGATTCTATGATGCTTCCATTCTTATCCATCTTGTTTCCGAACACCCATTGAACCGCTAAATATTGGATGAGCTTTTCTTGCACTTCTTGCATAGCATCGATCCATCTTAAAACATGGAGCACTCTATCAATCTTCTTTGATCCGACATGAGAGATAAACGAATGCTACACCGCAAAGTTTGATGCTCTCGATGTGCGAATCCCTATATTGAGATGATAGGAATACGAAGATCAATGGGTATTTCATTTGCTTCAGCATCACGATCATCAAAGGTGATTTGTTGAAGTGGAGAAAACATCATGCGCAGAAGGAGGTGTTTGCGCATCAGGAGTTGCAACTTCAGGCGCAACATTTATAGTATGCGCATGAGATGGACTGATTCTGAATCTGCTTGATCTATGTCCTGCGCAGGAATAGAATTACTGCGCACCTGTCTAAAAAGCTCAGCAGAGTCATCAGAATCATTGGGAGCCAAATGTGGCTCAAGGAGAGAATGCTTATCAAAAAGTAGCATGTACGGATACTAAAATGACTAGAGATTTATCTTATTAAGATCATGAAAAGCTTATAGACTGATTGGCAAACCCAATGAAAATACCTTCATCTGCTTTGGCGTCGAATTTTCCTTAATAGCGTTTGCAGCCAAAGCACTTTGAAGAAAGTGTTGGTTCTTGTTGGTTCTCACAATATTGAGCGACATCGTTGTTCATAAATTCACAGGTTGGTCCAAAGCTTCGCGGTAGTGAGTGGTCCAAACATATGAGGTGAAGCGGATGTAAGCGTTTTGACATTGGAGCAATCTTGCTGGAGGAAAACTGCTCAGGCTGCTTACTAAGCTGGCATGGTGCTTATTGTTGGGTTTCGATCAAACATGCGCAGCGGAATTTAGCATTTACAATTTTTGAAACCCAAAGCCATGGATCCGTTCATATGATTAAATCAAATACGACATAAGAATAAAGGAATAAACTAACCTTTGATGGCTATCAAATTCTCTTGGTCTTTGGTGGAGGTTTGAAGACTTGATCACGATCACAAAGCTTGAACACGAACTTTAAAGATGATGATTTTCACCCTCTAGCGGTATCCACACTTCGAACGAATATCAAAGGAGCTTCTTTGATCTTGGTTGCTAGACCAAATTGTGAAACACTTTTCCACAATCAAAAGAACGATATGGAATTTATTTTGTGTATTATTTTGTTCCTCAACCAAGAATGTCTTGGAACAAAATAAACCCTCTCTCAAACTCTTTGAGACTCACAAAATCATTAGCTTAGAGTGCTGACCGAATTTGGTCTTTTATACACAAGTATGACCTATTCCAAATAGGAAACTTGTGTCAAAATCCGTCCAAAATTCGTTTCCTAATCAAATTAGGAATCTGCCTCCCGACAGTACTGTGCGGCCGCCCAGAATGCACTGTGCGGTCGCACAACTATCTGAAGCAAAACTGGTACAAAAGCGAGATGATTGTGCGGCCGCCCAGTCCATTATGTGCGGTCGCCCACTTCCCAGAATGTCCAGAATTTTGAAAATTCCAATGTAGTCCTTTTAAAGATTCGTTCTATTGTGTGTGACCCTCTAGGATTATACTAAGTTGGCAATGGGTTCAAACATGAAACCATAAGATATGATTAGGTTCTAGCAAACCGTCATACCTACCCAATTAGTATAACTAGATACAAGTTCGCATTCCTCTTAGAATATGTCATAATCCTTTTGTCTACGATGTCATTGAACACAAGTCATGGTCAAAGAGTCAACTTGTTTTGTTCAATACTTTCTCGATTCCGAATATGTTGATAATCCAAATGACATTGATCCAATCAATTCATTTGAGTCCGGCCGAACATTTCATCAACATCATTCCTACGAGAGGCCCAAGCTTGACATCTCTCCGAGGAGGGACAAATCCATTTAGCTTATTATTCTTCCCTACGTGAATCCGATTATGCCAATCATACCCTTTATAACTACTCGGTTAAAAGTAGCGTTTGAATATGTCAAACATAATGTTCATCAAGTGGAAGACTATAATAACTTCATGTCTAAGGATTCGAATGACATAACTAATATGAGATATATGTATGACATAGACCATGACATAAATCTCATAAAGCGGGTCATGTCCAGTACCTTGTTCCAAACAAGTACCCATAAATCTAACATGATCATCCCATGATCATTTAGCCTTTATACTAGTGCTTAACAAGTACTAGGGACGGAGATTATTATAAGTAAACATGAACAACAATAATAATCAAAACATTTCTTTATTGATATGAAATAAATGATAACAATTACAACGTTTATTGAACGTGCCTAGGGCACCACTACCAACAATCTCCCACTTGCCCTAGGCCTAATATCCCATGTATCTAATACCCATGGACCTAACATGATCATCATGTTTAGCTTGTGGAAGTCCCTTTGTTAGCGGGTCCGCAACATTGTCATCAGTAGGTACTCTGCATATATTTACGTCTCCCCTATCAACGATCTCTCGAATGATATGAAAACGCCTAAGTATGTGTTTGGATTTCTGATGTGCTCTTGGTTCCTTTGCTTGAGCAATAGCACCATTATTGTCGCAATAAAGGTCTATTGGACTAGTAATACTAGGAACCACTTCAAGTTCAGTTATGAACTTCTTAATCCAAACAGCTTCCTTTGCAGCATCCGATGCAGCAATATACTCAGCTTCTGTTGTAGAATCAGCGGTTATACTTTGCTTGGAACTCTTCCAGCTTATAGCTCCACCATTTAACATAAACACAAAACCCGATTGCGATCGGCTATCATCTTTGTCAGTTTGGAAGCTTGCATCCGTGTAAGCATTTACAACGAGATCATCTTCCATTCCTCCATAGACCAAAAACGAGTCTTTAGTCCTTCTCAAGTACTTAAGAATCGCTTTTACAGCTATCCAGTGATTTTCGCCAGGGTCGGATTGGTATCTACTTGTCATGCTCAAAGCATAAGACACATCCGGCCTAGTACAAATCATGGCATACATGATGGACCCAATTGCCGAAGCATATGGAACATCATTCATTTTCTCACGCTCATCTTTTGTCTTAGGACATTGAGTCTTGCTTAGAGAAACTCCATGTAACACGGGCAAGGTGCCTCTCTTAGAATTTTCCATACGGAATCTTCTAATGACCTTGTCAATGTATGTACTTTGGCTTAAACCAAGTAGCCTCCTTGATCTATCTCTATAGATCTTAATGCCAAGTATATATGCGGCTTCACCCATATCTTTCATTGCGAAGCACTTTCCTAACCAAGTCTTCACAGACTGAAGTGTAGGAATGTCGTTTCCAATGAGCAATATGTCATCCACGTATAAAATAAGGAATAGCACTATGCTCCCACTAATCTTCTTGTATACACAAGGCTCATCTTCGTTCTTGATGAAACCAAACTCTTTGACCGATTCATCAAAACGGAGATTCCAACTCCTTGAAGCTTGCTTCAACCCATAGATGGATCTTTGCAATTTGCATACCTTAGAATCTTGTTCAAAACCTTCTGGTTGTGTCATATACACATCCTCTTGGAGTTTTCCATTCAGGAAAGCGGTTTTGACGTCCATCTGCCATATTTCATAGTCATGATATGCGGCAATGGCAAGCAAAATTTTTATAGACTTGATCATTGCTACGGGTGAAAAGGTCTCATCATAGTCAATACCATGAACTTGCCTATAACCCTTCGCTACAAGCCTAGCTTTGTAAGTATGCACCTTCCCATCCATGTCAGTCTTCTTCTTGAAGACCCATTTGCATCCTATGGTTTTTACACCTTCGGGCGCATCAATCAAATTCCAAACTTGATTGTCTTGCATGGATTGCAATTCGGATTCCATGGCTCCAAGCCACTTGTCCGAATCAGGAGAAGACATCGCCTCTTGGTAGGATGATGGTTCATCATTCTCAATGATTTCTACCTCATTACTATCCGTTACGAGAAAACCATATCTCTCGGGCTCGGATCGTAACCTACTAGATCTGCGAGATGCTTGTGTATTTTGAACAGGTTCCACAACTCCTTGTGGTTCTTGTTCTTGTTCCACTATTGGTTCAATGTTATTTTCTGGGTCTCGAATTTCTTCAAGATTTATTTTACTCCCACTGATTTCTTTGGAGAGAAACTCTTTCTCTAGAAAGACACCAGTTCGGGCAACAAACACTTTGTTGTCCTCTCGGTTGTAAAAGTAATATCCTTTAGTTTCCTTAGGATATCCCACGAAAATACATTTATCAGATTTGTGTGCTAGTTTGTCAGAGATAAGTCTCTTGACATAAACTTCGCAACCCCAAATCCTCATGAAAGATAAACTAGGTTTCTTTCCACTCCACATCTCATATGGAGTCTTTGGAACCGATTTAGTTGGAACTTGATTTAGTGTGAAAGCAACGGTTTTTAGGGCGTAACCCCAAAAAGATGTTGGAAGATCAACTTGACTCATCATTGATCGAACCATGTCTAACAAAGTCCGATTTCTCCTCTCAGACACACCATTCCATTGTGGTGTTCCGGGCGGAGTCAATTGTGAAACTATTCCACAATTCTTTAGATGATCATCAAATTCTTAACTTAAGTATTCACCACCTCGATCTGATCGAAGTGCCTTTATACTTTTGCCAAGTTGTTTTTCTACTTCATTTTGAAATATTCTAAATATCTCAAATGCTTCACTTTTATGTTTCATTAGGTAAACATACCCAAATCTACTATAATCATCAGTGAAGGTTATGAAGTATTGAAATCCTCCCCTAGCATTGCTACTTAATGGTCCGCATACATCGGAATGTATCAACCCCAATAAGTCGCTTGCCCTTTCACCCAACTTGGTAAAAGGTGTCTTAGTCATTTTTCCAAGAAGACATGACTCACAAGTATCATATGACTCTAAGTCACATGAACCCAAAAGTCCGTCCCCATAGAGTTTTGAGATACGCTTCTCATTAATATGACCAAGACGCCAATGCCACAAATAAGTATGATTTACATCATTAGGTTTAGATTTCTTATTTACATGATAGACATTATTTTCATTCTTGACATCCAAGATATAAAGGCCATTAAATGAATTAGCAATACCATAAAGCACATCATTTAAATAAATAGAAAATTTCTTATTCTCAATAAGAAACTTAAAACCTTCATTATCCAAACAAGAAATTGAAATAATATTTCTGCTTAAATCCGGAACATAATAACAATTGTTCAAAGCAAGAATTAATCCGGAAGGTAAAGTGACTTCATAAGTCCCTACGGCTAATGCAGCAACTCTTGCTCCATTTCCCACACGTAGATCTACTTCACCTTCTTTAAGCAGTCTCCTATTCTTTAGTCCCTGCACATTTAGACAAATGTGAGAACCACATCCGGTATCCAATACCCAGGAATCAGTGGTAGAAAGGAGAATATCTATCATATAGATACCTGAAGTCGACGCAGCCTTGCTGCCCTTCTTCTTCTTTTGCTCTTCCAAGAAAGCCTTGCAATTACGTTTCCAATGACCAATTTCTTGACAATGGAAACAAATTGCATCCTTTTGTGTATCGGGTTTTGCCTCAGAAGCCTTGGCAACCTTTGCCTTGCTTATCTTGGGTTTGACAACTTTTGCCTTACCCTTGCCTTTGGCACCAGGCTTCTTCCCATCATGAACCAAGAGCACGGGAGAACCTTTCTCCACAATTTTCATCTCTGCAGTTTTGAGCATCCCATGAAACTCAGAGAGATTCTTATCCATTCCATGCATGTTATAATTCATTACAAACTGATTATAACTTTTAGGCAATGAATTAAGAATGAGATCCGTGGCTAGCTCCAATGGGATTGGATAGCCAAGTTTCTCAAGGTGCTCTACATAACCTTTCATTTTAAGAAAGTGAGGACTCACTTGTTGCCCTTCATTCATTTTACTAGTAGTGAATGCAACAATGGTCTTGTACCTCTCTTGCCTAGCTTGCTCTTGAAACATGGTTCTCAACTCCACGCCTATCTCATAGGCTTCCAAATGTTCCAAACTTTGTTGGAGTTTTGAACACATAGCAGCAAGCATGAGACAACTTACATCTCTAGAATCATTACGATGTTTCTTGTAATTGTCTCTTTCTACCCTAGGGGCAGTAGGCGGTGGTTCAGCGGGGAGAGGCCCATCGAGAATGTACAACTTATCTTCTTGCCTAAGAACGATTCTTATGCTACGGATCCAATCCATAAAGTTTGTACCATTCTCTTCGAGCTTATCCTTCTCAAGGATCGATCGCAACGACATTGATTGAGTGTTATTAGTCATTATCTACAAATATGCAAAAATTTCCAAAATTTAATAAGTACCGATTTTCATTAAAGAGATAAATAATGTATTTTTCAAACAAAATACTCCCACTAAATTATATAACCTTCATATACATCCAATGTATAATATAATTCAAATGGGTTAAGATCCAACTTTAATTTAATTTCAAGTCCGCTAAGGCGGATTACACAAAATCAAATTAATTAGGTAGACAACTCTTGTCAATCATATCTCATATGACTCTTAGTTCCTTTTATGAGATTCTTTTAGAAATCAAATTTCAAAAAGCATGTTAAACCTCATCTTTGCCTAGGCCCAAAACTGTTTTGACGCCCAATTAAGTCTAACCATTTTAAACGCACAGTTAATGTGTCCCGCTAGGGCGTGCCCACACTATCTATCTTGCTCATACATAAACAAATTTAATGCATCTCGCTAGGGCGAATCTACATTAAAATCACTCATGTAATAACAAGTGTTTTAATCATGGCATGGCAATAAAAGACTTAAAACTTTCTTTGAAGGTTCATCACATACTGCATATAACACATTTATGAGCACATAATATAAACATGTTACACATCAAGTTTAGCCACTAAATTAATCTCCATTAATTTAAGCATGATATTTATGTGTCATTAATTTCTCTATAATTATGAGGATGAGACTATTTCAACTTCGGTTATTATCTCCAAATCAAGACAACAAGACGTGCGGTCGAACTAAGCCATAAGGCAACCACAATCCCGCACTAATTCAAGAAACTAAGAAAGTAGTCCATGTGGCCGAAACTAAGCAATAGATGGTCTCGATTAACGTAGGCCAATTGCATTCACAATTCCACATGGATCTCCAATCATCGAATCAAGAACTTTGTTTCTCAATTTTAGCAATTATGAACTCTTCATAATTCTAACTTCGTTTTATCTTTGAAACTTTGATTGCGATCAAGTTTGGGAAACACAATCTCGATGAACGCAGATTAGCCATCCAAACCTTGAACCAATCTTAGAATCACAAGACTAAAACAAATAGGAAAATCAAACCCCAAGATCCTCACATAAACCAACTACCCAAAACCCATTCCAGGTCAGCAAGTCTGGACTGGTTCTGTTACTGGTTTTGTTGGACCTCTCGAAAATTCCAAATTCTGATTTCAACCAAAAATCAGACAATCTGATCCTTATGTGCGGCCGCCCAAAACTCACTGTGCGGTCGCCCAAACATGTGCGGCCGCCCAAGTTATTTTGTGCGGTCGCCCAAACTGATCAGAATGTACAGAATTTTGAAGTTCGAAAATTTTTGTCTCAAAATCTTTTTTCCCCGATTATTAAAACTTTGATCCAATCAAAAATTAATAATCAACAATTCTGAATCCACCATAATTTATTTATTGCGATTGAATCGTGCGATTAAAGTTGCAAAACGATAAACCACATAAAATCACAAAACACATAAACAACATATATTCCAATATTCAAATCATGCAAGGCACATAAACAATTTATATACACATAACATGATCTAGGTATTGATATAATCAACATGAACGGGGCTCTGATACCACTGTTGGGTTTCGATCAAACATGCGCAGCGGAATTTAGCATTTAAAATTTTTGAAACCCAAAGCCATGGATCCGTTCATATGATTAAATCAAATACGACATAAGAATAAAGGAATAAACTAACCCTTGATGGCTATCAAATGCTCTTGGTCTTTGGTGGAGGTTTGAAGACTTGATCACGATCACAAACTTGAACACGAACTTTGAAGATGATGATTTTTACCCTTTAGCGGTATCCACACTTCGAACGAATATCAAAGGAGCTTCTTTGATCTTGGTTGCTAGACCAAATTGTGAAACACTTTTCCACAATCAAAAGAACTATATGGAATTTATTTTGTGTATTATTTTGTTCCTCAACCAAGAATGTCTTGGAACAAAATAAACCCTCTCTCAAACTCTTTGAGACTCACAAAATCATTAGCTTAGAGTGCTGGCCGAATTTGGTCTTTTATACACAAGTATGACCTATTCCAAATAGGAAACTTGTGTCAAAATCCGTCCAAAATTCGTTTCCTAATCAAATTAGGAATCTGCCTCCCGACAGTACTGTGCGGCCGCCCAGAATGCACTGTGCGGTCGCACAACTATCTGAAGCAAAACTGGTACAAAAGCGAGATGATTGTGCGGCCGCCCAGTCCATTATGTGCGGTCGCCCACTTCCCAGAATGTCCAGAATTTCGAAAATTCCAATGTAGTCCTTTTAAAGATTCGTTCTATTGTGTGTGACCCTCTAGGATTATACTAAGTTGGCAATGGGTTCAAACATGAAACCATAAGATATGATTAGGTTCTAGCAAACCGTCATACCTACCCAATTAGTATAACTAGATACAAGTTCGCATTCCTCTTAGAATATGTCATAATCCTTTTGTCTACGATGTCATTGAACACAAGTCATGGTCAAAGAGTCAACTTGTTTTGTTCAATACTTTCTCGATTCCGAATATGTTGATAATCCAAATGACATTGATCCAATCAATTCATTTGAGTCCGACCGAACATTTCATCAACATCATTCCTACGAGAGGCCCAAGCTTGACATCTCTCCGAGGAGGGACAAATCCATTTAGCTTATTATTCTTCCCTACGTGAATCCGATTATGCCAATCATACCCTTTATAACTACTCGGTTAAAAGTAGCGTTTGAATATGTCAAACATAATGTTCATCAAGTGGAAGACTATAATAACTTCATGTCTAAGGATTCGAATGACATAACTAATATGAGATATATGTATGACATAGACCATGACATAAATCTCATAAAGCGGGTCATGTCCAGTACCTTGTTCCAAACAAGTACCCATAAATCTAACATGATCATCCCATGATCATTTAGCCTTTATACTAGTGCTTAACAAGTACTAGGGACGGAGATTATTATAAGTAAACATGAACAACAATAATAATCAAAACATTTCTTTATTGATATGAAATAAATGATAACAATTACAACGTTTATTGAACGTGCCTAGGGCACCACTACCAACACTTATACCATTGCTAGCTGCTTTCACTTAAGCTTATTGCTACAAAACAAGGATTAGTAATAGAAATTATAGCAGTAAGATCAAATAGATTAGAAATTGGTCTTACGAGTCCTTGTGAGCAAAGTTAGTCCAGAAACGCCATTTTTGATGTAACATAGCGTTGAAGTGATATGGCATTCCAGAACTTTATCTCATAATTGTGATATGGAGAGCAGGTTGCTTGAGACTTAATCTTTTATGATTAGTCCAAATCCAATTATGTGCCCTTTGTTGTTGTCACCATATATTACTGAGTGATCTCTTCCTTCGTGCGCACTTTTAAGAGTGTTGACATCTCTAGTAGTGTCTAGAATCCACTGTCGATATCAACTGAGCTTGAGAGAGCGCAGTGAAGTAGATCTTTTCTGCTTGATGAAACATTATCTTGCGCTCTACAGCAGAGTTATCTTTTAACATCAGCACACTTTGAGAGATTCCTTGCGCGGCTGCGGAGTTGGTGATTCTGTCTGCTTGGTGAAAGTGTCCCGTTTCCACTAGAGTGAAGGGATCTTTCTTTGATTGTCCTTGGCGCATGCTCAGGTTCCATTTCAGAAACAACTTTTGAATCATAGTCAGCATTTGCCACTAAGCAGAGTAGTCCACCCTCAGGATCAGCATAGTTGTCTTCAGTGTCAAGTCTTCGAGTCCTTAGCTCCTTCTCTGCGCAGTTCTCTTCATCAACCATTCTGCACTGCTTTGATGCTTTGTGCGCAGGGTTGCTTTTCCTTGTACTCAAATTTTGAAGGAGGCATTGAAGCGTAATGTCCTGGCTTTCTGCAGTAAACCAAGTTATCTTTCTTTGAGTCTCTATGAGAGAGAATATGAGGTTTGCTTAAGGATCCACCAAGTTTGGAGAGCTTTCTGAATTTGATATGAGGTTTGAGCAGGCGCAGGAATATGTGAAAAGTTAGCCATTGCCCTAGATTTTTGAAGCCATATGGAATCGGCACCCAAGCTGTTAAGCTTGAAAAACAAAACAAGTTTTATGAAGGTGTTTGCTCTGATACCACTTGTTGGTCCCTAAAGGGGCAACAAGGGTGTGAAAATCGCTAGAGGGGGGGGGGGGGTGAATAGCGTTTTAAAAATCTTTTCAAACCCTTTTGCAATTAAATGGAAGATGCGCACAACTCTTATTTTGGCTAAGTATAGCGCGCGGTAAGAGTGTGAAATGCACAGCGGAAATTTGAAGCAGCTCTGCGCAGGGTATACTGCGCAGAGATAAAAACGCACGCGCTAAGTATGAGGCTAAAGAGTGGCGCAAAATGGGATTCTAAGGCAAATGAGCAATAACAATTACATCATCAAAGAGTGGCAATCTGAAAGATCAAACAAAGCAGTTCATAAAAAGTTAAGCAGGGAATATGCAATAAGTAATGAACACGCTATTTGGAGAGGTTCGATCGAAGAAAGATCTACATCCTCTACCAAGATGGTTAGTCTTGGATTTCTAATGGAGATCTTATTATATGAGAGAGTATTACAAAGTACAACATTTGAGCTCAATACTAACTCAAGATCGATTATCTATGAAGAACAAATCCTAGACTAAACCGGTGTATCTCAAGAAGTTAGATCAAAATGATCAAAACTTCAAGAGGTGTGTGTGTGACAGAAATTTTGGGCTCTATGAATATGAAAGATGAAGAGCACCAAGAATTCTGGTGATATAGGCTTTGTGATATGAGCAGGAGTTTTGAAGGTTTGAAGATCTTGAAGGCTGTTCTAAAGAATCTGGAAAAACTAAGAAGCAGTCTTCAGATCTTCATGGTTTTTCAGTGAAGCATAAAACTCGAGCTCTAAAGCATAATGGCCAACAAGAGGAGCTTGATCAAAGATGATGATCAAGGGCCGATGAAAAGGGCTAAATCAAAGACCACTTGGAAATGAAGATGAGCAGGCTATTTATAGCTGAGAGCTGGAATATAGCCGTTGGAGCTCTGAGCAAGGACAATGAGCTGGCACAACATGATTGGCGCGCAGCTGTCCTTTATAGCCGTTGGGGCTATGATCAAAGATGATGACCTGGCACAATATGATTGGTGCGCAGGTTTATAGAGCCGTTGGAGACTGAGTATGAAGACCAATTACAAAAGCTTCTTCTAGAAGGTTGACAGCTGTCTTCTCTTGAGATATTTCTTTGAAGCGTGTCTCCACTAATGGTTTTGCTGAGTGTGCTTATTTTGTCGTTTGTGCACACCTCAGCTTTTTAATAAGCGTGCATCTTCTAAGCGTTTTCCAAACTTTCTAGAATGAGAGATCAGAAGATGAGGAGCTTGACCAAGGTTGTGTCTGCGCATAAAGGCATGCGCATTGCCGGCGCGCATGGATTCAGCGCATGAGCAGCATTGTCGCGACCCCAAACCCGCGGGTCCGGAATACGCGAGCTGGACGTCGACTTAAAACCAAAACTCTAAAATATAGAAGTTAAAAATTCCATTTTGAACCTAAAGATGATAACACAAGGTTTTACAAATCCAAGTTTAAATCAACAAAGTACATCTAACATAAGCTCCACAGCTTATGCTCAAAAGAATAAAATATACAATTCTTAATGACGTCAATAATGGTAAAACTATCCCCAAAAGGTTATACATTTAAATAATGTAAACCGATCCATAACAACCTGCCCCAAAATCTCAATCCTCTCGACATCCTCCTCGATCCGCGAATCCTAATCCTTTTCCTCTTGGGGGGGGTTAAGGAAAAACAAAGATGGAAATAAACGGGGTGAGATAAAATCTCAGTAAGTTACTAATGCAACTACATGACATGCTATAATGCAATAAGCAATAAACAATGATAAATATCACATAGCATGCAACAATTAACAGTCAACAGATGGCAGTGGAAAGTAAACACATAACAAAGGATATTAGCCAAGGTTTCCCAACTGAAAGAACCAAATAAAGGTCGTTGTGCAGCTTCAATAACCAACCATTCATCATCTTCATAACAGCATGAAAGCTGAAGAGGAATCCCCGGTCAGAAGCGACCAATCAACCCATCAATCAAACAATCCATCTTCATAGTAGCATAAAAGCCGAAGAGAAACCCGGTACCGGAACCAATAACAATGTAAAGTGCCACAAGGGGCGGGAGCCATGCCATAAAGTCATGCTCCAAAACGATTAGCTAGAATACCCACAACGGAGCTAGCTCATCCCAACCAAGGCCAATCTGGATGAGGACAGAAGGACCAATGGGCGATGCTATACTGGACTTGGCTCGTGCCATTATAGCATTATCCATTGCCTGACTCGATACACAATTTAACCAACTGGACTTTCAATCATGCTAAGAAATAAAATACTAGCACGGTAAACAACTAAGGATTCCAAAGTAGGGAACCATACCAAATAATCACCATAAAGATGCAACGGGTACTCATGAAGAGTTTAACAACAACGATAACAAGAGTTTCTCATGAAGAGCACAACAACGATAAACGGAATTTCTCATAAAGAGCACAACAACATTGATCATTAAAACAAGGTGATTCCAAGACAAGGCACGTATCAAATACATCCTAAATATGATATTCACAAGTTACTCACAAAGAGCACAACCCAAACGGTCGCTCACAAATAGCACAATGACTATTACCAAAGTGATCATAAACATTTACTCAAAAGATATGCTAGGACTATGAACTCAACCACCTCATCACACCTGGAATTCCAAATAAGAAATCCGAATGAATACATCTTAAGGTTAATCGAACCGTAGGTACCCAATTGCCAATTCGCTTCATCTCCGTTCATAACGAACCCATTCTAAACACCCCAAACGAATCCAAAAGGTTACACTTATTAGAACATGACCACGAACACATCATAAGATGCCCAAACATATACTAAATGATCATCACAAAGATAAGTCAAACCAACAATACCTCAATAAGGTGTTCCAAAACCCAATTAACCCTTAATTAATTTCCATCACAAACTTCATCACAAAGGACCCAATTCTATCACTAGAGTGTACTACAATGTTCACTAAGGTCAACTAGAAGGACACCCAAGATTTGGACCAAAACGCATTCTTCAATCACACAAACCAACAAAATGAAAACTTTCAGAGGACTGTGCGGCCGCCCAAACACAAATGTGCGGTCGCCCAAAATCCTTCAAAACAAGAACAAAAGCTTTCAGATAGATGTGCGGTCGCCCAGAAATTTTTGGGCGGTCGCACAAAGCTCTGGCCTGCCGGAAATCGGGAAGAACAACTGGGTTCTTCCAAATTTTAACCCAAAACACATTCAACCAAAATTTCAACCTTCTAACTAGCTTACTAATGTACCAACACAACTAATAAGTCTAAAAAGACTCCTACAACAACATTTAACAACCAAAATCAAGAATCAAACCCAACATTCAAGATTTCACCATTTTTAACCCAAAATCCAAATAAATTCCAAACAAATTCAAAACCCAACCAAACTTCAAATATCACACATCAAACGTTATCTAAACATGATATGAACATTTTAGCATCAAAATGGGGGAAAAGTAACTTACTTGGATTTTCTCAAGGTTGATGGATTTCAAATATTTTTTATTCTACGCGATCCTATCGACGATCTAAACACATTTCACGTTTTAAGAAATGAGAGATTATGAGAGGAAGATGAAGAAAAAGTAGAGAGAAGGTAGAGAGAAAACTTACCTTTTTCACCCATGGAAGAGAGAGAGGGAGATGGCTGGGAATGGGGAAAGAGTGAGGGAGAAGAGAGGGAGTAAGGGGGATTATTTTGAAATGTTACAATTAGGGCCCCTCCCCTACACTACCCAATATAAACAGCTCCCCACTAATAATTAAGACCCAACAATACTACACTAGCACAAATGACCCAAATAAAATGCTAGGCATAATTATTATGAAACATAAAATGCACACATAATTATTTAAATAAATAATAATTTAAATAAATAAATAAGCAAATAAATACATAATAATTATTTATTACTAATAAAATAGAGCCTAGAATTCGGGTCGTGACAAGCATGCGCACCATGCTTGGTCACAAAGAGATCTCTTGAGAGTTTAGGAAGTAATATCTTGAAAACTGAGCAGGGTCAAGGTCTGCGCAAAGATATCTATGCGCAGTGGCGACCTGCGCAGAGAACATTATGCGTAGCGAAATGAATCCTTGCTTAGGTAATCTTCGATCTTTAAAGCTTCAAGTCCTATCATCTAAGCCTATACTATAAAAAGGACTTAGTTAAAAATTGAAGTTATAAACTTCTTTACATGAGGTCCTAAAGTCCGTAAAAATACTTATAGGTGATGGTATCAATCAATTCTAACAAGTGTAGGAGGGTTAAGTGATAAGCATACCCAACAGCCGCCCTCGTTGAAATGGATGGAAATACTTCCCCTCCGCAACCCCCTCAAGAAAACAAAAAGAAATGCTCCAATCAAAGGTAAACCCTAATGGCCTAAAATCTAAAATTGATTTCAACTTATTTTCAAAAATATGAATCCTAGGAAACATCAATTGTAAATTGCGTTTGTTTAATATAATGTTGACATATTGAAGCCTATTATATTTATAATTGTAAACGTGTTGAATTTTAGTATCGCGTCTTTTTTTTTTTTAAGGAAAGAATAGGCAATGGCAAACTTTTTGGTGTAGATCCGCCACTGCTATCCGGCAGTACTGAATTCAGCCAAAAAGGCCAAACCCTAGCTAGGGTTTTGTAAGATAGCGTTTAGGGTTAGAGGAGAGCGTGCTACACTCTTTTTCTCAACTCTTTGGTCTTACTCCCTCCATTGACTTGTTACATATTTAAAAAAAAATGTACTACCTTGGTTCCAATTTTAAAGTACTCCCTCCAACTCAAAACAAAGTACTCCTTCAGTCCCAAATTAACGTTCTTAGTTTGACTTTGCATGGAGATTATGATAAAGTAAATGTTGTGAGTGTGAAAAGTAAAATAGGAGAGAGAAAGTGGGTAGAGATTTTTTGTTGTGAGAATGACAGGTGGGTCCTATGGTCTATTTTAAGTAATAAGTAAAGTAAAAACCTTAAATTGAGACATACCGAAAAAGAAAGTAAGAACCTTAAACAGGTGGGTCCTATGATCTATTTTAGTATACTAAAGAAACTTTCAGAGAAACAAAAATTAAGAAAAGATGTTAGAAAAATAGGTATGTTGTGAGCGGGAGAATAGAGAAAGTGGGATAGAGAACAATAAAGAGATAGTTGTTGTCAGTTTAGCATGTGAGTCCCATTAATAAAGAAGTATTATGTATTTTCCTTTTTGAAAGAGTGATATTTTTTATGGTACACTTAAAATGGAAACATGAGTACTTTATCTTGGGACGGAATGAGTATCAGTTTGACACGTTTATTAAAAACCAATGTAAAATGGGAGACTGAGTCAATTCTTTGAGGATATAATTATTAAAAACACTATTCACGATTAACTGAGTACAAAGAATGTTAGGTAAGTACTCCCTCCATCCCTTTAGGAATGAGAACTAAGGAGAATTTTTACTAAAGTAGTTGTTGTGAGTATGAAATGGAGAGAAAGTTGGAGTAGGAAATAATACGTGGATAGTTGTTTGTAAGTATGACACGTGGGTCTCACTAATTTAAGTATTACTCCCTCTGTCTTGGATTAGCTAGTCCTATTTTCTTTTTTGGTACGTTTCAGAAAAGAGTCTCATACCCAAATGATGAATAGTGTTATAGACAACATTATCCTTATAATGCTCGTGTAGTTACAAAAAAAATAAAAAGACACTTAACCACCATACTTTTTATCCACTTGTATGATGAATAGTGTTCTGGACAATTATATTCTCAACCCACTTGCAATATTTACCACTTATTCATTGTTTTTAATAATTGTGCATATCTCATGTGGGACTTTTAATCTGGGATGGGGAGTGTATAAAATTTTCTTTTAGGTAAGTAAGACTTCCAATGAGACAACAAAAATGGGGACGAACGGAGTAATAGTTTTTCTGAAGTGATCCAAAACAATGTTCATAATAATAAGTTATTTAAAGATTAAAGCAAAGTACCTTAAATTGAGACGTCCGCTAAATGAAAGTATTAACCTTAAATTTGGGATGAAGAGAGTATTTTGTAAACATTGAATGGATATGGATTTTTTCCCCTAGGGCCCCTAATGCCAGATTTTATTACAAATAAAACCTTGCCCAGATCAAATGCCACATAAGGAGCTGGGGCGAGATTAAAATTCCCCACACACCCTTGGCTTCCTTTTGACCAGTCAAACATAATTCATAAATGCCCAAACTATCCCCATCTACAAACAAAACCCTCACTCTCCCCTCCCCTCCCCTCCCCTCATTCACGCACACACATTCTCTCCAGAAACACGACAGACACCCGCACTCGGCGCCGACGGCCTTCACCTTCTCCGGCGCTCCTCCCCTGCCTTCGACCGACGGATCTTCTTCTCCGGTGACGATTCTTCAGATCGATCCTCCGTCTCTAGATCTACTCGTACCTCCCTCTCTCTATCTCTCTCTCTCTCTCTCCAGATCTGCTCCTCGGTGAAGGAGCATTCCGACCATATTTGGAGTATATGTTGCTCACACTTCCTCTATCTCTCGGATCTGTCACCGGCTCCCTCTGCCTTCCTTTCCGGTCATCTACCTCAGACGTCGGCGAGCTCGCCTTTATCGCGGCTTTGTCTGCTGCTTCGTTTTTTTTTTTTTTTTTTTTTTTTTTTTGCGAATCGATGGTAAACTCCGATCCATCCAACTCCAATATACTCATCTTCAACACCATCAAAGCACAAGATCGGAACCCTAGACTTCAGATCTGTCCATTTTTTGTCAGATCCAAAAAATGGATTGTTGACCATTTTTTTTCAGATCCAAAAATGGATTGTTGACTAGATTCCAAATTTGAGCAAATAATATTAACCTTTTTATAAGAAATTGAAAAAGTTGAATATTTATATTTGTTTACTCTTATTATTTTTGTAAAAAAAAAAAAAGAAGACTTTCAAAAAAAAAAAAAAAACTAAAAAAGAAGTGGAAATATTCAACTCTTATATGAACGCGTTCAATAAGACTTTAGTCTTATGAACATGTTCATAAGACTTTGACACTTAAGTGTTAAATGTGTTGGTTATAAGAGTTTGATTGTTGTTTGACCAAATTTGACAAAAAAAAAAAAAAAAAACTATTATTTTTTTGTAAAATCATGAAAAAAATAATTTTTGTAACTCTTATATGATAATTATGTGTAAGTAATAAGAGTTTGACTGCTGTTTGACCAAGTTTGACCAAAAAAAATTATTATTTTTTTGTAAAAAAATGAAAAAAGTGATTTTTTTTTTTTTACTCTTATGTGTTAGTTAAAAGAGTTTGACTGCTGTTTGAGCAAAAAAATGGAAAAATGTGATTTTTTTTAACTCTTATGTGTTAGTTATAAGAGTTTGACTGCTGTTTGACCAAGTTTGACCAAAAAAAATATTATTATTTTGTAAAAAATGGAAAAAGTGATTTTTTTTTTTTAACTCTTATGTGTTAGTTATAAGAGTTTGACTGCTGTTTGACCAAGTTTGACAAAAAATAAAATTATTTTTTTGTAAAAAAAATGAAAAAAGTGATTTTTTTTTTTTTACTCTTATGTGTTAGTTATAAGAGTTTGACTGCTGTTTGACCAAGTTTGACAAAAATAAATTACTGTATTATTTTTTTGTAAAAAAATGGAAAAGTGATTTTTTTTTTTTTTTACTCTTATGTGTTAGTTATAAGAGTTTGACTGTTGTTTGACCAAATTTGACAAAAACAAATTATTATTTTTTTGTAAAAAAATGAAAAAAATATTTTTTGTAACTCTTATATGATAATTATGTGTAAGTAATAAGAGTTTGACTGCTGTTTGACCAAAAAAATTGTTATTTTTTTGTAAAAAAATGGAAAAAGTGAATTTTTTGACTCTTATGTGCTAGTTATAAGATTTTGACTGTTGTTTGACCAAGTTTGACCAAAAAAATTTACTCCCTCTGTCCCTAAATGAGTGTCCATTTTCAAGAAATCTTTGTCCCTAAATGAGTGTCTTTTTTTAACCTAACTTTCTCGCTAAATGTTTTTTTTCGAAATTTTTTTCACCGGTTTCTTTATACGTGCAAAACTAAAGGTTTGGAAAGGAGATTACAAGATTATATATGAATCGTTGTTACCAAATTGTTCAAAAAGTTGAGATTTTCAGTGTCCCTTAAAATGAAATTTGGACACTTATTTAGGGACTGAGGGAGTATTATTTTTTTGTAAAAAAATGAAAAAAGTAATTTTGGTAACGCTTATATGATAATTATGTATAAGTTATAAGAGTTTGACTAAGTTTGACCAAAAAAATATTATTTTTTTTGTAAAAAAATTGAAAAAGTGGTTTTTTTTTTACTCTTATGTGTTAGTTATAAGAGTTTGACTGCTGTTTGACCAAGTTTGACCAAATTTGACCCAAAAAATTATTTTTTTTTTGTAAAAAAATCAAAAAGTAATTTTTTAAACTCTTATATGATAATTATGTGTATGTTATAAGAGTTGACTAAAATTTGACCAAAAAAGTAAAGTTGGGAAGAGATATGAGGGTATTTTAGTCTTCTTACATCATTTTGCTAGTGAGAGGTGTATGAGGAATTTTCATCTGGATTTTCCTTATTTGGGTTTGAATCTCGGCTCAGGGGCCCTAGAGTCCAAGGCCCGTATGGATATTGTACGAATAGTAGTGAAATTACCTAAAATTAATTTTAAATATGTTGAAATGGTAAAGAAAAATGTGATAATTATTTATTCAAATATTGGGGAAGTGTAATTTATGCCGTTGATGAAGTAGACTCAAAGAAAAAAAAAATCCAGTTTAGTGACCACGATAAGCTAACTAAATGCAAAGCCACGTAAAACGCGTTTTACGTAAGTCTCAAGAAAAATTTGTTTCGGTGGCATTTTTGAAAAAATGTGAAACTTCTTTAAAGACGTGAGGTGGCATTTTTTGTAAATAATCGAAACTTCTCAAACATTCTGGATATCAATATAAACTTCTGGATATGATTTTCAAGCACATAAACCTTCTGGATATCAAGCTCAAGAAGTTCTGAATATAAATAACAAGATCTTCTCAATATAATTTAACAAGCATCGCCTGTGAGAATTTTTATTTTTAAAAGCTGAAAAGAACCTTTGAGACTGATAGCCAGAACCTTTGAGACTGATAGCCAGATCCTTTGAAAGTGATAGCCAGAAGAAGGTTTTTTCTGAGAGGAATTTTGAGAAGCAGTTGATGTGTTAATAGATAGCCAGAAACAATGTTTAGGATGGCCAGTTGCTATGTTACGAAAGTCCAGCGAGTGTGTTGAGGAGCGCCAGATGATTAGAAAAAACACGTTTTTCCTGCTCATTAGGAAAAACGCGTTTTACAGGAGACTAACCCCAAATGCAAGAGGAGGTGCCTTACTATCATCCTTCAAATTGGGTGATCAAATAAAAATAGGGTGTAATTTTGAGTTTGTATCATATTTGTAATTTGATTTTTAAGAGTATAAAATTGGTAATTTGGTTGTTATGTTTTATATTTGGGAAAAAAAATAATAAAAAAATTGGCCATTTTGTGCATGTATAGTAACTTATGTCATTTTTGATACACGGGAATTATAAAAAGTAAGTTTTTTTTTAAATGAGCTTTTTTATTTATATTAATTCATAATGCCATGAAAGCTACAACTGAGGCTATGAACACAAATCTCCCTAACGAGATTCAAACTTGTGACCACCGCACAAAAAGCTAACACCGAATACCACTTGAGTTAGAGCCTTTTTTTTTTTTTTGAAAAAGGAAAAAGTTAAGTATTACTCCCTCTGTCCCAGAGTAAGAGTCATACTTTCTATTTTGGTACGTCTCAGAGTAAGAGTCTCTTTCTTAAATTGACAAAGAATCTTTACTATTCATTTCACTCATTCTCTCTCTCCTACTTATTTTTATACTCACAACACCAATCAACTTAGTATTTCCACCCACTCACTACATCTCATACTTTACTTTTACACTCATAACACTTAATTTACTTCCACAATTTCTTAATCTCCGTGCAAATGGAAGATAGGACCCTTACTCCAGGACGGAGGGAATATTAAGAATGGAGCAACAAAAAAAAATATGCATGCATTATTATGAAAAAAGAGAGTTGTGGAAGCCTCATATATCCCACGTCAACTTGATAAAATATGGAGGGAAGGGTGATATATTAATATTTTCTCAAAGTATAGAGGCATGATTTTAAGATCGAAAACTAGCTCTGATACCAAATTAGAATTGGGTCCTCATCCCCTTAAAAGACATTTTAAGGGGATGAAGACTTAATTCTAATATGGTATCAGAGCCAGCTCAAGTTGATGATGAGCTTGAGTTAACCCGTGTTGGGTGCCCGTATAGGGTTTTAATTGACCCGTGGTGGGTTTGAGTTGATAATAATGCCGGCGTAATTATGATCAACGTGTAGAGCCCATAGAATCGGCCTACACGTGAGGGGGCATGTTGAAGCCTCATATATCCCACATCAATTTGGGGGTTAAAATTGATTAACTATATAGATTGGCTAACCTCACCCCTTAACAAGACATTTTAAAGGGATGAGGACCCAATTCTAATAGGAGTATATATAATTTATTAGTGATGCCTAAAGTTAAATGTGACTACGACAAATTGGGTACAATAAATATAATAATAATATAAATTTATCCATTTTAAGAAAGTAAGTATTACTCCCTCCTTCCCAGTTTAAGGTTCTTACTTTCTTTTTTGGTATCTTCTAGTTCAAGGTTCTTAGTTGTTTTGTTCCTTAAATGGCAAAAGATGAATAGTGTTTTGGACATTCTTGTCCTCATAAAGTTCATATATTACAAAAAAGCAATCACTTACCCATTTACTTTTCACCTACTTGCATTATGAATGGACAAATATATCCTCCACTCACTACTATTTTTTACTCAAATTTGCCTTAATTCCTTAATAAGCGTGTAAAGTCAAACTAAAAACCTTAAACCGGGACGGAGAGAGTATTTTTTTATGGGTTTTTAAATTTATATTAATTCATAATGTCATGAAAGCTACAACTGAGGCCATAAATAGGCTAACACGAATCTTTCTAACGATATTCGAACTTGTAACCTCTGCACAAGAAGCTAACCCCAGATACCGCATGAGTTAAAAAATCTTTGGTTAAAAAAAAAAAAAAAAAAGTATTATTAACAATTGGACAACAAAAAAATATGCATGCATTATTATGAAACTGGGGAGTATATATATGTATATTCTTTACTACATGCATAAGAAAGTTACATGAGTTTTGTCGATTATGTATATATAGTCCATTGCCCAGTAATGTTTTGCCAATCCAAATTCCAAGCCCCATTCATTTTCGGGTTAATTGCAGATGGTAACCTGAGTTTGTTGAATGTTTGCAATCCCCAACTTAAAAGTTCAATTTTGCAAATTGGTTACCTATGTTTGTCAATTTTTTGCAATATGGTGAATAAATTAACATTCCGTTATTTTATTTGACAGACCTAAACACATGTGCAATGCACATGACTTTCTAAAAGGGCAATCCTACCAATTTTCGGACCTAAACACATTTCCTATGTGGTGATTGAGTTGCACACCTCCGAAAATTGACATAATTGCCCTTCTAAAAAGTCATGTGCGTTGCACAAGGGTTTAGGTCTTTTAAAAAATTAACTAAAAGTTAGTTTATTCACCACATTGCAAAAAACTAACAAACTTAGGTAACCAATTTACAAAATTAAACTTTTAGGTTGAGGATTGCAAACTTTAGACAAACTCAGGTCACCAATATGCAAATTACCGTTCATTTTCCTTCCAAATTCCAACCCACAAATTAAAAGAGGAAGAAACAGAAGTGAAGGCAATGTTAAGCTCGCCTGTTTATGGCAATATTAGTTGATTACCCATTGCATGGTTAACATCGCCTATCCTCATTTGGTAAGTACTCACTATCTTTCCAAAGGTCAATGCTTAGAATTAGATAGAAACGAGGTCCGCCACACGAAATCGAAATCTCTTGTATCACTTTCTTTGTACCATACTACTTTATACCACTAATAATTCAATAATTTACAATTATTAAGCCGGCAGTGCGTGATTAATTTTCATAAAAAAAATTAAAAAGTTACTAAATTAGTACTCGCTCCATCCCGGAATAAGGTTCTTAGTTGACTTTACACGGAGATTAAGAAAAAATAAATGTTGTGAGTATGAAAAAAGTAAGTAAGAGAAAGTAGGAGAGATAAAGTGGGTAGGGAGTTTTTGTTGTGAGAATGACAAGTGGGTCCCATGGTCCATTTTAGGTAAAAAAAGCAACTAAGAACCTTAGTGTTAGAGCAATAACAAGACTTGATAAGAAAAGCGAGCAATTACAAGAACACCGATTTACGTGGTTCACCAACTTGGCTACGTTCACGGGGAGGGGAGAGAATATTATTATCAATCTGGAGAAACGATTACAAGATCTCACTATTACTGCTACAAGAATTTTGATCACAAAATTCCTAACTATGTAACTGTAGAATTACAGACCTAGCTCTGAGCACTCTAATAATCTATCAGTCTAAAACTGAGGCTTTCGGCTAACTTTGATCTAAACTAATGGCCTCAATTTATACCAGTAAAGTCTATCTCTAAGTGTGCTTGGAACTTGGAATCCTAGTCTAAAACTGACTTGAAAACCTTCTCTTCTGCGAAACTGCACGTCGTCTGAAATCCTGCTGCTATTTGGTCTTGGTCCGCCCGGATCTTCTCTTGGTCCAGTCGGGTTCCTTCATATACCCGCCCGGATCTACTTCAGCTCCCAATAGCTAATTTCCGACGTCAGATTTCCGATACGCCTCTCGCTCAGGTCCGCCCGGGTCTCTCCTCAGGTGCGCCCGGACCCCAAAGATCCGCCCGGGTACTTTACTCTGGTCCGGTCGGACCTACTGTGCTTTTGCCTAGGAATTGCGAGATTTTACCCGTTGCTTAACCCTTTAACTTGGCGCCCCAAATTCAAAGGCATTAACCCAACAATCTCCACCTTGACTTTAAATCTCCATGACAACAAACGTTTTCTCCCCCCTCGCCTCTTCTGCTATCTAATAGCTGCGAACATTCTGAAAGTCCAAACAATGTTGGAACTTGCTATCCGTCACGGGTTTCGTGAACATATCTGCAGGTTTGTCCGCCGTCCCTACCTTCATTTCTACCCGTTTCTCATCCCTTAGGAAATGATATCTGACACCAATGTGCTTGGTCCTCTCTTGATCCTTGGCCAAACAAATCGCGCTCAAACTATCGCAATAAATAATAACCTGATCCTGATGTATCCCAAGATTGCTGATCAATCCCTTCAACCATATTCCTTCCTTAGCGGACTCTTTCAATGCCACGTATTCTGCTTCCGTTGTAGACAACGTCACTGTCGCCTGCAATGTAGCCTTCCAACTGACAACTGACCCACCAAGCATGAACACATATCCGGTCTTCGATCTTCTTGTATCAACATCCCCTGAATCTGAGAAACCTTCGACTGCACATTCTGTCCCATCTCCATAGACGAGTCTGACGTCGCTGGTGCGCATTGTAGCATACATCAAACTACCAACTGCACTAGCATAGGATACTCGAGCCATATACTCTTTCTCCTCAACTGATTTGGGCCCAAACGCGACTATCTGTGCATTCACTGCACCCGGAGTGTCTATAGCCTTAGCTGTTGACCTACCAAACCTTTCTGAAACTTTCTTTATGTATCTTTTCTGGGATAAGAACAGTTTCTGTTTGACTCTGTCTCTATAGATCTCCACACCCAGAATTCTCTTCGCGTTGCCCAAACCTTTCATCTCTGCGACCAATAAGCCTTTCAGCTTCTGAATCTCTGACTTCTTGACTGCTTCTATCAAATAGCTGTCAAAACTCTTGTACCACTGCCTAGGCGATTGCTTCAATCTACAAATTTGATCTTCCTTACCAGGAACTTGGAATCCTTCCGACTCTGTCATGTATATCTCTCCCTCTATTGCTAGCAACACTCTGATCGAAGTGTGTCTGACCACTGTTGAGAAGATCACATTGTAGTCTACCTCTTCTCTCTGTGTGAAACCCCTTGCAACAACGCGAGCTTTATACTTGACCCCTTCTGCCGGTGACATCCCTTCCTTTTTCTTGAAGATCCACTTGCAAGTCACAATCTTCCTGCCTTCTGGCCTTGTAGTCAACTTCCAATTCTGATTCCTGTGAAGAGACTCCATCTCATCACCCATAGCCGCATACCACTGAGATGACTCTGAACATGTATCTGCTTTATTAAAAGTAGAAGGTTCCGTAAGAACAGGCTCCACTTCCTCAGCAACCAGCAGTGCATAAGACACCAAGTCTTCAAATCCATACCTCTTCAGAGGCTTCCCAAAATTAGCTCTTCTAGACCTTCCTTTTGCTAACCCATGTTCCTCGGGAACTGAACTTGAACTTTCTGGTGCTTCAGTCTCTGTCTCTATTGGTGGATCCTGATTAACATCTGATTGTGGGACAACTAACTCTTCAGTATCTTGTTGCTCCACCTGTTTTTCAACATCTGACTGTGGGACAACTAACTCTTCAGTATCTTGTTGCTCCACCTGTTTATCAACACTACCAACACTTGAAACAATCGTGGATTTACCAGTCCATACCTCATAGGGAACTTTTAGGCCAATACCGGTATGAAGTCCATGATTAATCAAGTAACATGTTGTATTAAGAATTTCTGCCCAAAAACGTTTAGACAACTCTGCATTGGAGAGCATGCACAACGCTCCCACAAGACATGTCTGATTCATCCATTCTGCTACACCATTCTTCTGTGGCATGCCTCTGCTGGTGAGATGTCTAAAAATCTCCACCTGTCTGCAAAACGAATCAAACTCAGTACTGCAGAACTCCAAACCATTATCTGTCCGGAGCTTCTTGATCTTCTTCTCTGTCTGGTTCTCCACTCCCGTCTTCCAGTCCTTGAAATTCCTTAGGACCCCATTCTTGTGCTCTATGATAACCACCCAAGGCCTCCTCGAATAATCATCAACCATAGACATGACATATCTGTGCCCCCTTAGAAATTCCTGACGTGAAGGTCCCCTACTCTCTGAGTGGATATGTAACGCCCATCCTTAATCTCGTTAAATATTTGACTTATTTGTTTAATTCTTGACATGCTTGTTAAATTCTTGACTAGCATATTTTTATGTTATTTTATTTGAGTTAATTATTTAACTACTTTAGAAAATTAAGGTGGTTAAATGTCAAAGTTGAAAGTTTAGGGGCCTTTTTGTCAAAGTTAGAACTTGAGGGGCTTAGTTGCAATTCTTTGAAAGTTTAAAGTATATCTTCTTGGTTGCTTCTCTGAGGAAGCTTATTTCCCCAATTTGTTTACGCTCTCTCTGGGTGAAAAAGCTAGGTTTAGGATTCTTTCTATTCTCGACTCCTCGAGCTTAATTAATCCTCCGTTCGTGATTCTGGTCCCGGATAAATATTCGTGGCGTTGAATAGAGCGTTCCAGGCCGATCAGAAATTTATTTGGGTAACTTTGATTTCGGACTAGGTAAGTTATTGACTCCCCCTTACTTGTAATAACATGCATATATGTTATTCCTGCTACTTGTTCTTGTTAAAATTGTGTTTTAAGCAATTTTTGTGATACTTGTAAATTTGGTACGAAGGGAGTATTCGTATGAAGTAAAAGAATGAAGTAGGCTTGCAAAAGTGCCTGGGAAATGACTTGAGAAAGTATTGAAAAATTACACTCCTATTCGTGAGACGGTAAACTAGTAACTTGATTTAAATATTATTAAAAAAATTGTATCATTATTTGTGGTACGGGAAAATGAATGGAAGTATCCCTAAATGGGTATATTAGTATATTATAAAATTGTACTTATACTTTTGGGGACGGTGAAATATTAAATTGGAATAAAAGGAAATTATCCTATTATTTATGGGACGGTAAAAGAAATGAATTGAGCTTGAAATAGTGTCTTGGGTATTGCCTAAGGGTTAGTAAAAATATACTCCTACGCTTGGGACGGAGATTTCTAAGCCTGGGGAAAGAATTTGGTATTTGCTAAAAATCGTACCGAGCGCCCGCCTGGTTACCCACCAAGCGCCCGCCCTTTTCAACAGAAAGTTTGGGTTTCTAAAGTGCTAGAACAGGCGCCCGCCCGGTACCTTGTAGGCGCCCGCCCGGTCCCCTGTTTCAACCAAAGTGTTTTAAATCTAAATTAAATTGAAAGCTTATCCCTCCTAAGGCATATAGCCTTAAGATAAGATGTCCTAGCAAGTGTTGTGACACCTTAGGGGTATCAGAAGTGAGTCTTGAACATGATTACTCATTAAATTAAAATGAGAACTTAAGTATAAGAGTAACAACTCTTTTATATGTCTTGAAAGTGCTATGAACAAGCACTTATGTGTTATGCTTGTCTTGAAGCCAATGATTGTGCACCTTAGGGGCATTAAAACAATGACTTGAGATTGAATATCCTATGTAGGGGATTAAGAACTCGTAAGTATGAGTTGTCTAGCTCATTTACTTAATTTGAACTCGAATTATTCTTGGTCTAGGTTTAGGGTACTACCCTAGATGGCCTAGATGAGTGTTGTAGAACACCCTAGTACTGAAAAATAGTCCCTTTGTGAATAAATGAAATGTGGACTTGAATCATAATTAAATGATAACTTGAGTATAAGAGTAGTAACTCTTTTATGTGTCTTGAAGTTAATGTTTGTGTACCTTAGGGGCACCAACTAATGTCTTGAGCTTGAATGTCCTAAGAAAAGGATTTGAAAATAATTCGTAAAAGATGTATAATTCATCTACCTAGCTTGAACTTGAAGTATAAGATAATTAACTCTTGTACATGTTTAATCATCCAAAGAAATGGATTGAGAACTTGGATATAAGATGATAAGATCTTGTATATGTATTGAATGTCTTGAATGTCTTAAGTTGAGACAGTAACTAGAAGTATAAGACAATAAAACCTTGTACATGACTTGAACATCCAAATAATTGGATTAAGACTTGAATATAAGATTATAAAATCTTGTACGTGCCTTGACACCAATATATGTGTATGGTAATAAACTTGAAAGAGTCTTGATGTGTATATGCAAATCTTGCATATATTTACTTGATAGAATGTGGCTTCTTGATTGATTGGTACATGGTATGAATAACCAAAGAATTGGGTTATGGAACTAGATAGAGAATGATTAACTCTACTACATAGTTGAACTTGATACGTGTATATTGGAAGTGCTATAAATAAGCACTAAAGTGTAAATGATTTAGTTTTTAATCGTGTATATACTCAATGAAGTATATAAAATATAAAGAAGATATCTTGTCTTGAAATGGGTTCCTAAAGAAAATAGGGACTAGTGTAATATGAAGATAATTCATATAATCGTGAATACTACGATTTAAATTAATAAGAATGATTACAGAACACAATATGTGTTAGAAAATGTATTCGATTACTAACGATACATATACGTGAAGTATGACTGTGTCTAGGTACAATATGACCTATTCTACTACGTGTTTAGAGTATAATGTATTGAGCTCTATTTGATAGTAAGGGTATCGTGATAGACACCTTAATGTGTTAAACGTGACATAAATATGTACGTGCAAACTTGGCATGTGACTAAATGATATACCCTACTACGTGATTGAGGTCTGTTATTAATAGACCCTAACTTGGATTGATCATGTTACATGGACACTTACGTGCCATAGTTGAACTTGATTGGTATTCGCAATAATTGCGTACGTGTACTTAGATTCTCGTGAGCACATGATACATGACTACATGGTGCATATTCTCGTGAGCACATGATACATAATTACATGGTGCATATTCTCGTGAGAACATGATACATAATTACATGGTGCATATTCTCGTGAGCACATGATACATGATTACATGGTGCATAAAGACTGGTCCACTAATATGGGACTTAGTTCTATTCTCGTAGTTCAAGTAAACATCTACTTGTGCATTCTTGTGTGAGTCCAGCTGGTTCTCCTTGCTTGTTCGAAAATATATAGGTTCACGCTTGTCGCGAGAGCTGGGGTTTAAGTGACAATCGGGTCCCTATGTATTTCCGCTTGACCCCTTACTACCGGCCATAGTAAGGGCATAGCTTCCTTGGTTAGAGCAATAAGCCTGACCTAAGTGAATGCGATTGTCTTGAACACCACGTGGATCTTGTTCTTGTGGATGACACTGGTTACCAGGTCTTCTTATATACTGCACAGCAGTTCTTGTTCTTGTTCTTGGTTGTCCTCAGCTAGAAAAGCATCGACAACAAATGGTATTCTTGGGAGGAATAAGGAAGGATTCAGGTACAATGCGTGATAGGCCTATGTGCATCTTGGTGAGCTGGTCTAGCCTCTCACTCTACTTGACTACTTGTTACCTGAACCTTTCTTGAGCTTGATTACTTGTTGGGTTGGCTTAGCCTCTCCTATACTTGTTACTTGATGATACTTGATATATGTTTAGTTGAGTATCTACTTGTATTGCATGATAACATGACATATAGTTGCATGTTAATAGCTTACTGAGATTTATCTCACCCTTTATTTGTTTAATTGTTTCCCCCCCCCCCAGGAAAGCAGGGGATAGTACGCAGTGAGGCTCGCCTTAGCTAGGAACTTACTCAGCAGGATATTCTTGTTCGAAGTTAGTGTCCTTTTATATTTTGGTAAGGACGATCTTGTGTGAGTTAATAAACTCTGGGCTTGTATTGGGGTAGTATTTGTTGTCCCTAGACAGTTCCTGTTGCTAGCTTATTTGCTAGGCATGTCTTCCGCTGTATGTAACCATTTTGGTTTAAATTTTCTTGGTCTAGAACTCGTGTGAGCTATCTTAGCTCCCTACTCTTGAGTATATATATCATGTCAGTTTTGTTTTTAACAGGTATTGTTCCTGTTTCCCGTTAGTTTCTTGTTTCTTGTTAGTTACGCGCACCAGGTTCGAGGTTCTATTAGGGAATCCCGGGACTTGGGGCGTGTCAGGATATAATCCAGAACGCCTTTAAGATCTTTGATCTTATGGCCATAAAGAAGATCTCTGTTAGTCAACTCATGCATCTCTCGAGTGCTCATGTAACCGAGCCTGATGTGCCACAGCTTAGACATATCCCCCTCGTTCACCTCTTCTGATGCAGCCATAGTCGACTCTGCAAGCGTCTTTCCTTGGAGGAAATACAAGGAGCCCCGCTTAAGGCCTTTCAGCATCACTTCTGAACCGTTACAGACACTAACTGCTCCACCTTTACCTTTGAAACTTAAACCTTTGCTGTCTAACTGACTAAGAGAAATCAGATTCTTCGTCATAAGCGGAACGTGTCGAACCTCGTTCAAAATGACAACCTTACCATCATGAGTCCTGACCTTGATCGAACTAATACCAACAACCCTGCAGACTGTACTGTTGGCTAAGCTTATATCACCGCCAACTATCTTCCTATAACCGGTAAACCATTCTCTCCTAGGACTGATATGGTAAGACGCTCCAGAATCAAGAATCCACGCATCAGATGCGCATGCTGATTCTGATGTTACTAGAGCATAATCCTCATCTGAACTGTAATCCCTGGCCGTCATGGCCTCTGCTGTGACTGGTGCCTTGCCTTGCTTCTTTCTGGGACAATCGAACTTCCAATGCCCCCTTTCTTTGCAGAAATTACAGATATCCCCAGGTTTCGGACCCTTCTTGTGTGAAGAATTACCTTAATTGTTCTTCTTCCCACTAGAACCCCTGTTACTGCTACTAGCAACCAAACCTGATGACTGGGTACCTGACTCATTCTCACTCGCCTTTTGGTGCAACTCTCTCGTCTTGAGAGAAGTTTCCACTTCCTCCAGAGAAATCCCATCTTTACGATTTATGCACGAATCGACATAATGTTCATAAGACATAGGTAAAGATACTAAAAGCTGCAAGGCTGCATCCTCGTCATCAACAACTACTCCTATATTACGCAGTTCAAGTAATGCAGAAGTAAATCTGTCAAGATGATCATTTATGGGCGTACCTTCAGTCATACGACAATCATATAGCTTCTTCTTCAGGTATAACTTGTTGGTCAATGAACGTGTCATGTACATATCTTCCAACTTCAACCAAAGATCGCTTCCGGAGTCTGTTCCTGCAACATTGGTTAGGATCTCATCATCCAACTGTCTGATGATCTTGGCATGAGCCTTATGATCTAACTTCTTCAATGCCGCCACCTCCTTCGTTGCTGCTATCTTGTCCTTCTCTGACTGTTCTGCTGTACCTTCTGTGGTGACTGCCTTACCCTTGGGATCCTTACGATCCCTGATTGCAATCTCCAACGTTTCCATAAATCTTTGTCTATCAACAAAGCCTTCATCTTGATCTGCCAGAGAGAAAAACTATTCTTCCCATTGAACTTGTCGATCGAATCTGCTCCTTGACCCATCTTCTTGTTCTCTGCAGCGGAATCCCTAAACCTCCAACCACGGACCAAAACTCTGGAACAACCAGAGCTCTGATACCACTTGTTAGAGCAATAACAAGACTTGATAAGAAAAGCGAGCAATCAGAAGAACACCGATTTACGTGGTTCACCAACTTGGCTACGTCCACGGGGACGTGAGAGAATATTATTATCAATCTGGAAAAACGATTACAATATCTCACTATTACTGCTACACGAATTTTGATCACAAAATTCCTAACTGTGTAACTGTAGAATTACAGACTTAGCTCTGAGCACTCTAATAATCTATCAGTCTAAAACTGAGGGTTTCGACTAACTTTGATCTAAACTAATGGCCTCTATTTATACCAGTAAAGTCTATCTCAAAGTCTGCTTGGAACTTGGAATCCTAGTCAAAAACTGACTTGAAAACCTTCCCTTCTGCAAAACTGCACGTCGTCTGAAATCCTGCTGGTATTTGGTCTTGGTCCACCCGGGTTGTTGACTTGGTCCGCCCGGATCTTCTCTTGGTCCGGTCGGGTTCCTTCATATACCCGCCCGGATCTACTTCAGTTCCCAATAGCTAATTTCCGACGTCAGATTTCTGATACGCCTCTCGCTCAGGTCCGCCCGGGTATCTCCTCAGGTGCGTCCGGACCCCAAAGATCCGCCCGGGTACTTTACTCTGGTCCGGTCGGACCTACTGTGCTTCTGCCTAGGAATTGCGAGATTTTACCTGTTGCTTAACCCTTTAACTTGGCGTCCCAAATTTAAAGGCATTAACCCAACACTTAGTCTGGGACAAACCAAAAAGGAAAGTAAGAATGATCGCGCATAAAAATGCCGTTAAGGCCGGATCCGCGGAAGGATATCTAGAACGCTTGCTTAGACCTGTAAAAAGAACGCACGTGAGCTTAGCCGGGGTTGCACCAGCGAAGACCCTCCGGCGTGAGAATAAGTCAGTCCGTTCACCGGAAAATCAAGAGAGAGGGAAGCAAGTGAGAGTAGGGAGAGAGAGTGAACCTGGCCAAAAATATTGAGCTCCCCCCTATATATAGGACCAGCCCTGGCTTGCTCTCCAAATAGGGTGAGGTCAGCTTTGTCCTTGCATGAGGTCATCCTTATCCATAGTAGGGTTTTAGAGGGGGCTAAGACCCAAGGAACCTAGTTGGGTTGGGCCCGTACGGACTAGGATAGCCTCTAGGCTCTTCTAGAAGGCTTAGCGTACGAGGGAGCCGATCTGGGCAAGGCGTAGCACGAGCTTATTGGATAGCCGAGCTGGAGGAGTAACCGAGCTGGAAGAGTGATCGAGCTGGGACTTGCTTTGTTCTTGACTTTAGTAGAGAAGGCTGGTGGATCTTGCTTATTGGGCTCAGCTCGTGGGCCGAGCTGACGAGCACGGGTTAAGATCCGGTCTTGAGTTCGGGCTAACCCTTCAGAGGCAGTAATAGAAACAATTTCAATAACTATTTTTAAATTTTTATGGAGATAAATTATTTAGCATAAAATATGTTAGTCAAAATTTAAATAGGTTTGATCAGTGGCCATTGGTGTGGGGCGGAGGGAGTATATTTTTTTCATGAGCATTCAGGATAAAAGAAGATGATAAATGCATGAGGACCAGGTTACCATGTAGGTCAAAGCGTCAAGTGTTGAACGGAATTACGTTGCTTGGTATGGGCTTCTTATGTACTCCCTTTGTCCGGCCCGAAATACGATTTTGATAGTTTTTTTTATACTTTAACCATGTAATTTAAATAAAAAATAATTATTCTAATATAAATTTAAAAATTGTTATTTAGAATATTATTAATTGTGATACAATAACAATTTTTAAATTTTTATTTGGATTATTATATTTTTTCCAAAAGACTTGGTCAAAGTAAAGTCAAGTTTACCAAAATCCTATTTCGGGTCGGACGGAGGGAGTATTTTTAATTTAGTAGATCGTTGTATGGTTTATTTTTTATATACTCCCTCCGTCCCACCTCACTTGAGACCTACGAAGAGGTGGGCACATTCACTAAGGAAAAAGAATAAAAGAAAAATGTGTGGTAGAAAATAAAGAGAGAGAATAAGTGAGGTTAATAGTAGGTTGGTTAAATAAATTGTGTGGTGGAAAATGAAGAGAGGGAATGAGTGGGTGGGGTAGATTAAATATAAAATTATAAAAAGATTACCATTTTAAGGAGTCTCAAGTGGAGTGGGACGGACCAAAATGAAAATAAGTATCAAGTGAGATGGGACGGAGGGAGTATATGTTTATTTAAATTTGGTTTATTAATAGTTACAATTCATTCACTATTTTTTTTTTAAATACAACAGTTTTAAATTTGAGGAAATTTTAGTACTGAGAAATCTACTATATTTTCTTTAATTTGGTTAGTAAAGTTGTCAGAATTTGATAAATATAAAATCTTACTATTTTTGTAACATATTACTTACACATATTATTAATTTATTGTTGTAAAGTCTTATGTTTTAAATTTTGCAATCAAATTTGTATATTAAAATTTGTACTTGATGAATATTTTTTCCTATTATAGAACTGGAAATTCCATAATTATTAATTTATATGTTTAATTAAATGTGAAATTAGTGATTCATTATTTTTAAATTTTATTTTTTTTTGTTATATGTTATAATGACGCCTTGTACATCGCACGGGTGTTATATTAGTTCATTCAGTTCAGGGTAATAGAAGATGATAAATGCATGAGTTCAGGGTAATAGATGATGATAAATGCATGAGGACCAGGTTACCATGTAGGTCAAAGCGTCAAGTGTTGATTACGTACGCAAGTAACACGCCACGGAATGTGACAATATAGTAATGATAAAAGAGTAACAAATAATTAAAATAATTTATAATAACATGGTTATACACGGTTATATATATATATATATATATATATATATATATATATATATATAAAGGTCGTATGTTAGGAAATATGCATGCAAAAGTTGGTGGCAGTGACAAATTTGGACGGTTGCAGTGAGTATGGCTGAGAATGTAACACCAAACAAAAGCAACAAGATTCACCAACGAGGCTCATAAGTCAATCACCAGCTGTAAATTTTACTCGCTCCACTTCATAATAAATTTCACATTTTTCTTTTTAATCCGTCCAAAAAGATGTTATAATTTTTTTAAATATGCTAGTAGAAATATTTTAGTAAAAAAATTGCTTTTGTACAATACAAACTAAAACTAGAAAAACACATTTCTTAAAGAAAAACATTGACAACTCAATGTGATATTTATTGTATTTACATTCTTCTGCTTAATCCACGGTTTCATTTTATTTTTATTCTCCATAATTAGGTAGCAAAATTTTTGCAACTAAAGTTTTGTTGCTCGGCTGTAGTCGAAAGTATAGATTGAGGCAAGAGTTAGAAATGCGGAACTCACCTCAAAACAAATTAATTCAGAACGTTAATGCTAAAACAAGAGGGATCGAGTGACAAAATATGTGGCAATGAGACAGCGAAACTTACGGTACAGTAAAACCTAGAATATGCAACAGTTCTTGGTCACAACTCGAGCACACTCATGCCCAGCGCAGCCCTTGAACAAGAAAACCTGTCCAGGATGGTACCGCCTTTTTGCAAACAGGTACGTGCTAGCTGCATGGCTGTTGTCTCATCTGACAAGTTACATCCGCGGTAGTTGTCAGACAGGTATCATATATGGTATGTACACCTATTTATAACTCACATTTCAACACATTCTAATCTCCAAATCCTTCCCGTTTTAGCTCTCACTCGATCTTTCTACATTGAACATCAAGATGCGCAAACTCCTGGCCTTATTTCTGGTCACCCTCCCGCCCGTTTTGGTCTTTCAAACTTCTAAAATAAACACATCTAGTATTGAAACTCTCAATCTTTTCCAACACCATTTCCACAACTTCTACAAACTCCACGTCCATGAAAACCCTACCGGCGTCTCCATTTTCTTAGCCATGCTCGCATTAGCATACACTATCTATATCATGTCACGATCAAGACCGATCTACCTTATTGATCATGCTAGTTACAAGGCTCCAGACCACCTCCAAGTCAGAGTTGAGACAGCCATAAAACTCGCTAAACTCGATGGCTACATAGACGAGTCATCAATTGCGTTTCAACAAAAGATACTCGAGCGATCCGGAGTTGGTGAGGAATGCTGTTTGCCTCAGGTTTTCTTCGATGTTCCTTTTAAGCCCACACTAGCTTTAGCTCGACAGGAAGCCGAACAAGTCATGTATGGTGCACTCGACAACTTGTTTAAGTCAACAAAAGTCAACGTTAAAGAAATTGGAGTACTCGTAGTCAACTGTTCTTTGTTCAATCCAACTCCTTCCCTTTCCGCAATGATCATAAACAAGTACAAACTGCGGGGAAACATAAAGAGCTTTAATTTGGGCGGGATGGGATGCAGTGCAGGAGTTATCGCAATCGATCTTGCTAAAGATCTGTTAAAAGTGCACAAAAATACATATGCACTTGTTGTTAGCACTGAAAACATGACGCTTAATTCATACAGGGGTAACAACAAATGTATGATGTTAGCTAACTGTTTGTTCCGAATGGGCGCTTCATCCGTCTTACTGTCCAACAAACGGTCTGACAAGGTACAAGCCAAGTACAAGCTTATTCACGTCGTCAGGACAAATCTAGCAGCAAACGACGATGCATATCGCTGCATTTTCCAAGAACAAGACGAAGAGGGTATTATCGGCGTTTCCTTATCAAAAAATCTCATTCCAATGGCTTCTAAAGCTCTTAAAACCAACATCGCAGCTTTAGGCCCGCTCGTGCTCCCAATAAGCGAGCAATTTTCTTTCTTCGTCACGTATGTTAGAAGGAAGTGGTTTGGGTCGAAAATGAGGCCTTATATACCTGATTTCAAGCTTGCTTTCGAGCACTTCTGTATACATGCAGGTGGAAGGGCGGTGATTGATGAGCTGGAGAAGAGCTTAGGGCTTTCCCCAGTGCATGTCGAGGCTTCTCGGATGACATTGTACCGATTCGGAAACACTTCATCGAGCTCGATTTGGTACGAGTTGGGTTACACGGAGGCTAAAGGAAGGGTTAGGAAGGGGGATCGTGTTTGGCAGATTGCGTTCGGGAGTGGGTTTAAGTGCAATAGTGCAGTGTGGAAAGCTCTTAAGAACGTTAAAGAATCGCCTGGTAATCCCTGGGAAGAGTTGATTCATAAGTATCCCGTCGAGATTAAAACGAAGGACTGATTGATTTTCTAGATTTCATCGTACTTTGCTCAAGCTGCTGCGATTATAATCTTGTTTTATGTTTCTTTTTCCATTAGGTATTTGTATTGTTATGCTTCAAGTATATGGGGATGTAAAAGCTTGAGCATCTATAATCTAATAAATTGTTCTATTGTGTTTTGCTACCTTAATTCCCTCGCATAAACGAAAGATGTTGGACTGCAAGGGTACTATGTGTAACTCATTTTATTATAACATGCAACTAATCTACTATAATGTCATTTATATTGAGAATATATAAGACATTGTCATTTTGCTCGTAATTCGTTAATTAATTTTGCATCGAATAATTGAGTTCATCCCGACTACTATGCAATCTAATTGTACATGTTCCAAATTCAACATGCTATATTAGTTGTATTTATAACCGGCATTTTAGCACATCAATGGTACAAACTGTTAAGGAATATTATATATTCCTAACACATATTGTAATTACCAAACATAGAGATTGTATCTTGTACACCAAGTTAGATTATTCTAGAATATTAGTTTCCTTATTGTATTAGTATTCCTAATTAGATTAGGACTCTAGAACTCTCTTTGTACTCCTATAAATATGTATTGCTAGTATCAATAATTTTTGAGTCATTCATACAATATTATTTGAGTCTCTCATATCAATTATCTCTCTTCATGTATGATTGTCTCCGACTATCTCTTTCTCTAATCCTTGACATGGTATCAGAGCTATGATCCATGATGGGACTTCTCCACCAAAAACTGTCCTACCTAAACTTGCTTCCGCTTCTTCTAAATTTCCGGCAATACCCTGAAGCCAAATATCTCCCTCCTCCCCAACAGTGAAATTCACTGTGTTCTTCTTTATTCTTTCTTCTTCCTCTTAAATTTCCGCTTCCTTTTCAAGAAAGACAACCCCTGATCTTACTCTACCCCTACGCCAATTGGAGGAGAGCCAATTCCATAATCAAACCACTTACCCACCTATTCTTAGTTCTCCTGAACTTCCATTCTAACCCCAATTATCCCTTAAAGCTTACTAATTTTTTTTTCTTCAACAGATAACTTAAATCCCCAACAACTCTCACGTCTCTCTCCTCTGATCATGGATTTCCCTTATCATGTTTTTAAATTCCTCCCAAAACCCACGAGTCTATTCTCTATTATACTTCCAACTCACCTCTAACCCACCTCTTTATATCTCGTTCTTGATCTCGACCCCTACACATATTTAACTCCAAACCCTTATTGAACTTACCGAAACCCTCTGTCTATTTTTTTTTCCCTTTCCTTCAACAATTCCAAAACCCCCCTTACCCCGTCTCGCGACATTAATGCCTCCACCCGTCTCGCGACGTTAATGCCTCCACCCGTCTAGCGACGTAAAAGCTCGAAACCGTCTCGCGACGTTAATGCCTTACTCCGTCTCGCGACGTAAAAGCCTCAACCCGTCTCGCGACGTAAACGCCTTACCCCTGTCTCGCGACGTAAAATCCTTAGACGTTCACTTCATAGGGTGCAAACCCTACTTGTACAAATGTAAAGATCATGGCAACATCAACCACAACCGGGATCACATCAACCAACTCACTTCAACAACCCGGTTCATCTCATCACTTTCAAGATTGGACTCTCCTATCGGTCGTCCATCTTGCGGGGGCATGTTAAGGAATATTATATATTCCTAGCACATATTGTAATTACCAAACATAGAGATTGTATCTTGTACACCAAGTTAGATTATTCTAGAATATTAGTTTCCTTATTGTATTAGTATTCCTAATTAGATTAGGACTCTAGAACTCTCTTTGTACTCCTATAAATATGTATTGCTAGTATCAATAATACTTGAGTCATTCATACAATATTATTTGAGTCTCTCAAATCAATTATCTCTCTCCATGTATGATTGGCTCCGACTATCTCGTTCCCTAATCCTTGACACAAACATTCCCAGTGAGTTCTACCATTGCTAATCATATGGAAATAAATTTGGTACCTCTGACGATCCAGATAATAATGGAGTGGATTCAGGGCCGATGCAGTTCGATTACATAGAAATGGTTTCTAAAAAGGACTGCCGAAATCGCACGCAAGCTGAATGAATGAAGAGACGAACCAAGAAAAATGTCTAAAATATCCTCCAATAACCCTATGAATGTAGACCATTGAAATAGAGGGCCGAGATCGATCTATTGTACAATCTCCATAGACTCCAGATCCAGAGGTCAAATGCTATCTATTGTCAATGCGTTGACTATTAAGAGAAAATATAACTAGTTTCAGGATGGAGCAGTATAGATTTGGTTGCATGAAATTAAAATTCAATTCTCTACTAGTGTACCAAGGACAGTGGAGTAAGGCGTCAGTAACTCCATAGCAAGTTTTTTACATTTCATGATATACTCACACCCCCCCCCCTCCCTCCCTGTCTCTCTCTCTCTCTCTCTCTCTCTCTCTCTCTCTCTATATATATATATATATATATATATATATATACTACCTCCGTCCGTCCCATAGTAAGAGTCCTATCTCTCAAATGCAAGGAGATTAAGAAATGATGGAAGTGATTTAAGTGTTGTGAGTTTAAAAGTAAAGTAAGAGAGAGAATGAGTGGGAGTGAATAGTAAGTTGATTGGTGTTGTGAGTATAAAAGTAAAGTATGAGAGAGAATGAGTGGGATGAATAGTAAAGATTCCTTGCCATTTTAGGAATGAGACTCTTACTCTGGGACGTACCAAAATAAAAAGTAGGACTCTTACTGGGAGTATATATTAGCACACAATTATTAGAGGGGTATTAACAAAATCCTACTACTGCATACAACTCCCATAGAATTAACAGAATGGGGATACTCACCTCATACTCTGAGGCGATTATAGTTTCTGTTCTTGTACTTGCTTGCATCTGGAGTTGGATAATGATCCAAAGACAACTCCGTCCCAAAGTCAATGCTGCTGCTCGAGCAAAGAAAATAAACCCGCCCCACCTCCTTACAAACTGGCCAATAATTGGAATGATGCCAACATATTTCGTACACAGGCATAACTTTCATGATCTACTGATCAAACTTCTTCAAGAAAGTGGAGGCACATTCGAGTTGAAAGGGCCTTGGTTCACCAGCCTAGACACCTTGGTCACTTGCGACCCTTCAAATATCCAGCACATATTAGTCAAGAACGTGCCAAATTACTGTAAAGGGAGCAATTTCAAGAAAATCTTTCAAGTATTTGGCCATTCATTCTTTGCTGCAGAAGGGAAGTCGTGGGAAATCCAGAGGAAAGCTGTTGGAAGAATGCTGAACCACCAACATTTCCCCCAGTTTGTGGTGGAGACTAATTGGAAGAAAGTGGTTGGGGGGCTTATTCCGGTGCTTGACCACCTTGCTGCATCCGCCTCGTCTGTGCTTGACTTTAGTGACATAGTGAGGCGATTCACGTTTGATACAATCAGCATGGTGGGGTCCGGTCATGATCCAGCTACCCTGTCCGTTGATTTGCCTCAGCATCCGTGCTTGAATGCGTTTGATGTTATCATGGAGGGGTTGTATGATAGGCATTACTGGCCGCCTGGAATTTGGAAGCTGCAAAAGTGGCTTCAGATTGGTGTGGAAAAGAAGCTTAGCGATGCGACGGAGACGGTTGATGAGTTTCTAGAACTCTGTATCTCGCTCAAGTGTGAAAGTTTAAAGAAAAAGAAACAGACGCAAGAAGAAGAAGGCTCACGTGATTTATTAACGTCTCTTTTTTCGGTTTCTGAAGATCTAATGAACAGTGGACTGTTTGGTACCAACTCCAAAAGGTTTCTGAGAGATGTGCTGTTTAACATCTTTGCTGCTGGAAAGGAAACTCAAGGTGCAGCAATAACTTGCCTCTTTTGGCTTCTCTCGAGAAACCCTCACGAAGAAAGAAAGATTGTGCAAGAAATAACGACAAAATATTCAGAACACGGAGGGGATGAAAACAATCAAGATGTTGAAAGTTGGGGTACTTACATATCAAACACGGAGGAGCTAAAGAAACTGATTTACACGCGTGCATCTCTGAACGAAGCGCTCCGGTTATTCTCTCCCATTGCAAGTCAACACAGGCAATCAGTCAATGCGGACATTCTTCCAACCGGTCACCATGTGGGTCCACGTAAACGGATAATCCTAGCTTACATAGCAACGGGGAGGATGGAAAGTATATGGGGAGCGGATTGCTTGGACTTCAAGCCGTCGAGATGGATTGCTGTCACGGAAGACGGGACGGAGCAGATCAAGAACGTGCCGAATCACAAGTTCCCGGTTTTCAGTGCGGGGCCCACTTTTTGTTTAGGTAAAGATATGGCCTTCAACCAGATGCTGATGGCTGTAGCCACCATTATTCACAGGTATAAGATTCAGGTATCTGAAGGTCAGGATCAGTTCTTTTTAAAGAATTCTGCTATTGTTGATATCAAGGATGGTCTCCAGGTCAGAGTCATCAAACGACATGTTTGAGCTTTGAGTTTTATCTTTCTCCCCCTGCAAAACCCAGTAATAGCGATAGCAAGATGTAAGAGGAGTTCAATGTGTTAGCAAATAGCAATACTCACTTTTTAGTTAAGGCATAATGAAGACTTCAACCTAGTTTCCTTCCAACTTTGTTGCCCAATTGATTATCAATGAATTTTATTTTTGTTTTAGTGGTCAGACATGATGTGATTCTACTTTTTTTTCATGTAACTTACCCGGATAGCGTAGGATCATGAGGGCCTTAAAGATATACTCCCTCCGTCCCAAAATGAACTTCACATTTGACTATTCAAACTTTTTAAGAATATGAACACTTGATTCACTAGTCATGTTTTGTTTGGGCACTTCTAAGCCTAGGTTGTAGAAATGTGAAGAATTTTTTGGGACAATGAAAAATGCCAAATGAGAAGATCATTTTGGGACGGAGGGAGTATCTTTCATGTATTAACACAGCTACATTCTTAGTTCAAACTCGAAACTTCTAGCTAAGTTACAATTATTACTAGAATCAGTGGCGAAGCCACAGTGTTACTGATTTTGGAGCTATGTCCATTTAGCCACCTTCAAATTTAGAAAAATAAAACTACCTCTGTCCTTAAATGAGTGTCTAAATTTCATTTTAAGGGATATAACTTCTTGTACAATTTGGTGACAAAATTCATATTTAATCTTGTAATTCTCTTTACAAACATTTAGTTTTTGCAGGTATAAAGAGAACGATGAAAAAAAACATTTAGGGACAAAGTTTGATCAAAATGGACACTCATTTTGGGACAAAAATTTCCTGAAAATGGACACTCATTTAGGGACTGAGGGATTATTTTTATAACCAAAAACATTAATTCATCATTTAGACCCCTTTTGGTTTAGGTAAAAATATACATTATGATAATCTTAACCCCTTCTAGTGAAATCCTGGATTCGACAAATATTACTTATTGTTATGATTAGGCTAATCAACTTGAATTAATCAGCAATTTTGCAGAGGAATTGCACAAACCAAGTAACATAATTATCAAGGTGGAGAGAAATAAGAAATTAGATTGAGAAACTGAAGAAGAAATTGAGATGAGAAAACAGAGAGAATTTGGGGGAATTTTTCTTAATTTTTCATTCATATCTTACATGCCCTTCCTGCCTTCATTTAACATCACTGAAAAGAACAAACCGGTCCAAACTACTAACTCCATCTATGACAAATAACAAATAGACCCCTACAAAACGACGACGTAACCCTACTAACCATATGACACCCTACTAACTGATACGACGACGCATCCTTTTAATTAAAATAACGACACTAACGTAAACACCAACGACTACTCACGCTCGCCACTAAATTCTCGGCACTAACCCCAAGATCATTACACTCCTCCCAATAAGTTAATAACATGGACTTGGTAGTAAGATATCTTGATATGATAAGTCAAACAATAAATCCAAGACTTCCAGTTTACTATGCGTTTACATGCTTGCATTACGAAAGCAAATGCGGATGCACATGTGCATATTAAAGCAATTTAATGCCTGTCTTGGTAAATTACATAATCTCTCAATTTGATCACCAAGTCTGTGCACACTACATGCTATACCACTACTCCAGTAATTAAGATTTTGGTATAAATATGAGTAGTTACAAATAAATTATACTCCATCCGACCCAAAATGATCTTCTCATTTGTCATTTTTCGTTGTCCCAAAAAGTTCTCATTTCTACAATTTAGACTTAAATGTGCATAAACATAACATGACTAGTGAAGCAAGTGTTCATATCTTTAAAAAGTTTGAATAGTCAAATATGAAGTTCATTTTGGGACGGAGGGAGTACTCTTTATACGACACACAGATATATAAATACTCCTTCCGTCCATATTAAAACAATTTATTGTGTGTCTTGTAAATTACATAATCTCTCAGTTTGATCAGGAACTCTGTGCATACTGCATGCTATACCACTACTCCAATAATTAGGATTTTGCTATAAATATGAGTAGTTACAAAGAAATTATACACTTTATACAACACACATTGACAGCTAGTTGTTGAATGTTGAGTGAGGCTTTTATTCATTTAGCAAAGATTTTGATTCTCAATCATTAAGAAGATGTTTGACATATTTATGTTGAATCCAAACTCCAAACTACCGTACATTGTATTAAGCATCAAGCATCATGCGCTTGATGCTATCAAACGCAACCTGAGACTAACTTGTTGCGCTGGGAGATTAAGAAAAAGATGTAAAATATTAGTAGCAGAGGAGAGGTAGTGAGAATGAAAAGTAAATTAATAGAGAGAATAAGTGGGAGGAATAGTAAGTAAATTGTTGTTGCGAGTATGACAAGTGGGTCCCATTGAGTAAAAGATTGTTAAAAGTTTCAATTATAGTAGGACGGATTGAAAAGAAAATTAGTCTCACTTGTGCTGGAACAGATGGAGTATATTTCTTGCAAACAAACCCGACCTAATTGACTTGAATGTATAAAATTGTCCTCTTTTCATATTTCAAATTAAACTAGACTCGGTGTTATTAGATCCTATGTTTATATATTTGTTCTTTCATATTATGGGTGTTGATTATTCATCATGTTTGGACTACTAGTATGGGGTTGGCGGGTATGTGAGACCACCCCCCCCCCCCATCAAATCCCCAACATCTGGTATCAAGAGCTCTGGTTTGGGAGATCTAAGGGTTCCGGATTTCATTGAAACGGAGGTTGCAAAAGATTAAGATTCAAGTGCATAGATTCTGATGCTAGGTGAATACGGAAGCAGATTCAGATTGCAGGAATTCATTAAGGAGGTTGCAGAAATTCAATTGACCATGGCATAGATCCAAGATGAAATTTGCAGGGATCCGGGGTGGGATTTGGAGATGCAGAGATCAAGATGGATCACAAGTGTTCTTGGGATTGTAAGGTAGTCAACAAGAGCTGGAGAAAGATCGCTAGGAGAGAAATTTGCTTAGTGCGAATTTAGGTGACAAGAGAAAATATGAAAGAAAAGGAGTGAGGCATCAGGCACTTGCGGAGTTAACCGACGACACAAAGGATAGACATGCTTAGCGAAGGAGGTCACGAATGATTTAATCCTTTGTGGATAGTAGTCAGAGGTGGGTGTTAGATTCTAGTGCTCCAGGCAATTCCGAAGGAGTCAAGCGGTGAATAGTTGCAAGGGGAGGAAGACAATGAGTCAAGACACAGAGAAACTGTTTTGCAATGGCATGTAAGAGAGTAGTATAAGCCGGTTTGACCACGTGAGAAGAGGACTTCTTGCAAACGACGGATGTGAGTGACCGGCGGTAAGCTCAAGGAGTTAGGAGAGAGAAAATGTTGTATTCTACCTACAACAACATTCGCTCGTGTGGAGGCAAGAGGCTTGTCGACCGGCCTGTTAGTGTAAAAAGGAGAGACATCAACAAACGGCATGTTAGTGGGAGACAGACTCAAAGTTGATCGACGCGGTGTATAAGTCAAGTGGACCTAACAGAGAGCGAGAAAAGACCAAGAGAAAACAATGCAAGCAAGAAACAAGGTGTGTCCGAGTTTCATGGGGGAGCATTGCGAGGAAAGTGGGTCTGGAGGGAGAAGGCGAAGTTAAACTTGCAGAAGGAATCAAGGTAGAAGTTGATATGGAGAGGCAAGAATGATCTAACACAGAGAGGTTGAAACGTTGCTTGGTTTCAACTCGCCTTACTACTTGAGCGTGGAGGCTCATAATGAGGGAGAACGTGGAGGCTCATGATGGGGGAGCTTAGTGCTCGGTATTACAATATTTGGTGGATCGTTCTCTGATGGGAGTTTGACGGGTCGGTTACTAGGTTATGGCTATGGTTTCAGTCTCAAGGTGGGAGATTGATGGGAGTGGAGTCCAAAAACCATGAGGAGACGGAAGAGAAAACGAGTCTAAATCTTTTTAGGGAGTTTTGGTCGGGATTAATTGTAATCAGAGGAGGAGAAGGAAACAAAATTAGCTAAACAGGGCTGCACGGCCGTGCATGGTGAGGCAGTCGGTCGTGCAGGGCTGATCAAAGGAGGGTTCATTCTGTTGGCTAGTGCACAGTCGTGCACCATATAGGACTTTGCCGTGCACGCCGGGAGAACAGTCCAGATCAGTTTTAGATTCCTATTTTCACGAGATCTCTTCCACGGATAGATTTAGGGTTTCTCGTACACCTATAAAAACATAGTTTCGTCCAGAATATTTGGTGCTTGTTAGAGAGAGCTAGGATACACATTGAAGAGCCACAAATAGTGTCAAGGACAAGGCCGGATGCCTAAGAAAACCATGGGGGGGGGGGCAATCCTACAACCCGGCCATGACCGTGTTGTGTGTGTTCTTGGAGAGGTGAGATAATATGTGTGAGAGGTTGTTCTTGGAGAGTAGCCATGTTTAGATCTGTGTGATTGCATGTGCAAATCGTAACAATCTTATTATTATAGTGATATTGATATCCTAGCTGGGTGCCCAAAATGTAGTCATGTGTTGACGAATTGGTTTATCAAATGTTGTTGCTATTTTTTTTCTTTCATATTACTGGTGTTGATTATTCTCTATGTTTGGACAACTAGTATGGGCTAGCCGGGTATGAAAGACCCCCCAAATTCCCAACAATGTCCATTTTTCACCACCTTCAAATTTAGAAAAAGAACACTTTTATAACTAAAAACATTACTTTCATCATTTTAACTCCCTTTGGTTTAGTTAAAAATATCAGATTATGATAAACTTGACCGCTTCTTGTGAAATCTTGGATTCACCAAATATTACTCCCAATAAGTTAATAACATGGACTTGGTAGTAAGATGTCTTGATATGATACGTCAAACAAACCGAACCTAATTGACTTGAATGTATAAAATTGCACAATTATAAGAGGGGATTAACAGAATCCTACTGCTACTTGCAACTCCCTTCCAAATTCCAATACAAAATAATGGGTGTAATGATCTCATACCTTGAGGCGCTGGTGTACAAAGTTTGTCCGTGCTGCAAAACCACTCTGCCACACTACTCCAATTGGATATAGAATGGGACATATTAATTGTTTGGGGTGAAAAATCTCACAGCACTATATCTACATCCTGGAAATAACGACTTGAGTCTACATCCTGACATCCTGAGTTGACATCCTGAAGTTACATCTTACATCTTGACTCTACATGTTGACTCAACATGTTGACATGTTGACTTTTTACATGTTGACTTTTTACATGTTCACGTAACAACTCGAGCCAACGACTTGAACACAGTTAACAGATCCTAGCCATCAGCCTGTTCCAGCATTCTGCATCCTGACATCAGAAACTTGATTAATAACTTGATTAATCACACGTTTGTTTTGTAGGGTAACCTCTTCCTATTTTTTTAGGTAACTCTTACGAAAATTGTGGAGCATGATCAATAATGATTGTGACCTAATTGAAGACCAAGTCAAGCGAAGAAAGTCTTATTTATCAAAACAAATTCAACTCAACGGAAGGAGATAAAACTTCAACTAACTATCCAAAATTCTTGGGATAGAGGGGTTATCATCTAGTTTGTTCTCTCATTATAAATAGCTTTACACCATTTGTAATGCACGCAAGCACTTTTCAGTTCTACTTAGCTCTTATTCTCGATCATTGTATTCCTCATCACCGTTACTAATAAAATATCATCTTTGAGGTTTTATGCCGGCGAATAAGTTGTTCAAGGGCTTTCCTCGTTAATTATCGTGTTAATTCTTTTCTTGAATCCTTTACAATTACATTCCATTGTACCCGATATCATTTCATAAAGTTAGATTGCAAAATTTGACCAAAACAATTTGGCGCTATCTGTGGGAACTTTGGTCTTTTAGATTGTTAAGAGATTCAAGATGAGCAATCCAACAACCGATCAGATTACATCTGGAATTTCAGTCGCAAGTGGGGGCAGATCAGCAATGGGGGCACCTGAAATCCCTTTGGATATCGCCTCCAACTTGACTGCAATGCTACGTGAAGTGAGAAACCAGGTCCAAGTCCAGAATGATACCTCTACCATGCTAATGAATCAAGTGGCCAGGTTGCAGCATGAAGTGACTTTTCTTCGGAGTGGAACGCCGGCGGGACAGCAGCCCAACTTGCCTAGCATCTTTCAGTCCGTTGTCCCAAATGCGCCTTCCAACCTGTACTCTCTATATCAACCTAGAAGGCTTGCTTTTGAGGGTGACATTGCTGGATCATCTGGATTTGGTGGAATTACGCCGGCAACCAACATGACCAATAGCACAATTGTCAATCATGAGACTGTCACTCCAACTACGACAACATTCGTGACCCCTACAACAGTGGCAACAGGGAGTTTTAACCCTCAATCTGATTTCAATCATTTTAATAATTATCATTTTTCTGCAGCTAACAATGATGCAGGTAGTCTGCTTGGCCGACAAATACAGGAACTGAAAGAATTGGTCATGAGCGTGCCAGGATTGAGTCTACCCCACAACCAGGCTACTCCAACCTGCTTCAATGAGTCTCGCTTCACTCCAGCCATAGCCAACGTGGTTATACCAAAGAAGTTCAGTCCACCCCACATGAAGCCGTATGATGGGACAACTGATCCAGCAGAGCATGTTGCATTATATCAGGAGAAGATGGATGTAGTCCATATTCCACCCCAGTACAAGGAAGCTTGCTTTTGTAGGGGTTTTGGTTCAACTCTTACAGGGGCAGCTTTGAGATGGCTAATCAACCAGCCTTTGGATTCTATCGGATCATATGCTCAACTAATCAACATGTTTACTAATCAATTTTCATGCAACAGGATGTTTGAGAAGCTGACAAGTGATCTTTACAGGGTAGTTCAGCAACCTGATGAACTTCTTAAGGATTACCTGAGCAGGTTCAACAGAGAAGCAGTAGATATCCCCAACTTGGACACTGCTACAACAATTTATGCCTTCAGGATGGGACTTAAGAAGGACTCGCCATATTATGATGACTTAGTCATGACACCATGCAAGAGGCTGGATGAAATCAGAACCAGAGCATCTAGATTCATCATGTTGGAAGAAGATAGGCTCATGCAGGATTATTAATCAATAGGTTGGAAAGGGGGCATGCTGGATGTCAACTATAGATGGTACCAGAATTCCTAGAAGTTAGAATGCAGCGCATCTCAAGCTGTACTTCATGTAAGTTATAGCTTGTCAACTTAATTCAGAAAATCAGGTATGCATTTATATTGCTTTATTTCAATTATGTTGTTTAAATTTGATTTATCTTCATCAAACATCGACTGACTTAAGCATCGGAGGGGTGTTAGCCAAGCTAACACCCAACCCTAACGTGTTTCTGCTTTGCGAGGAAACTCAAAGTCCCTATTCAGGTCAAGATATTTACATGTTGATCCAAGTTTTCCAGATGTTACATGTTGATCAAAGGTGTTACATGCTGATCCAAGTATTCAAAGATATTCACATGAGTCAGAATTCATGACCAACAGGAAAAATCAAAGTACAATTCCATCCAAGGTATAAGGTTTTACACCTTTTAAAGGTTTAAAGGTTTTACACCTTCAAAGGTTTAAAGGTTTTACACCTTTCAAAGGTTTAAAGGTTTTACACCTTTCTTATGTGTTTAAGGTTTCTACACCTTCGCCCGTGCGCACGATTTTCATGTTTTAGTTAAGTTGTACGTGGGCCAATGTGTCATGAACATATTGATTACCTTCTTGCACTTGGCTAAAATTATGAACTCAAGTTGAAATCAATGGTTGTAGCATTTACATGTTACCAAACGAACACAGGGTTTAAAAGATAAGCATCTTTTCATAATGATTCCCAACTTGTAACATCAACATGTTACCAACCTCCTTACATCGCTACTATTCAATTGTTCCAAAATTATTCTAAGTTATAAACATCAACATGTTACCCTTAGAATCCTAACCGTACGACCAATCTATTATCAGAATACCAAAAAGGATCAAAAGGATCAAACACACTGATCCTAAGACAGGAAACATTCATAAGTTTTAACCATGCTATCACAAGACATAGTTCAAACAAAATTGCAACCTAACATGTCCAAACAGACATGTTGCAAACAAATAAAAATTGTCTTTAAGACAATCACCAAAATATCCTATTCTTCGTCTTTCTCTTTGTTTTTTGCAGGATCAATTGCATCTTGGAGCTTTTATCACCTACATCAACTGTTATGGAAATTTCTTGAATTTCTATGTTCACTCGATTCAAAAAATTTAGGGGTAATTGTTTAGGGTGAAAAATCTCACAGCACTATATCTACATCCTGAAAATAACGACTTGAGTCTACATCCTGACATCCTGAGTTGACATCCTGAAGTTACATCTTACATCTTGACTCTACATGTTGACTCAACATGTTGACATGTTGACTTTTTACATGTTGACTTTTTACATGTCGACTTTTTACATGTTGAGTTTACATCCTGACGTGACAACTCGAGCCAACGACTTGAACACAGTTAACAGATCCTAGCCATCAGCCTGTTCCAGCATCCTGCATCCTGACATCAGCAACTTGATTAATAACTTGATTAATCACATGTTTGTTTTGTAGGGTAACCTCTTCCTATTTTTTAGGTAACTCTTACGAAAATTGTGGAGCATGATCAATAATGATTGTGACCTAATTGAAGACCAAGTCAAGCGAAGAAAGTCTTATTTATCAAAACAAATTCAACTCAACGGAAGGAGATAAAACTTCAACTAACTATCCGAAATTCTTGGGATAGAGGGGTTATCATCTAGTTTGTTCTCTCATTATAAATAGCTTTACACCATTTGTAATGCACACACGCACTTTTCAGTTCTACTTAGCTCTTATTCTCGATCATTGTATTCCTCATCACCGTTACTAATAAAATATCATCTTTGACGTTTTATGCCCGCGAACAAGTTGTTCAAGGGCTTTCCTCGTTAATTATCGTGTTAATTCTTTTCTTGAATCCTTTACAATTACATTCCATTGTTCCCGATATCATTTCATAAAGTTAAATTGCAAAATTTGACCAAAACATTAATTATATAGTATTAAACCTAAAATTTGGGGCGCTAATTTCGAGCAAAATTTCGGGGGCGGTCGCCTTGCTTGCCTAGGCACAGCATGTGCTAGATTCTATTTGATCAATCAAACAGAATTTTATTCATTTATTAAACTAATCAGACAACAACCAATGGCAGTAACTCTATGATGAAGGAAAACAGGGACCAGACGTCTATGAAAATATTTACTTTACATGTATCAAGTCAAACTATGAAAATACAGCAGTAGATACAAATATAATATGTAACGCATATATTAAAAGGTTTTAGTATAAAGGTTGGACAAGATTATTATAGGTAGCAATTTGATTAATTTATACTCCCTTCGTTTCACGTAAATAGTCCACTATTCATTTTCGGACGTCCCATAACAACTTGCACCATTTTGACCAAAATGGTCGACTTAATTACATTTTGACCAAGACTTATAAAAAGAATTGATGATTCTAATAAAAATCCAAAAATTGTTATTTACAGTATTTCTAACGGTGATTCAATAACAATTATTAGATTTTCATTAAGCTCATCTAATTTTCTATAAAGTCTTGGTCAAAGTACAATTAATTTGACCATTTAGGTCAAAGTACAATTTTCTATACAGTTTATGACAGATTGATTGATTTAATGAAACTCCCTCTGTCCCGAAATAAATGTCTTACTTTCTATTTTCGTTTGTCCTAGAATAAATGTCGTCTTACTAAAACTAGAGTATGAAGTTTGGTGATTTTCCTATACTATCCATTCTTATAAGCACAAGCATTGCAATGCCATAGGATGTGTCATTCCACCCATATGAAAAGATTGGGGCAATTAAGGAAACATAACTAAATACATAAAAACCTTGACTTATCAACTACGACATTTATTCCGGGACAGAGGGAGTATTAAAAATTATTACTGACAGTATTTTTAATTGTGCATCAATAAGTGTTACCACCCGTTGGATGAGATCCATAATGAGATCCATAAGGAGCATGTGCACACATATAAAAAGGAATTAACAGAATCCTACTGCTACATGAAACTCCCATCTAAATTCTAATACAACATAATGGATGTATTGATCTCATACCTTGAGGGGATGATAGTATCTGTTCTCGTTCTTGTTTTCTGCTGCTGGAGTTGGATTATGATCCTCAGACAACTCCGGCCTGAAGTTGGTGCTAGGAAATTCCGGTCATCCTCTCCATCCGTGCTCCCCACGAACTGGCCAATAGTTGGAATGTTGCCAGCATATTTCAAAAACAAGCATCACTTCCATGATTACTTGACCCGAGTTCTTGAAGAAAGTGGAGGCACGTTTGAGCTGAGAGGACCTTGGTTTGCCAACCTAGACACCTTTCTCACCAGCGAACCTGCCAATATCAAACACATTTTAGTCAACAACATTACCAACTTTGGAAAGAGGGATAATTTCCAGAAAATCTTTCAAGGATTTGGCCATTCATTCCTTCTTAAGGAAGGAAAGTCATGGGAAGTCCAGAGGAAAGCTGTTAGAAAAATGTTGAACCACCAAAATGTCCCAAAGTTTGCGGCAAATATTACTTGGAAGAAAGTGGTTAAGGGACTCCTCCCAGTGCTTGACCAGTTTGCTTCTTCCTCTGCCTCCGGCTCACCTGTACTGGTGGACTTTCAAGATATAATGAGGCGATTCACATTTGATACTATGAGCATGGTGAGTTTTGGTCATGATCCAGCTACACTGTCCGTTGGTTTACCTGAACATCCATGCTTAAATGCAATTGATGTTCTCATGGAGGGGTTCTTTTCTAGGCACTTCTGGCCACCCATATTTTGGAAGTTGCAGAAGTGGCTTCACATTGGCATGGAAAACCAGTTTAGTGATGCTTGGGAGACTGTCTACGAGTTTCTAGATCTCTGTATCTCACTCAGGGGTGAAAATTTAGGAAAAACAAAACAGACACGAGAAGAAAATGAAAAAGAAGAAGGGTCTCAAGATCTCTTGACATCCCTTTTTCCGGCCATGGATGATATAATGAGTTACGGACTGTTTGGTAACAACTCCACAAAGTTGATGAGAGATATGCTGTTTAATATTTTCGTTGCTGGCAAGGACACCCAAGGTGCCATTGTCACTTGGCTCTTTTGGCTTCTCTCTAGAAACCCTAGCGAAGAAAGCAAGATTCGACAAGAGATAAGTGTAATTTTTTCAAAAAATGGAGAATATGAAGATCAAGATGTTGCTGCTTGGGGTCTTTACATATCAAACACGGAAAATCTAAAGAAACTGATATACACTCGTGCAGCTTTACACGAGGCACTTAGGTTATTCCCTCCGGTCGGTATCCAACACAGAGATACAGTGAGCGAGGACATTCTTCCAAGTGGCCACCAATTAAGGCCAGGTAAGAGGATACTCCTAGCTTTCTACTCAATGGGGAGGATGGAAAGTATCTGGGGAGCAGATTGTTTGGACTTCAAGCCCTCCAGATGGATTAGTGTTAATACAGAGGATGGGAGGGAACATATAAAAAACGAGCCGACTCACAAGTTCCCCGCTTTTGGTGCGGGTCCCATGTATTGTTTAGGTAAAGATATGGCCTTGAACCAAATGGTGATGGTTGTAGCCACCATCATTAAGAGGTATCAGATTCAGGTGGCTCAAGGACAGGGAGATGTTTCTTTAAGGAACTCTGTTGTGGTGAACATCAAGAATGGTCTCGCGGTCAGAGTCGTCAAAAAACATGTTTGAGCTTTGAATTTATCTTTCTTCCCCGGCAAAAAAAAAAAAAAAAAAAAAGTCAAGGTCAGCAATAAGCGAGAGCGAGCAAGATGTGATGTGAAGGAGTTGATTCATTGTGAAAGCAATGAAGAGTTCAACCTAGCTAGTTTAAGCTTATCTTTCTAATACAATTATACTGTAACTCACTACTGCAGCTCCATTACTTCTTCGTTAATGATAAAGAGTTCAACCTGGATTTTGAGCCTTATATTCGACTAACTATCTGTTTGATTGATTCAATCTGTGAATTCACTCTCATAAAAATCAAATCGAACCTAATTATACCAGACTACGGTTCTAGATCACCAAACTGAACCATCAATTCTATCTAACCATTAAGCTGTGGTTGATCAGCCGTCTAACTACTATATGTACATCATTTAAGCTTTTAGATTAGGATATAAGTACTTTAAATATAAAAAATCCTACCCCTGTACCATCATTCCCAGTTAGCAGCTACGGGGCTGAAGTAGTACAAGGCCCCTAGCAAGATGTCTCGCCCGAATGAATTAGTTGGTCGCATGGTTCACCGGTTCCACCGATTAGACCGGCTTTTTCTGGAATAAAATAAGGGCTCCCCAACCTTTTCTGGGAGAGGGGAGCCGCCCATTCATCATATCAAGACGGTACCCCCAGACACTCTTCTCTGTGTGTGTGTGTGTGTGTGTTTTCGTTCCCTCGGTCACCGATCAATTTTGTCCTCATTCCACGCCACCAATGATTTAAACCCCAGCCTCATCAGTTGATAACTTTACCAATATCCAGCAAAATAGAAGTGCAGACCTTGAGAATCAAACTTGTAAAAGGCAGTATACACCAAAGGTATACAAGCTACGGTAAATGTTGACTTTCCTCAGTTGCAGGAGAATTTCCCGGTTGGTAGTAAATATCTATGCCAACTCTAGAAGAAGAATTTATGTCCAACTAGCTAGATATTACTACTAAAATCTTTACTTCTTCGCGATAAAATCTATTTTTGCCCATAAATAATAAATATATATATATATATATATATATATATATATATATCTGCAACTAATTGAGGCACCAACCCCTTCGCTCCATCCCAGTTCGCATCTAACCTCAATGTAATAGGCACAAATGAGCTAGGCCAAAAGAACGACAGGGGACCTGCACAAGATTGCAGATATTTGAAAATATATCAACCATAGTAGCAGTAAGCATCTCACATATATTACGGTTACTGTATTGCATCCTGGACAAAAATTACAGTATGCAATTTTTCTCACGCACGTGCAAGATTCCGTTTGATCAATAATCCAGAATTTTATTTATTTATTTAGGTATTAAACTAACCAAACAATCAACAGTGGTGGTAACTCTATTATATAGGAAAACGAAAAACTGACAGTATGGAAGGTTAAACAATGTCAAATACAGCAGCAGCCCAAATATAATATGTAATGCACATACTTTCAGATAAAAAGGTTTTTAATTTATAAGTTAGACAAGATTATGTTTGGTAACATTTTGATTATTTGAAACTCCCTTCGTTCCATGTAAACAGTCCACTAATCATTTTCTACGTTCCGTTTTAAGATAAATTAAGCTATAATTTTTTTAATAATCTCAAAATTCTTATTTCATGTTCGACGATTGCATATTAAAAACAATATAACTCTAGTAGAAATATATAAATGTAAAAGTACAAAATTAATAAGTCAAACTTTCAGCCGTGTACTTTTACATGGAACTGAGTGAATGAATATTTCGAAACAGACTCCAATATGGTAACTGGTATATCGTCCCGTGACTAATTCAAAATAAACTAAGATTTTATGGAACGTGCATGAAGACTACGCACAACGATGATCAAATGCTATTCATGTGAAGTACTCTAGCTAACAGTTCGTCTTATAACTAACATTGTAACACATCCTAGTCTCATCCCAAACCCTTGCCATTTTCTCTGACACTCTTTCTGCTACTGCCTCCCTCTCTCTCAAGCTACTCAGAATGAGCACCAATATGCAGCCCCATCCATACCTGAGCCTCAAACTGTTCTTATGTCTAGTTACGCTCCTGCCCGCTTTGGTCTATAGAGCTTCCCTAACAAACTTCTATAATGATATTCCCCGTCTATTCCAACACCACGTCCATGACAACCCCATTCACCTCTCCGTCTTCTTAATCACGCTCGCATTCGCATACACTGCCTATGTCATGTCCCGATCAAGACCTGTGTACCTTGTTGACCATGCCAGTTACAAGGCTCCGGACAATCTCCAAATCAAGTTCGAAGAAGCAGTGAGACTCACTAGACTCGGTGGCTGGTTTGACGACTCATCAATTGAGTTCCAATACAAGATTCTCGAGCGCTCTGGCCTCGGCGAGGAGACTTGCTTGCCAAAGTGTTTCTTTGATGTTCCTTTTACGCCAACGATAGCTTTAGCCCGCGATGAGGCTGAACAGGTCATGTTTGGCGCACTTGACAACTTGTTTAAGTCAACCAAAGTCAACCTTAGAGAAGTCGGAGTACTCGTGGTCAACTGTTCCTTGTTCAACCCAACTCCTTCCCTTTCCGCAATGATTATCAACAAATATAAACTTCGGGGTAATATCAAGAGCTTCAACTTGGGTGGTATGGGTTGTAGTGCTGGAGTAATAGCCATCGACCTTGCCAAGGATATGTTGAAAGTGCACAGCAACACATATGCTCTTGTTGTTAGCACTGAGAACATTACACTTAATTCTTACACGGGTAACAACAAATCCATGATGTTACCTAATTGTTTGTTTCGAATGGGTTGTGGCGCAGTTTTACTATCCAACAAGAGGTCTGACAAGGGCAGGGCCAAGTACAAGCTTGTTCATGTGGTCAGAACAAACATGGCTGCAAACGATGACGCTTACCGATGTGTGTTCCAAGAACAGGATGAGGAGGGTAAACTAGGTGTCTCATTGTCTAAGAATTTGATGGTAATGGCTGCTAAGGCCCTCAAGACAAACATAGCAACCTTGGGCCCACTCGTGCTTCCAATCAGCGAACAACTTGCTTTTTTTGTCACATATGTTAGGAAGAAGTACTTTGGTTCTAAAATAAAGCCTTACCTACCTGATTTCAAGCTTGCTTTGGATCATTTTTGCATACATGCAGGTGGCAGAGCGGTCATTGATGAGCTCGAAAAGAATTTGCAGCTTTTACCAGTACATGTGGAAGCTTCTCGGATGACATTGTACCGTTTTGGTAATACTTCCTCAAGCTCAGTTTGGTATGAGTTGGCTTACACGGAGGCTAAAGGAAGGGTTAGAAAGGGAGATCGTGTTTGGCAAATTGCATTTGGGAGTGGGTTCAAGTGCAATAGTGCAGTGTGGAAAGCTCTTCGGGATGTGAAAGCCTCTCCTAATAATCCATGGGAACATATCATTGATAAGTATCCAGTGGAGCTTAAGGCCGTTGAGTGACATGTTTCTCCTATCTAAGTTAAGCCGTACCGTGTCTTCCTTTCCATTTTGAGGACGATTTTGCTTGCTCCAACCATTTCGTAAAGAATTTCCTGTATTTGTATGCCTCAAGCATAAGGCTTGTTCTAACATTATAGGAACATTCAAGTTTTTAATCTATGTTGTGCGAGATTTAAGATAAAAAAAAAAAAAAAAAAGATGGCTAAATATAATATTTCCTCGGTCCCAATCGTTATGTCCTGCTTTAATTTGGATCAATAACAAACATGGACATCCATTTTGATTGAGATGAAGGGAGTAACATGTTAAATAAACGAAAAGTGGATTCCTTCGTTAGTAAAAATAGAAGTTACATCTGATCTGAATATCACAAATTGAAACAATTTTGAGGTTTGAAAATTTAATACAAATCAAAAAGTCCTCAATATCAACCATTCAAGTCTACACATATCAAGAACAACCGCAAACAAAAACGTATTAGTACAAAGATGAAAATCCCAAATTTCAACAAACTGTACTAATTTAAACCTAGATTGAATACAATTTCATTATGCTGATTCTTCGAATCTTTAGTAAGTGTTGTTAGTATATGTAAAATGACAACATATTACTACAAAATAAAATCAAAAATCCCAATTTCAAAAGAGTCCATTGCTTACAACCCTAAATTAATTTGGTTATTTTAATTTCTTCAGTTAATAATTCTAGTCTAACATTTACAAATCATAAATCATTTCAAATATGTGTAGCAAAATAGATTGAAACGAAATCGAAGGGAAAAAAAAACATACATCGACGACGCTAAGACATCCCAAAGAAGGCAATCGACAGTACGACCGGAGAAGATCAGTCGGCGTGGAAGTAGACAGTCGACTTCTGGCAGAAGGAGACCGCGGGAGGGAGAGAATACGAACGAACTCATAGTACAGTCAGCTCACTCAAAAGTCCTTCATCCAAACATTTGTTCTTTAAAAGTACTCTCCACTTTTTTTATTTTACTACTAAACTCAAGGGTATACATATATCCCAGAATTGCCCCTACATAGCATGCCTCGCTCGTTGTTCTGCGCTCCAGACTACTCCCTCCGTCCCAGCTCATTGAGACTTTTTGACCAAAACTGGTCAACTTAAGGTCGGTTTGACCAACACTTTATAGAAATATTTATGTTCCAAAAAACTTTTTAAAAATTGTTATTGAGAGGATTTTTAATGGTGATCATTTTACATTTTTTTAATTTTTGTTCGGATCATAAATATTTCTATAAAGTGTTGGTCAAACCGACCTTAAGTTGACCAGTTTTGGTCAAAAAGTCTCAAGTGAGCTGGGACGGAGGGAGTATAATTTAAGAGACATGTCTTACAGCAATGAAAACGCTGAGGCCTCGTTTGGTGTGTGGGTATTTTATCTCAGGAGGAAGGGGTATTTGATTACTACTCCATATACTAACACTTAACTTTGTTTGGAATAAGCATAATACTGAATAAGGGATTTCATCCGAAGATCAATTGATTTGATATGCAAGCGTAGGCGGATCTTCTAATAAGCAGAATTCGAGCCATCTAAAACAGGAAGTCGTTTCTGATTGGGATTACTGCTTGGGATTAGCAGGATCGAAAGCTATGACAAATGACCGAACCACTTAGTATCGTCAAGTGACCAGCTCTGGTGCCAATTGTAATTGTTAGTTAATGACTTTCTGAGAACAAGTGTTATCTTAAGTGCTAGGTAACACTCCAGATAACACTCAATGACAGACAACACACACCCGAGAATAAAACAGTTTGTAAAAGAGGTTTGCAACGGAATAAATAGCACAAGAGTTATTTTTTCTCAACTTATATAATTATAACTTGAGAGAGCCACAAAGGCGAAGACTATATATTCAATGTGAGTACCAAATACAAAGCCGAAAAAGTTCTCTATTGCAATTACAATGTATGAGCTATGGAACTAAATAGAAACAAAGTACGAAATCCTATCCTAGCCAAAACACACTCAAACCCGAAGTATTTGAGAGTGGAGAAGAGTGGGGAGTGTGGGAGAGTGTGTTGAATTTCCTCCCCACTTTTCTAGCAAAACTTGGTCTTCTTTCCTTGATTTTCTCAACTGAAAACTTGACGCTCAAGTCCATGCTTCGCCTAGTTGTACTCCGAGCTTCTTCATGCTTGTACTCTTCATTTTAATCAGCAATAACTTCTTGGAATAAGTCTTCCCACGTTTTTATCATTTACACACATGTTAAAGATGTTGAAAGTTATCCATAAATCACCATTTATGAATAACTCTTCTGTAATCCATTCTCCATGTATTTAGCTCTAACTTCCACCTTAATATAAGCTGAAATATGGACCAAAAATACAGCCATCTAGACAATAATATTAAGACATTAGCAGTGTTCTAAAAATCGGGCTAGGCGGCGCCTGGGCGCTAGGCGGCCCCCTCCCGCCCGGATTTCCTTCAAGTCGGTGATATTAGGCGTCAGGGAGCTTAGGCGGCGACTGGGCGGATCGACGGTCTAGGTGGTCGTGATGTTCAGGCTGTGATTCCGCAGGCTGAGAAGGGACTGAAGAGGGGTCGGGTGTTCAAAAGGGAGAGACAAGTAAAAGAGATGTTGTACCTTAGAATCGCCAGAGCCATGGATGGAATCGCCGGAGCCATAGATGGAAGCGACAGTCGTTTCAGGAGAAAGAGAGAAAAGAGAAAACGAGAGCGAGAGCGACTGGAAATTGAAAACTAGCGAAAAGAGAGAGAAACGATTTACGTTGGCCTTTGAGAGTGACGGCGCAGGGAAAGAGAATAGAAGTAGGGTTTTGGGTGTTGGGCTATGTAATGGGCTTTTGCTAAGTGGGCTTTATTTATGTTTATGTGTGTTAATTTTTCAAATAATAGTGCAATAAACTTCTACTTTTACTCCCTCCATCTCATAATAATATTTATTGATTTGTAATTTTGAAACATATAAAAATATATAATTACATATAAATTTATCAAAAATTTATAAAAATGCATTAATTTCTAGGCCCCTAGGCGCTAGGCCCGGCCTCGCCGCCTAGGTCCTGCCTAGCGCTTTTTAGAACACTGGACATTAGTATAAAAATTATTATGGAAAGAAATGTAGAACTATAACACATTTTTTATCGGGTTACACTAACACACTTAGACATAGATGCATATGATATCTGTTATTGGAAATATCCAACTCAGCAACCAATTGATCATCGAATCATCTACGTAGGCAACATGTTCACACAACCAGTCCTCGTGATAATATTTCTGGTGACAGCCAGCATTACCAATTTTAGACGACCAAATTGGTAATCTTGCCACGTGTCACAAACCCAGAAGGCTGATTGTCTTAAGCTTCAATGGATATTCCTTTTTCATGATTGACTAAAACTCTTGTCAACGTTTAGTAACACATGTGAACTGATCAATCAGTAGAAGTTCCACTTCATATTTCTTCTTTCTAAGAAGTTTCCAATTTGCTTCTTGTCCATTTTCTACTCCTTATTTATGTACACAATGAATAAGACATTCATTCATGTCTTGTGTGAAGCGGTGTGACACATGAGACGGATCTCGCTGAGAGAGGAAATATGCTTGCCCCGCCCCGCCCATATAAGGCAAACCATTTACTCTCTCAATGAAACTCGTCTCACATGTGAGATGGTCTCACATAAGTTTTTGTCTTCATTTTATTAGGACAGACTAGGACGGAGGGAGAGGTAGTACATATAAGAGGTTGTGTGTAACTATAAAAGGTATGAATTAGAAGTGTTTAAATAGATGAACATTTTAATTCATTTAAATTGATTGTTAGGGAGTTTATATTGAGGGTTGTAGTGAGATTATGGGGATGTCAAAGGGGGATTTAATGCCTGTAATTGTTATGGTTGGGTTGCAATTTGTATATGCAGGAGTTTCACTGTCAACTAGAAGTGCTCTTTTACAAGGAATGAGCCCAAGGGTGTTTGTGTTCTATAGGCAAGCCATTGCCACTTTGGTTCTTGCTCCTATTGCTTTCTCCACCAGGTATATATATCACATCTCTCTCTCTCTCTCTCCCTCTCCCAGCTTGTATGCACCTTGTCTAATCTCTCTCTCACCAAACCGGTCGTTTGAGGTAGGGGATTGAATGTCATAACCAAAAAGTATATGCCACTACAAGTATAGGAGAGGCATGCAAGGTTTCCGAATCCTACCGCAGTGTGTGTGGACCCTATACCACTCACGAGATCACTTGTACCACTTTTGTGTACCACATGTGATCCAACGGTTATGAGTTATTCGCGTTGACGTCATTATGACTTTATCAGTGATGCATAACAATTGGATCACCTGTGGTACACAATGTGTTACATAAAAGTGGTACAGGTGATCCCGTCTCTTCCTATAAAAGTAGAATTTGGAAACTGGCCCTAAAAACTGGCGACTCCACATTGAGCGCTTCTGCCCCTGCAAGTACAAAGTATGGTGATAGACACAATATTTTTCTCTTTTTGCTTTTTAGTTTCCATATCAATTTATCTCCTTTGTTTACTGCAGGAGAGGAACAAGTAAATGTGCTCTTAACTGGAAGAGCTTCTTTTTGATATCTATGGCCTCTCTTGTGGGGTAAAATCCTATATAGATTAAAATTATTCTTAGTACTACCTCTATCCCAAAATAAATGTCTAAAAAGGATATTCAAATTGGCATTTGATCAAGAGAAATTTTGAAAACTTTTTGGACATTCATTTGGGACGGAGGGAGGAATTGGACTTAGATCAGATACATGTTTTTTTTTTTTTTTTTTTTTTTTTTTGTAATACAGGGTAACAATTAATCAAAATGTCTTCTTTGAGGGATTATACATGGCATCTTCCTCAATGGCAAGTGCAATGGGTAATCTACTCCCTGCAATCACCTTTCTAATGGCACTCATCTTCGGGTAATTCTACAAGAGACAAGAGTAATATATATATATATATATATGCATTATATTGATATAACACTAACTTATTGACATGACTCTTGACTGATCTGATTGATATGAGCAGGCTAGAAAAAGTACAAATTCGAAGCTTAAGGAGCGTTGCAAAGATTATAGGAACGGTCATATGTGTTACTGGAGCTGTTGCCATGGCATTACTCAAAGGTCCAAAGCTACTCAATGCACAGGCGTTTTTACCATCACAGTCTCTTTTTGCTGAGTCAGGACATGGGACTTGGTTGCTTGGATGCCTACTTCTCTTTACAAGTGCCTGTTTATGGGCATTTTGGCTAATTTTGCAGGTACAAAATAAACCTCTCATAATCTCTTAATCATGCGTAATATATACTACTCCCTCCGTCTCATTTTGTTTGGCCACATTTAACTTTTGATTTTGATGGTCAATACAGGTAGCAGTTTCCAGGAGCTATCCTGACCACCTATCTTTATCTGCTTGGATGTGTTTCTTTGCGATGTTACAATCAGGAATAGTTGTGATTTTTACAGAAAGAGATTTGGAAGCTTGGAAACTGAATTCGTACCTTCAACTTGGATGTTGTTTTTACGCTGTGAGCATGCATGTGGACTTTCTTTCTGTGTTCCAGGACGTTTTAACTAACTGAAGGCGATTTTTTTTTTTTTTTTAAACAGGGTATTATGGGATCAGGGGTATCTTTCTTTGCTCAATCATGGTGTATTTCCAAGAGGGGTCCACTTTTCTCAGCCATGTTTAATCCTCTCAACACTGTCATAGTAACCATCTCCGCGTCCATTTTCCTACATGAAGAGATCTACACAGGGAGGTACCAAAAATAAAAAGGCGATTAGCAACTTCATAAGTTTCAAGTATATATACATTCTAAATTTCGTATTTTGGTTTTTCAGCTTGGTAGGGGCTTCTGCAGTGATAATTGGACTATACATGGTGTTATGGGGTAAAGCCGAAGATTTTCAAGATAAAAACATCATCATACAAACAGACCCGAAGTCAAATAATAATCAATCCGAAGATGTGAAAGTTATAATGCAGGAGTCTTCGGACAATACGAGTTGCAAAGTTGGCTTGGAGCAACCCCTTTTATCTAAATGAACAGAGTAGATCTGCTAGAACAGACACCAAAGAACTATCTACAAATATTTTTTTTGTAATTTCATTTTTCTCTTTTTACGTAAACATAAGATACAATAAGAAGTTGCATTCTTATTACTCAAATTTTCTGCATAAAAAAAATATTACCCCCTCAGTAGAGGTAGTATTTAGGTAATCAAATGGGACTATCATTCCGGGGCGGAGGTGGTACACGCTTCAGGAATCAGGATTCAAGCAATGTTTAGATCAGAATTGTGAAACACAGCTGTGTATGTTGTGTATGCATGCAGTGTATTATTGCTACAGCTACTATAAAACACATAATAATGACAAATTGCAAAATAGAAAAATCTAAAAAACATGTGCTCAGTTTTGTTTGCGGAATCTTGTTTTGATACTCAAAATTCAAAACCCCTTCTACTGAATGTTTCAGTTTAATTTATCTGTTTTCGGTTTTATATTTAAAATTCTTTTTTTTTTCTACAAGTCTTAAGCTTACAAACCTTGGGATATGTATAAAAGAACATTTGGAGGTTTATGCATGATGTAGAGTTATATTAATAGACTAGCTAGTCTCAAACTTTTAGGTGTAGTAGCTAGCCTAATTCAGAATGGGATTTTTAGGTGAGCACGAGCAATATACAAACAAGTAAAGCACATTGACAAGTCAATTACGTAATTTATTATGGCATCTAACTTAACTATCTTTTGATGAAATAGTACTCCGTAATAATCTTGATTCTTCGAAAATGGTATTGTAGGATCAGCAGTTTCCTTTGCGCAAGTCTGGTGTAATCAAAAGAGAGGTCCAGTCTTTTCTGCAATATCCCAACCCCTAAACACAGTCATGGTAGCCATTTTTTCTTCCTTATTTCTGCATGAAAAGATCTATGCTAGTACTTATTATTCTCTTCATTTGATTTGGTGAAGATTATGTAAGATGTCAAACATACAATTTCAAGCTAGCTAACAGAAGTAGTAACAAGAACAATTGTCAAACAAAAGTCAAGAGAAAAAAATTGAAATTCTTTTTGGCATTCATTTTGGGACGGATGGAGTAGTGTACTCCTATATGCATGCAAACCAAAGAGAATCTTAGTGAGAATCTTAAAATTGGTATTGATAGCAGTGGCGGACTCACGAATTTTTTTGAAGGGGGCAAAATTATTTTTATTAGTATAAGGGGGCAAGAAAAAATTTTAGTGCATGTTTTTCTTCACTAAAAAAAGGGTGGGGGAAAAGTTTAATTTACTGCACTAATTAATTTAAAATTTACAAAAATTGCACTATTTTTTTTTTTTTAACAAACGGGGCCGCGGCCCCCTTAACCTAGTACCTAGGTCCGCTAGAGATTGATAATATTTATAATGGTGTATCAATAACAAGTTGTAAATTTTCATTATGATATTTAAAAATAGCGTAAATTATTGCTCATAGTTTATTCGTAATAACAACGAAAAATAAGAGACTAACTTTCCGAGACAGTGGGAGTATTATATTCCTAACCAAAGAGAAAGTTTGTCTCCCATCCCATCCCACATGGTATCTTTGAAATATCAGAAAACAGACATTCCTCTGTACAAAAAAAAAAAACCCAGAGAGAGAGAGAGAGAGAAACAATATTTAAAAATAGGAAATTATGTCTCTCTCACATGAAGGGAATCTCCTTCCCTGCGGTGACAAGAAAATGTTTGCATAAACCCAATTATTTATAACTTATTTATATATGTACCGTCTGCATATCAGCATATGCAATCAGCTACAACTGCTAGATAGGAACTAGGGAAGTCCTTGTTTTGAGGACGGCGTATATACTTTATCCGTCCAGAAAAGATAGTCTCACTATTATGACTTAAATAGTCAACTTTGAATTTAAACCAAGATTTTTTAAAAACAACTGATAGACAGCTCAGCGGAACATGCAACATGCTATAAACAAAGACAAAGCCTCCAACAGGAAATTGCCAAAAGATTAAGAGAACTGAACAGAACCAGTCAGTTTTCCATTCATAGACAACCTAGTCCACCTCAGTAGCACGTACCATGTCTATCTTCATGAGATTATGTTAATGCTCGATACGAATATTCTTATTAATATTAAACAAATGTTACGCTACGTATCTCCTTACCATGGATGACAGTGGATATGAAAGCATATTTTACGTTCATTATTGAAGTTTGGCCTTTTCTGTATGGGTCCTGCATAATTCATCCTGATCAAGAGTAGTTGTCAGAAACATAGGATCCAGACTAGATGACGACTGATGAGTTCTGATCGTATTTGATCTCTGCTGATAGGCTAAAATCTTGTGTTACTCCCTACGTCCCAAACTGATAGTCCTGTTTGAATTTTCAAACAGTTTAAAGGTTACATTGTAAGTTTAGAAATTCAATGATTTTGAAGCCTTAATTTTGGAAATGGGACTAACTTTCTGGGACAAGCAAAAAGGGTAAATGGGACTATCATTTTGGGACGGATGGATTATTATATAAAATGAATTTGTTAGTTTATTAACCTCTTGAAGTAGCGATAATTTACAGTCTCATCCCACACCTTCCTATTATGTCAAACTCGATGATGAAGTTGGGATGTGGCGTCAAATGATCCAATCCTTAACAGCAGCGAGTAAACTTGGACAGAAGCAAAATAATCTGTTTTTAATATACTAAGATTGTGATACAAGAACTGACTGCCTCTCTCTCTCTCTCTCTCTCTCTCTCTACTCTCCGTCTCTCTCACACACTGTTATATGCATGCATTCCCTCTGCAGCTGCCACATGTGCCAATCTTCTGTAGTTATTTGCAAAGAAAAAGAAAACTAGGGACTGAGTTGCAATGTTCCCTAAACTTTGGTGGCTAGTAAATAGGCAAATAACACTTGGGACTTGGTATATAAGGGTATGCATTTAGGATGTTAATATTGTGCCATCTTGTATCAGACTTAAGTAATCGAGAATGGGGCGTTTAGATGATTACAAGCCTGTATTGGTTTTGGTTATATTGCAGTGTAGTTATGCTGTTGTATCTATATCTTCCCGAGCTGCACTTTTGCAAGGAATGAACCCCACAGTTTTTATCGTCTATAGACAAGCTATAGCCACTCTGGTCATTTCTCCTATAGCTTATTTTGCAAAGTATGTATTGCAACAAATCTCTTTCTCTCTCTCCCTCCCTCTCGATCTCTTCTGACAACTCTTTTTTTTTTCTTTCTGATGCATAGGAAAAAAACAAGTAGCTGTTCTTTGGGATTGAAAAGCTTCGGTTTGATATTTGCAACATCTCTTATAGGGTAAATCTATATACGTATACTATGTTTATTATGCAAGAAATGGCCAAAATTACTAATGATTTGTGTTACCTGTGTTGCAGGGTCACAATTAGCCAGAACATCTATTATAAGGGCTTATACTTGGCCTCATCCTCAGCAGCAAGCGCAATGTTTAATCTTGTACCAGCCATCACCTTTCTCGTGGCTGCTATTTTTGGGTAATCTTACAAATGAACCCGATTAGCTAACAAAAATGCATTAGCAATAAAGATAGACAGAACATGAACATGAAAAAATGGGATTTTTAATATAAGAAAATAAATGAATTTATAGAGATTTAACATGAGCATCATAATTTATGAACGTATAGCTTAGAAAAGGTCAATATACGAAGCATGAGGAGTATTGCAAAGATAATAGGGACAATTTTATGCGTAAGCGGAGCAGCTGCAATGGCATTGCTCAAGGGCTCAAAGCTACTCAACGCCGGATTAATACCATCAAAATATGTTTTGGGATCAGAAGATGATAATTGGTTATTGGGTTGTGCACTTCTCTTTGGGAGCAGTTGGTGCTGGTCTATTTGGCTTATTTTGCAGGTATTAGTCTCTCTCTCAACTCACCTTCAATTATGCAAAAAAAAAAAAAAAAAACCTCTGTCCCGAAATGAAAGTCCATTTTTTTTCAAATTTGCACTTGATCAAGAGAATATTTGAATTTTTTTTGGACATTCGTTGTGGGACGGAGGGAGTGCTAAACGCCTATTAAACAGGTAGCGGTGTCTGCAAACTATCCTGACCATCTATCACTATCGGCTTGGATGTGTTTCATGGCTACAATACAATCAGCAACGATAGCGTTCTTCACTGTTTCAACCTTAGACGACTGGATATTGAACACGTATCTTGAACTCGCTTGTTGTCTTTATTCAGTAAGTATTACAGTATCTATTTTATCTTGTTCTTTTATTTTCTCCTTTTAACAGAAAAATAATTTACTCGGGATGCAATGGAAACTGGACAGGGTATTGTAGGATCAGGCGTTACGATCTTTGCTCAAGCTTGGTGCATTCAAAAGAGAGGTCCAGTTTTTTCTGCAATGTTCAATCCCTTGAATACAGTTATAGTAGCCATTTTCGCTTCTATTTTTCTGCATGAACAGATATATGTTGGCAGGCAAGTGAATCTCCCAGTACTGTTGTTATACTCGCTTCATCCCAAAATGAATATTCGTTTTTGATCTTGGACATTCATTTTGGGACGGAGGTAGTAAGATTGAAGGAGCTGATCTTTTCTATATCGGATCGAATTTTAACATTTTTGTCTTACTTATTTCAGCTTGGTAGGTGCTTTTGGCATAATAGTTGGATTATATGCTGTGCTATGGGGTAAAGCCAAAGAAATAGAAGAAACAAAGCTGGTTCTAGAGAGTGAACAAAGAAAGGTTGTGCAGGTTTTGGTAGATGAATTATCAGAGCACACAAGTTGCAAAAATGACTTGGAGCAACCCCTTTTATTGAACTAATCATTAGTAGCCATCTCTGAGTCATTTGTAATTTTATTATGCTATACCCTCCGTCTTGTAATAAGTATCGCGTCTGACTTGTATTAAAGAAATGTACTTTACTTGATTGTATACCGCTTATACCATGGTAACATATACCAAGATTGTTTCTTTATATAAAAATTAAAAAAACGTGACACTTATTTTGAGATGGTAAAAAGAAAAAAGTGTGATACTTAGTGAGGGAGGGAGTACATAAGTAAATTTTTGCTTCAATGCAAGGTTCTACAAAGCGCTAGGCGGTCGCTAGGCGCCGCAGCTGGGCCTAGCGCCTAGGCGGGGCCGAGAACTCAGATATAGGAGGCGGTCACTAGGCACCGCAGCTGGGCCTAGCGCTTAGGCGGGGACTAGACGGGATCTAGACAGAGCCGAGAATTCAGACATAGTTATAATATCTTAAGCGGGACCAAGACGTTTCATGAACGTCTTGCCCCTATTTAGAACACTACTTCAATAGCTCTTCCACAAGATGCCAGGAAGACTTGGTCGGCCAGTTGGCTAATAAAGATTTATTTCTAGATGTTAACCTACTCAAGACTCCAACTTTTTCTACTCTTCACTCAATTTTGCTTTTGAATATTATTCAGTCCCACCTAATAAATTCTCCACTAAAAAGAACAACAATGGCAACCCTCCATCAAACAACACAACAACTCTGTTGAAAATTAAACATAGAAGATCAAAAAGCTCCAATCTTTCCACACTCCATCAAATACCCAACAATTTTGTTCAGACTTTTAAGCATGAAAAATAAAAAAAGCTCACATCTTTCCACACATAAGAGGCAACAGCATATGTTATGGGATAATGATACCTATAGTAAAATCTTATATTGAAAATTCATAAAGAAACTCCGTAATCCGTTGGATTGTAATAAATCTTTGTGGGCCGTGAGGTCCACTGATAAAAGCTCATCCAATGAATACAGAGTTTCACTATCAATTTTCACTATGTGTATCATTGTCTTTGTGTTATGAGCCTCAGAAACCCATCAAACGCTAACCAGACTTCCTACAAACAAAGTTATACAAAAACAAATGAACCAAGTGCGTGCAAAATATTTCAAACGGGTACTATATAGATCTCAAATAAAGTTCAAACGAGTCAAAATATCAAGATCCAAATAGCTTATATATACAAGAAAAACAAATGCAATAGAGAAGAACAATAACAAAAAAGAATATAGTAGATCAAGATTACGGATTGGTACAACTGTCGAAAAACCAATCTCTAGCTCTTCCAATCAAGGGTAGCGTTTCCAAGAGTTGTCCTCCCTGTTGTTCCTGAATGCGCAGCAACCAATAGAGTAGACAACGACGAGGAACACGAGGAAAATGATGTTGAGGACAGCAACCTTCCTCCAATCACTCTTTATGTTGTCTAAGAGTCCAGCTTTGCATGATTCGCAGTTGAAGCACAGAGTGTCTGGGTTATTATTCCACTTTCCACAGTCTGGGTTGCTGGTTGGTGAGGTGGGTGTACTCGTCCAGTTGGTAGGGCTCACATAGATGAAGTTACAGTCGTTCGATGGCTTACAACAACCAGACTGAAACACGAAGAAGAAAACAGTTATCAGCAACAGCAGTGAATGTATGTGTGTGTATATACACATATATGTACACTCCTATAACATAGTCAATCAAGAAAACCTAAGCATCCTTCAATGCAACGCTATTTAAGTCACAATCAACACCGGCGAGATCAGAACAAGAAGATCAAAACCAAAACAATCGCTGATGCAGTTTTGATCGTTGATCTGTTCTTTACAGAGAGACAAATCGATTTCTTGTATCAAACAAAAATCATGAAACACGTGGAAACAAATTAGGATACTGAATGTTGATGCCCTTTTGCAATCTCCAAACAGAAACAAGATTTAAAAATTAAATGAATTATTCAAGAACCCTAGAGATATAAGAAGAGTAAAATGTTATGCCTTGTGCACCGGGCTGCCCTTTTTTTTTTTTACTCCCTCCGTCCCAAAATGATCTTCACGTTTGAAGATTCAAACTTTTTTAAGGCTATGAACTCTTGCATCACTAGCCATGTTTTGCTTAGGCACTTTTAAACCCAAATTGTAGAAATAAGAAGAACTGTTTGGGACAATGAAAAATGTCAAATGATAAGATCATTTTGGGACGGAGGGAGTATTAAATTAAGTTAATTAAAATTCAATAAAGCCTGCTTTCATTTACCACTAAATCTCAATATTAATAAAAGCATAAAATCCAAACTAAACCCCATAATTGCTTTATAATTATCCTAAAAGCAAGACCTAGAAATAAAAGGCTACCTACTTTATAAAAGCAACTCATCAAACACAATCCATCAATTTCCCTAAAGATTAACAAACTAAAGAATTCAACCCAGAATTCAAAATTCAAAATTGATAGTATACTCACAGAAACTGCAAAACAAAATAGAGACTCAGATCTGGAAAATCAATCAACCAAATAAAACCCAATTCAAGAAAAATCATACAAAAAATGGAGAAAATCAAGAATTTGTACCTGAAGAGCAGATAGATGCTTCCTGTAAAAAACTTGGTCAGGAGTGTTATTATTCCCATCATCAATCAAGCTCTTGCAAACATTACTATCCTGTAAACAACTCCTAATCTTATTCCAATTCTTGTCACTGCTCACTCTATCCTGCAACCAACCAGAATAATCTCCCAATCTATACTCCTTATACCCTCGACCGGAGATCACCTCCCCGGCGCCCTTGTTCGTCACCACAAACGCGAAAATAGTGAAGCAAAACAGAAGCAAAATCAACAAGAACATAACCACAAGGTAGACCCAAAGAAGCCATGTCACACGGCAACAAGCGCCGATCAGTCCGGCCAAGGAGACAACCAGGAGGAACACGCCGAGGGCTATGATGGGTCTGTCAAGAAAGCGCTCGCATTCCGTGGAGCCATTCCGGGAAAGCCATATCCCGCCGGCGAGGATCGGGATTGAAAGAAGGAATGTTAAGAAATTCAGAATACCCACTAAATTGTTGCTGAAACGAACCATTTTTTTTCAGTTGATTTTTTGGGGGAAAAAGTTTATCAGCTTTCTTGAGATTGATCGAGTCAAAGTTGCAAAGAGGGATTTTCTTCGAGGAAAAGGGGATTTTTTTTTTTTTTTGAATAGGGGAAAGATGATTTGGAGTTGTGAATAGGGGAGTGTATCTATATATATAACGCGCCACGCGTTGCGTATAGCGTGTGAAGTTAGTGAAAATGGAGGTTTTGAGTGTGTGTTCACATTGGATAAGTGTGTGCTACGTCATTGGGTGGAAGTTTCTTGACGGGTAGGACGAAACGCATGTTAGAAAATTCTCTCCTTCGTGGTTAAAATATCTTTGTCTGCTTCTGTAATTAGGAAAAAGAACACGTTTGTCCCCTAAACTTTCTCCCATTTTTACTTTGGCCCTATATCTTTCATCTTTTCAGCCATATGATTAGGGCGGCAATTTTTTATTCAATCCATTAGTCAATCCATTAACCCATTATAAAAAGACCTATTGGATGTTATCCATTAAACCTAATAGTAGTAATGGATATAATGGGTAAACACTCATATATACCCACAATATTAATGGATTAAATGGGTTTTTACCCGGATAACCAATGGGTTTATCCAAAAGTTTTGCACCAACCAACTCTCCATAAAACTTCACCCTACCCACTACACCTCTAACACCACCCACCCACCCCACCCCCACCACCCCACCCCACCCACCCACCCCAACAAAAAAAAAACTTCTTTTCACTCATATTAAAAAAAAATATGAACATCTCCACCACCCCCAACTACCCCAGCACCCACCCCAACCCCACCCTACCCCACCCCACCAAAAAAAAAAAAAAAAAAAAGAACTTCTTTTCACTCATATTTAAAAAAAATAATGAACATCTCCACCACCCCTAACTACCCCACCCCCCACCCTACCCCACCCACCCACCCCACCCAAAAAAAAAAAATCTTTTCACTCATATTAAAAAAAAATGAACATCTCCACCACCCCCCAACTACCCCAGCACCCACCCCACCCTACCCCACCCCACCCAAAAAAAAAATAAAAATAATAAAAAAAAAAAATGAACATCTCCACCACCCCCAACTACCACAGCACCCACCCCACCCCCACCCACCCACCCCACCAAAAAAAAAACTTCTTTTCACTCATATTAATTTTTTTTTGATAAATGTGGAGGTGTGGGGAAATAAGGGGCGGTGGCGGCAACAACGGCGGTATTGGAATGTGACGTATGTGTGTAATAGTGGTATTGGGTATACCCGGGTAATATCCGTTAGCTAATGGATAAATGTGGGTATTATCCATTTATGCCCATTAACGTTAATGGGTATAATGGATAATACACAAATCTACCCATTAAGTTAATGGTTAAACATGGGTTTTACCCATTTCTATCCGGGATACCCATTTTGCCACCCCTACATATGATTATGAGCTAGTCTCCCATGAGAACAAAGGAATCCGTCTCATCTATGAGACGGGTTATTTTTGACCCATGACCTGGATACATGACCCGTCTTGCCACGTGGCAATCACCCATTGGCTCAAAAAAAAAAGTTTTTATATTTTTTTTCGACTTTTCCATCATTTACCAAAAGTAACAGTTACCATAACTTAATGTAATGACTGTATACATATAAAGTAACATTGTTCATAAGTAAACGTAACACCTGTTTTACAAAAAACAAAAGCTCGTTTTACTCATTTTTACAAATATAATACTAACTATAATTACGTGTAACACAAACAATATCTAAATGTAATTATTATTTATACTGAAATGTAATAGTGCTTTTGCAAAAATATAAAATATTGTGTATTTTGATTTTATTTTTTAAAAGAAAGTAACATTTAAAAAATAACAACTTATATACATGAATGTAATTATTTGTACAAGTAAATGTAGTATATCTATATGTTTTCAAATAATAAGTTACAATGGGTTCAATTTATCATGATACATGTAAAAGTATTACATTATCTATAGAAATCTGTTACAATTTCATATACTAAAATGTTACAATTATGTATAAACACTGTTACATATAAGTAACACGTTCGTTACATTTTAGTTGTAATAAGTATTACTTTTGGCAAACGAAGAAAACATAGAAAAAAACACGGTTACTTTTCAGTATATATGTATTACTTTTACTTATGAACAATGTTACTTTATATGTATACAGTCATTACATAAAGTTATAGTAACTATTACTTTTGACAAACCGAAAAAAAAAATTGGACCTATGAGAGGCTGCTACGTGGCAGGGTCGTCCTCTGGGTCATGGAGCTGGTTCAATGGGTCGGGTCATGGGTAAAAAATGACCCGTCTCTACCATGAGACGGGTCATAGTGTTCTCACCTAAGTTTTTGTCTATGATTATACTCCCTGTCCCGAACAGATAGTCTCTTTTTGACTTTTTGTGGTCAACAAAACTAAACTTTGACAAAACATTAGTATCAATTTAATGAATACAATGAAATTCTAAAAATTGTTATTCATAAATCACTTAATGATTTATCAATTACAAATTTTATAATTTCACTAGAATGATTAGATCATCACCAATGGTTGGTCCGAGTTTATTTTTGTTGACCATAAAAAGTCAAAATCAGACTATCTTTCCGGAATAGGCAGAGTATCTTCAGTTGTTCTTAAAATTAAAATGAAATGTATCGTTTCTCGCGTTTGTTATGAGACTGAAGAGCATCTAAAAAAAAAGTTTATAGTACATCCATATCTTACTTATTTACCTTAATTTTGGGAGTCTCATAAAGGTTACTATTTAAAATGAAAATTTGATAATACTATTTTGGTAAAATTGCACCAAAATCCACTCAAGTTTATGGCAACTGTGGTTTTCATACCTAAACTATTTTTCGTTCCACCTTTTACACTAAACTATTTTTCATTACACTGGAGTCACTCCCCCTAAAGTCGTGTCATTTCAGTCGTTAACGCGTCATGTGCCCTTGCACGTGCATCATTGCGAGGGGCAATATAGGAATCTTGTTTCCCATAATGAATTTATACCAAAAATTTAACTAAATGGTGGTTGATAATCCTTTACTCAATGTTGCCTGATGAATAACAAAACAGAATTAGGTCAAAATTGGTCAGGTTAACGAAGAAATTAAGGAGAGAAAACGAAAAAAAATCAAGGGTAAAGAGACAATCAAAGTTAGGGTTTCCTCCTGAAAAATTGTTTTTGCTGCAATGGCAAATACGGTGTGGGTTGTTCGTGAAAAAGGGGAAGTGATAGATCCAGACCAAATGTATTGTAAGTGTTGGACTTTCTTTTTTGCTTTATACTTCAAAAAATGTTACGGTTTTCTTCATGCTTTGATTCTACTCTTTTTATTTGTCTCTTGTGTTGGTGAAGAAGACCATTATATTGGATTATTGTTGAACATCACATAACAAAACCCCATCCATTCATTTTATCCAAAACAGGGGATACATATTACATGTAATTCCTTCATTTTTTTTCTTGCAAACAAAATAACCAAAATGAGGATTTAAATCCTACGTTTTTCTTGCAAGCAATATAACCAAAACAAGGATTTGCAGGTCTAACACTTCAAATCCCTCTTTTGAAACCATTTCTTTTCCACCGTCTTTTAAGGAAAACAATACAAGACCAATGAAAATCAAGGAGAGAAACAACAACATGTCAAGAATCCTCACTAGAAATCTCAGTCGTTTCACCATGGCATCGTTGTCCCTTTTTGTTCGAACCATGCCTGGGATCACATCTTTTGACCGAGCACACATTGGAGGGTTCATCCAAACAAAGTAACCACAATTCCCTTCTTGCTAGGGTAAGAAATCATAAAGACCTATCAATTTTGAAGCTTATTTCTTCTATTCGGGATAAATTGGAAGATTATTTGAAGAAACCACAAGACCAAAAATTAGGATTTGTATTTACCTTTGCAAGCCCAAAATCTTCGCCCAGGATTCTTGTTGGTCCATGATGTTTGCATGGCAGCTTTCTTCCTACAGTAGCAAATTCTCTCAACTTCTTTGATTATGGCTTCGTCGATTGTGATTTTTTTTTTTTTAAGGAGAAGAGATGTTGGTTTGTGGTGGGAAACTTTATGCCAGATTATACAACCCGCCAATAGTTACTTGAGAAAGGTTTTGGGAAACGATTTCCCTATTTTCCCCTCGCGATAATGCACGTGCAAGGGTACATGAGGCGTTAACTGCTGAAATGGAACGACGTTAGAGGAAGTGACCTCCGGTGCAACGAAAAAAAAATAGTGCAAAAGGTGGAACGGAAAATAGTTTAGGTATGAAAACCACAATTGTGAAGTTGGACTAGCTGCTCCTCCGACCCGGAGTGGATTCTAGTGGAAGGGCAGAGCCACAAAGTTGAATGATTTTTTATGCAATTTTGCCTACTATTTTATTTAATGAGACTCTCTTTCCCCCTCACAATAATAATACCTTACTTTTCCATAACTCACACTGTTTCACCTACTTTACTTTTCGTACTCGCAACACCACTATCAATATTGTACTTTATCTGATCCAAAATAACTGTTGCTTTTGAGTGTTTCACTTAAAAAAAAAAACTATTATTACTATCACATCATTTAATTAATAAACTAGTATTAATATTACCTTCATTATTGTCTCTCTCATGTACGTTACCTCACCAATTAATTACGACGCATCTAATTTTAATAATCTTTATACTATTTTTTTCAAAATACATGTCGTTTTAGACTTTTTCACGCACATTAAGATATTTTATTACTTCTAGTACATAAAAGAACTTATATACTTATAAAAGATTTCAAATACCTAAACAATTAAACATTTACTACTCACTTCGTCCCAGAGTATATATTTACATTTCCTTTTTAATCTGTCAAAGAGTATATGTCCACTTTCAAAAATAACAAAAAATCTTTATTATTTCCCCCACTCATTCACTCTCCTACTTTATTTTTGTACTAAAAAATACCAATCAACTTACAATTCCCTACCCCACATTCTCTCTCCTACATCACTTTTCATACTCATATCACGTACATCACTTTCACCATTTCTTAACCTCCATATAAATGGGAGGGTGAACATATACTTTGAGACGGATGGAGTAATAATTAATTAACAAGGATTTAATAGGTGTAAATCAAATATTTTTAGCAAAATAGAACTAAAATTACAAAGAGGAAGTCTTGTGTGACAGTGTGAGATGGTCTCACACATGAGACAGATCTCGAGAGAAAACATGGGCTTGCCCCGCCCCACCCATAGGAGCAATCTATTTACTCTCTCAACGAGACCCGTCTCACTTGTAAGACCGCCTCGCACAAACTTTTGTCAATTACGAAAAATGGTCCAACTACAAGCTTTTGATTACTAATAATATTAGTATTAAGATAATAAATTAGACAAAAATTTATGTGAGACAGTTTCATGTATGAGACGAGTTTCGTTGAGAGAGTAAATGCTTTGCTCTCCTATGAGCGGGGCGGGACAAGTCCATTTTGTTTCTCATTGAGACCCGCCTCATATGTGAGACGGTTTCATATCACAAGAGACTTTCTCATAAAGTTAACACCTAAACTACATGTTTTTTGAAGAATTATATTTGGGGAACAAAAAAGACACAAAACTCATGATCACAAATTCTTAAGCATAATGATTTTTATTATTTTTTGTAATATCAATGTAACTAATAAAATATTTCTAAATTTTATTAGTCGGTTTGTGTCGCTAACATTGCTCTTTTTTTTTTAAAGGGAAGTGAGCACTATTATTATTATTATTATTATATATTTTTTTACAATGTCCGCGCGCAGTAAGATAAGTTAGCACTATTATTTTATGAGTAAACAACCAAAATGACCCGCGTACTATGCCTAAACCATCAATTTGACCTCCGTACTATTTAAACTACCAATTTGACCTGCGTACTATTGTAAAATCAACCAAATCAACCTACTTTCCTAACAGTCGTTAATAACTTAACGAATAATGCAATAAAAAAAGTGAATAGTAGTTATCATAACATGAAGGGGCAGAATGTAAGAGTAAAAATTACAAATAAACCCCCTCCCGTTAAATCCCCTTACAAATCCTAAAAGCCTGCTCTAGAAACCAAACCCCTTCTTTCTAACCTACACCCACAACGCAGCCCATCCCCACGCCGCTCCCACGATCCCCTTCCTCCGGTAACCTCCTCCCATCCTGACCTCCGGTGACCTCGTCTCAACCCCACCGCCGACGACCCTATACCATCGCTGGCCGTTATTTTCCGACAAGCCGCAGCCCGATCTATTCCTCTTTGCTCAAATACGCTGCACATTAATTGATTTAATGGGAAAGGGGGAGTAACACCGGTCACCGATTAGTGTGGCAAAAACTAGCTGAGTTCGAAGTTTAACACCAATTCATTACAAGTTCACAGAACCAGATAGCAGAGAAACAGGAAATAAGAACACTGCATATTACACATGTCTCGTAGATCTGGTTGAATGAGACATCGAAACCACGAATTTAAATAAGAGCATACAGCAGATTTAGTTTCATTTCTATAATCAGGTGAACACGAGCAGTAAAACAACTACTACAGACTCAGATAAACAGAAAACAAAGGAACAAATACACTCAAATCAAAACCAATTCTAATTCACTCAATTTCAATTCTCCCTGATTCAAGCAGTTTCAGAAGACGAAAACGGTAGAACTAAACGAAGCGTTTCTAAATTCACAAATCAAACTTAAACCTAAACGCATTCACGAACGAGATAGAAAGCAACAATTGGTAGGATTACCTGAAAAGCTTTCCGCTGTAATTGGATGGAGAGAAGAGAGAGAAAACGAGGGAAAAGGAAAGCAGAACTCGGAAATGATTTCACGGTGTTTGTCTCTACGTCGTGGGTGCGTGGTTAGGTAGGTGGGTAAGGCTTTACACACCTACCTGAGGTCGAAATGGTTGCCGGAGAGGTGGATGATGGTATGGGGGTTGCCGGAGGTGATGGATTGGAGGCGGTTGCCGGAGGTGAAGGATGAGAGTGGATCACGGGAGAGATTGGGTAAAGGGTCGCCGGAGAGATTAGGGTGGGGAAGGAATTGATCTAGTTGGGGGCGGGTGACGGGGTGAGGGAGAGGAATGGCGTTGGTGGAGGAAGGTTGGCAGTCGGTAGGGTGGGTCCAGTGGAAGCGGCGTGGGGATGGGCTGCGTTGTGGGTGTAGGTTAGAAAGAAGGGGTTTGGTTTCTAGAGCAGGCTTTTAGGATTTGTAAGGGGATTTAATGGAGGGGGTTTATTTGTAATTTTTACTCTTACATTCTGCCCCTTCATGTTATGATAACTACTATTCACTTTTTTATTGCATTATTCGTTAAGTTATTAACGACTGTTAGGAAAGTAGGTTGATTTGGTTAATTTTACAATAGTACGCAGGTCAAATTGGTAGTTTAAATAGTACGGAGGTCAAATTGATGGTTTAGGCATAGTACGCAGGTCATTTTGGTTGTTTACTCGTTATTTTATCATCGGACGGAGTGGGAATTTATTTGGCCAGGTAACTTGTTCCCAAAGTCGATCAGGAACTTGTTTTCACTACCCGGCGCAGCATCCTTATTTCTCTCTCCTAGGGTTACGTATCCAACAATTTTTCAAACTCAAAATTCTGCTCAAAGACTCTGATACACCGATTGATTCCTCAGTTGAAGCTCAGATTTGAACTCAAGATGGTAATTTTATCCTCAATTTCTCAATCTATTCGATACGGATCTCAAATTTACGCGAAATTCAAACTTACTGTGTTAGCTTATATTATTAAAATTTGTGTCTGGGATATTGTTGTTGATAACAGGAAGGAGGAGGGAATCTGGACGCGCAAATAGAGTTACTTTTGAATGTGGAGAAACAAATGAGACTTAACGGAGATGTGGCCGGTACAAGGAAGGCTGCCACTGAAATTTTGCAACTTTGCTTTGAAGCTCGTGCCTGGAAGACATTGAATGATCAGATTGTTTTGTTATCAAAGCGACGTGGTCAGTTAAAGCAGGTATCCATAACTATGATTTTTTAATACGAGTATGCAAATTCCTGATTTTAATTTGTTATGTGTAATTGATGGCTTTAAGGTAGTTGCATTATGTTCAACTTCATTTGATATTGTATTATTGAAGCTTTATAAGCAAGGATGGGTGATTTGTTCCAGCCCTGTAGCTAAATGAATGTTAGTTTTGAATGTTTGTCTACAAGAATATCGCTTCGTAAGTTAAAAGAACTTAAATTTCCTCCGTAAATAAGAAAAAAATGATTATGGAGCTGTGTTAATTTTTTTTGCATCAAATTGATGTGTAAGAAACTGGTGATGCCAGCCAGACCTAGTAGCAAATGGAAGAAGCAGTTTATACATGTGCAGTACCAATCTCACTGTGGCAATTTATTGTTGTTCTTTGTCATCCAAGAAGTAAGATGTCAACGGCTGAATTCTTCTGTGACACAATCCCTTATCCACTTAAATTGCACAAGCTCTTATACATTCATCATACATTCTGAAGTAAAGACATGTTCGGATCACTACAATTTTCTTCTTATAACGAAACTTTAGATTCAGAGTATTTAGTGCGTCCTTTGCATGTCCCTTTAAAGCATGTTTGAGATTAGGAAAATTCTGACATTCTAATTGACTTACGATGTGTGTGGTCATGTTACTTGTAAGAAGAGTCTAAAGATCACTGCTGTGTAAGAGGTGTCAAAATGGCGACATTCTAGCTTCCAGAGAATGTTGGTGCTTAGGAAGCACAGTAATATCACTTAGTTGTATAAGAGAGTTACAAAATAGTGCTACGTAAAAGACATGGAAAATTAAGGTATCACATTGAAGCATTACCTCTGATCCTAATATATATCCCGAAGGGAAGTCATGAAAACACCTAGCAGCTACTGAGAAATCCCTTTTCACCTGCCTAATGGATTAGAGATAAATTTATGTTTCAAGATAAAGTTATGTCCTTTCCCTCTTTCCATCCATGTTTCAACCGAATTTAACACCACTGCTATAACAAGTTTATGATCCTTGTCTCTACCGATATCTCATATTTATGTAGCAAAAGAAAGACAACTGGAGACAAACCTGCGACTCTTCTAATCCATTGAAGCACAAAAACATAATATACTCTACTGGATTCACTAATTTGACAATAAATTGGTCACATCATTATTATTTGCAGCCGTGACTGGATTAGTCTAGACTCTAGGGTGTCTAATTCAACGATGTTTACCAAAAACTGCAACAGGTGGCAGCCAAATCTGAAAGCAATGTTAACCAATGTCTTCTCGAAAAAGTGAAGATGGAAAAAATTCTTCAGATTGATTGATAGGACTAGTTATGAAACTAGTTCTGACCATCACAATAAACAACAAAGCCGTACTCTTAAAATGGTTCGTGACCATCTTAATGATCAAAGAAAAAATTATCTCAGAACCAAATTAAGGCTTCATTCCCCAGTTCACAATAGTGGCTAGTCAAACATAAGAAGAAAAGTGAAAACATTGTGCATGCTTCCTCTTTTTTCCCATTTTACTTCTAGTTTGGAATGTTTTTTTAGCTCTTCTGTAAGTGTACAAAGTTTTATGCATTTCATGTTGATAATATTCTGCATATGATGCTCATGTTCTGTGGTGCTTTTATCTCCACAGGTCGTCACTTCTATGGTTCAACAAGCAATGCTATATATTGATGAGACACCTGATATTGAAATTAAGATAGAGCTCATTAAAACACTTAATAGTGTTTCTGCTGGGAAGGTGAGGGTCCACCTTATGAATGTGCAGTTGAAGTTTACATTAATTTTATATCATTCATTCTTTTCTCAACTTGTTATTTTCATTGACTTTTTTATTTTGTAGATTTTTGTTGAGATTGAGAGGGCACGGTTAATCAAAAGGCTAGCTAAGATAAAGGAAGAACAGGGGGAAATTGCTGAGGCTGCTGATTTGATGCAAGAAATTGCGGTCAGTTTGTGATTAATGTTTGACATTACCTTCCTGCACTGTTACTATAAAAATCAAATTAATCGATGAACTGTTTTTTCTTATGTTGTCTCGGCAGGTGGAAACATTTGGTGCAATGGCAAAAACTGAAAAAATAGCTTTTATTCTTGATCAAGTAGGCATCTTCCTTTCTTTTCTTGCAACTCATTCTAATTCTCTTTTGTTAGTCATCGTTCTGAAAACTTATTCAAGTAAATTGAATTCTCTAGGTACGTTTGTGTCTAGATCGTCAGGATTATGTGCGAGCGCAAATACTGTCAAGAAAGATCAGTCCAAGAGTTTTTGATGCAGATGCTTCTAAAGAAAAGAAGAAACCAAAAGAAGGTGAGGGTATTGTAGAAGAGGCTCCCGCTGATATACCATCACTTCTTGAATTGAAGCGGATTTACTATGAACTGATGATAAGGTATTTCGGGCCTCCCTTTGTACAGTAGAAACTCTTTAAATTAATACTCGACAAATTAATAAACTCTCGAAAATAATAATTTTGTTCGGTCCCGACTTGGGTCAGTTGAAAAAAATTACAAAACTTGATAAAATGATAAGATAATAATTTTCCGGGAGACCCCCTTTATAATATTAGGTCCCTTGAAAATCGTAAATTAATAATTCCTAGAAATTGTAAAAATAATTATTACAATTTAGTGAAAATATGACTATAGTTGTTTGTTGTTCAAATCTGTAGTTCATCTTTAATTTTTCTTAGTGCAACACCTTTTAGATGTGAAGCCATTGTATAAGATATGGATGAATATTTTAAAATGTTCATGTAGTTTATAAACCAGATTTGTAGAATATAGCTATTCTTCTTGTGTACAATGAATTCAAATCTATCATCAACTTCCAACTTATTATGTAGATACAATGAATTTAGTTCATACGAAAATTTGAAATTCGTCGAATCGGCTGAAAACTCTTTAAGTTAATAATTATCAATTTATTGATAAATTAATGAATCTATACATTAATAAATTTCATCGGTCCCGAAATTATTAATTTATAGAATTTTACTGTTGTTCTTTGCTCTTGAGCTCTACCTTAGATACAAAAATCTGAAACTGTAAAGATTTGATCCTTCTCTATTGTTCTTATTAAGACTTCTAATCTGTAGAGCTAAAAAGTATGTTATCCGGGTAAACAAATGTAGTGTATATTATGTGGAGGACAAGTAAAGAGTGAGGCAGAATTAGTTTAGGCTTTGGCAATTCAACTTTTGAACTTGTGCACCAAAGAATTTGGGATTTGTGACGGTTGACATAAATAATACAGTATATGCAACAATGATATTGAGTTAATTTTGGATTTAAGAACAGTGCCAGTAATGATAAGTGTGCTGGATATGGTGATGGCATAGTTGGTTGGTTGTGACGAGTGGAAGTTGTGTGATTGAAATGAAGGGAGATGGCTTGCAGTTTTGGACTAAAAATGCAATTGATTCTGGAGCAGCAAGGATTAAGTTTTAGGGATTACACTTCATTGAGGCTCGTGGGGGTTGTTGATGGTTTTGGCTATAATGTGGTGTACAGAATGCATCTTGTGGTCAAAGAATTTTACCAGAATTTGTCAAAAAGAAGAAATCTTCGTCTTTCCCGACTTTTAGCGTTTGATATGCGTTCTTCAATTTAATGCATAACATTTACTCCCACTGTCCCATTTGAAATTAGACCAAATGGAATGGCACGGAGATTAAGAAGAAGTGTTATAATATTAAAGAAAGTGAGCGAGGGTTGTTAGAGGGTATTTGCTATGAGTATGATATCTGGGCCCGATGAAATAAAAAATAAAAAACATTTTCCATTTTGGGCTTGTCTAATTTCAAATGGGATGGAGGGAGCATATTTATGCCTCACATCACCCCATGACACAGCAATGTACTAGTTGTACACTTTTTGTCTGGGTACATTTGTATGGTAAGCACTAAGCAGCACCGTTGGTGTTAAGTTTGAGCTTTAATTGGTTGATTGGTCTCGTAATAGGTTATAAATAGGGTTATTACTGGTCCGGGTTCATACAGTTGGCATCTTTATTGGGGACCAGTAATTGATAGTCTTTCCTGCTTAATTTAGCTGTCCTTAATTGTTCTCAGAAAGTTATAACCATTAAAAGCTGTGGAAGCACTATTAAGGAATGTATATAATTTTAAAAGAGGAAGCAGGGAACTATCGAAACCTTGCAAAAAAGTGGCAATGTGATCTGCATCAAGCTGAATATGTGGATCATTAGTCTTTTTTAGACCGTCTTTTTTTTTTTTTTTTTTTCAAGTTTCTCTAAGTAGACTAAATGATGTTGCTACCCTTCATAATGTGTATATCTTGATAGGGATGAAAAGCTCAATGTGGCAACTATTCCTTTCTGGAGAAAAAACTTAACTAATTAGTTGTTTTAACCTGGCAGGTTTTACTCTCATAGCAATGATTACCTTGAAATATGCCGCTGCTACAAATCAATATATGAAATACCTGTCGTGAAAGAAAACCCGGCTCAATGGATACCAGTAAAGAATCTCTACAATCTCTGATTTCCTAGATATATTGCCTGTGAAATGTACTCCCTCCGTCCCTAAAGGAATGTCCAAAATTCGTTTTAAGAGACATCATGAAAATGTTCACTTTTTATACGAGTACAATTTAATGGCAAAGATGTATGCATATTCTTGTTATCCACTTTCTAAACATTTAGTTTTGCACGCAGAAAAGGACTAGTGAAAAAAAAATTGGTAAACAAACATTTAGAGACAAAGTTATTTAAAAAAAAAGACATTCATTTTGGGACAGTTTTCTTGAAAACGGACATTCATTCAGGGACAGAGGGAGTATAACCTTCCTATTATATTTGTGACCGGCTTGAAACTTCTATTCATGCAGGTTTTGAGGAAAATTTGCTGGTATTTAGTGTTGGCGCCACATGATCCTATGCAGTCCAGCCTTTTGAACTCCACCTTGGATGATAAGAATCTCTCAGAAATTCCTCATTTTAGGTTTGAATTGCCCCTGTTCAGTAGTTCTGTGATACATCCGTGTATGCAATTAATGCATTTCTTTCTACTCTGCCAGGTCTCTGTTGAAGCAGGTGATTACAATGGAGGTTATTCAGTGGACTTCTTTGTGGAACACTTTTAAGGATGAATTTGAGAATGAAAAGAACATGCTTGGTGGTGCTTTAGGCGAAAAGGCTGCTGAAGATCTAAAGCAAAGAGTAATAGAACATGTAAGTTAGTAGCTTACGTTCTCTTAGGACTCTTGCTTCAGTTATCCAGGGTTCTATTTGTTCTTGCAAGACATAAAAAAAAACAATTTTTTTTTTCTTTTGCAGAACATCCTAGTTGTCTCAAAGTACTATGCACGTATAACTGTAAAAAGACTGTCTGAATTGCTGTGCCTCAATATTCAGGTTAGTAATCTCTGCCCCTTAGTCAAGTCTTTGGGCCTTGGGTAACATGCTAGCTGTTAGGGGTGAGCATGGTACGGGACGGTTCGGGATTAGGGTAATACTGCAACCGAACCGTATATATTCCGTATGTAAAATCTTAAACCGTAACGACTCGGTTCTAAATGGTACGGTTTCATCGGTTTTTGGTTTCGTATTAATCGGTTCGGGACTGATTCGGTTCCTGACAACCATGCTGAAGCTTGAGCTAAGCTAACAAGTCTCACAAAAAAGATATCAAGTCAAAAAAGCCAATCCATTTTAAAGTTGTTAAATGATATCCGCAACCAACAATTGTAAGAAAATCAAATATGTTCACTCTTACCTACATCATGTCACGGTAGTCCAATAAAAATGCTATGAAAATGATGATCAAAATAAGTCAATAAGTACTTCAAACTTCAGTACAACAGATAGTACCAAACAGTATATTTTATACTCCTATACTCCCTCCGTCCCGGTAGAAGCTTCACCATTTTGAGAGTGCACAAGAATTAAGAAAAGTGATGAGTGGGAAATGGGTTGTGAGAGGGAAGAAGTGAGTGGGTATGACAAGTGAGACCCATAGTTTAAATGTGTGAGGGGGAAAAGTTAGTGGGTATGACAAGTGGGGACCACAATTTATGTATGTGAGAGGAAAAAGTGAGTGGGGATGACAAGTGGGGCTTAAATTTATAACAATTTTAGGAAAGATGAAGCAATCAACGTGACATCCATTTGGGTAATAAGTGAAGCTTCAAATGGGACGGGGGGAGTATATCGGTTTGGGACGGGATAGCGGTTTTGTTCTTTAACATATTGGATACTCGGTTTCGGTATTTTCTGGTTTGGTATTTTGATTTTAGTACGGTTTTCGATTTTTTTTTTCGTTTTCTCTTGCACACCCCTAGCTGTAATGGGACTATCTTTTTGCGACAAAGGGAGTAGCATATACTATAAATGTGGAAAGGCAGGTTGTGTTTGTGATTTTTGTCTGATATCAATTTGCATAACCTCTGTGCCTGAATAGTTATACAGTTATTGTGATGGCATTTCTGACTAATATTGAAGATTTGAAGGCACCATCTTGATTCATCACTCTCTCTCTCTCTTTCTCTCTCGCAGGAAGCTGAAAAGCATCTATCGGACATGGTTGTATCAAAAGCACTGGTGGCAAAGGTCGACAGACCACTTGGTATTGTAAGTTTCCAGACAGCCAAGGATAGCAACGACATTCTAAATTCATGGGCAATGAACCTAGAAAAGCTGCTTGACCTCGTGGAAAAGAGTTGCCACCAAATTCACAAGGAAACTATGGTTCACAAAGCTGCTTTGAAAGTTTGAAAATGCCGAAAAAAAAATCGCTAGGTATCCTTTCTTCTGACAGTAACATCATCAAATCAAATGATATTAAGATTAGAGTAAAAGATCGATCTCTGTTGGGAGAAAGCTTGTACTTTATTACATCTTAAGATTGATGCATATTTTTTTCTCTCTATTGAGGGCACTAAGACGGGATGAACATTACTTGCTTCCATCTGACATTCGATTTTGTCCAAACTCTCGAATTCATATTTTTCTTTTTTCAGTGCTATGGACCTACGGTGTTATTGATGAATGAGTGATTGATTACTTGGGAATCAGTTACTGGATATGAAGGCTGATGGATAGATACATCCACAATTCAGGTTTGAACGTTGAAAACCGTAAACCGGATGAACCGGCGATGTACGGTTCATAGGCGGTTTGGACCGGCGGTTCATACTGTATAAATTCAAATTTTTTAAGAAAATTTTAAGGTAAGACTCTTAAATGTTCCCCCCCCCCCCCCAATTATAAAAGGTTAAGGTTGGTTGTCTCCCTCTATGTAAATTTGCTTAATATTAATAAAATTATAAGGGAACCGTCTCTTTTTTTTAAAAAACAAGTATTTTCGTCCCACTCACACCCCTTATTTCCTTTAAAAATATGTATCTCAAAATTTACCTTTATATTTATGTAAAGTAAAATAATTTATGATTGTATCAAAAAATTATAACTAAATAAAAATAAACTTTCTAAAAAATTGTTTAAAGGCTGCTCATTTTTTTTTTTTTTTTTTTTAAATGAACTTGTGAAACGTATCGTGAACTGTGAGTTAACGGTTCATAAACGGTTTTAGTTTTTTGTGCACTGTGAACCGGGCATGTCTAGTGATGGAGTTTGGCATGGACATGTCAAAATGCTCAAACAAAGTTTATAGAATGATGCAGCTCATTGTGATATACTATTAAGCAAACAACAACCATATCAATAGACCATAACTTGATATCTTACCTTAATTGCATGACGAATTTGATGATATCTTGAGCATGGAACAATCAATCGAGGAGTGAGCCCACTTGAATCACAATGAACCCTAACCCCCAACTTCGTCATTTTGATTTAGTGATAATGTGATTGGTAACCAGATATTATTTCCATCGCCGACAAAATTAGAAACAAAGTTGAAATGACGTAGTTTCATCTTGGGTGCATCATCATGCCTATTTGGCAAAATCAACCTCTTACCTCGTGGAGGTGTAAATTTACAAAAACTTAGTCAGTGTTTTCGTTAAATTTTGAATGGAAACTTAACGATGACCAAATTTGAAAATAGATCTGAGGGGGTATATTTGCATTCAAACCCTAAGTACATGGACCAATATATCATATTTCCTGAGATGCGGTATATAAAGATAATCGAGCAAGTCTCCTGTGAGAACAAGGGGATCCGTCTCATGGTAGAGACGAGTCATTTTTGACCCATGACCCGGTATTGCCACGTGGCAGTCAAAAGTAATACTTACTGTGACCAAAAGTAATAGTTACCTGGACAAAAAAAAAAACAAAAAAAAATTGTTTTTTTTCTCGAGTTTTTATATTATTTTTTCGGATTTTCCGTCGTTTACCAAAATTAATAGTTACCATAACTTAATGTAATGACTGTATACATATAAAGTAACATTGTTCATAAGTAAACGTAACACCTGTTTTACAAAAACAAAAGCTCGTTTTACCCATTTTTTCAAATGTAATACTAACTATAATTACGTGTAACCCAAACAATATCTAAATGTAATTATCATTTATACTGAAATGTAATAGTGCTTTTGCAAAAATGTAAAATATTGTGTATTTTGATTTAATTTTTTGAAAGAAAGTAACATTTGAAAAGTAACAACTCATATACATGAATGTAATTGTTTGTACAAGTAAATGTAACACTTTAATAAAAAAAAATTATAACATGTTTCTATAGTATAGATAATGTAATACTTTTATATGTAATACTAATAAGGTGTTTTTAGCTCTAAAAATGTAAATGGTTGAATTATTACTTTTTCTATACATATGTGTTACAATTATGTATAAACATTGTTACATATAAGTAACACGTTCGTTACATTTTAGTTGTAATACGTATTACTTTTGGCAAACGAAGAAAACATAGAAAAAAATACTGTTACTTTTCTGTATATATGTACTACTTTTATGTATACAAACTGTTACATTTAGTTATAGTACTCCATCCGTCCCAGACTAAAGTTCTTACTTTCCTTTTTAGTTTGTCCCAGGAATAATACTAGGGGCACAAAAAAGTCACAAAAACTTGCTCACAAAATCCTAGGCGTAATGATGTTATTGGTGTTTTTAATTAGAGTGTGGCAGGTCCATTATCGATGCAACAAATAAAATATCGCCACCTCATCTTGTGAGCAAGATTTTGTGACCTTATTTTGTGCCCCTAGCATTGCTCTTGTCCCAGACTAAGGTTCTTAGTTGCTTTATTATCTGAAATGGACCATGGGACCCACTTGTCATTCTCACAACAAAAACTCTCTACCCACTTTATCTCTCCTACTTTCTCTTACTTTTTCATACTTACAACATTTACTTTTTATTAATCTCCGTGTAAAGTCAAACTAAGAACCTTAGTCGGGGACGGTGGGAGTAACTATTACTTTTGACAAACCGAAAATAAAAAAAAAATAATAATATAAAAATTAAAAAAAATAATAATATATATATATATATATATATATATATATATATATATATAGGGTTGTGCTCCTGTGAGAACCATTTTATGTGAAAACCAATCATAACCATTAGATTAGAAAAAAAAATAAGGGTCCAGATGTTAGATACATTTGATACACTTGGATACATTAGTTAATTTTCTGGATACATTAGTTTTTAACATAGTGTATCCAATTGCAACACTTAGATACAATACTTATTAACCTATTGTATCAAAGTGTAATATCGAATTTTTTGTAATGTATCTAAGTGCATCAATTGTATCTAACATATGGACCATTGATTTTTTTTCTAATCTAATGGTTATGATTGGTTCTCACGGTTCTCACGATATTTAGGTTCTCATTTGAGCACCTACCTATATATATATATATATTGGCCTAGGAGAGGCTGCCACGTGGTAGGCCGATTTGTGGGTCGGGTCATGGGTCAAAATGACCCATCTCTACCATGAGACGGATCCCTTTGTTCTCACCAAAGTTTTTGTCATGATAATCTAAGGAGTGCTACTATTCTTACCCGCATAATTAGTGAATAAACCTGCAATTAATATTCTTTTAAAAATGCCATTAATCAAAATGTTCACACTAACCCTCTACTAAATACACCCATAGCATTTACTCCCTCATCCATCTAACCTAATTTTTTACCCTATTGTTATTAACTCTTTTTTTTTACATTCTCAGTAAAAATAATAATATATATTTCTATCTCTACAAAAAAAATGCCTCTAATATTTGATTGTGTTGAAAGATTAAGAATCATGGATCAAATTGCAGCAATTTTGATTTGGCCATATCACCATCTATCTTGTCTCAGTTGAGCTGCTACATTATTGGGAAAGGAGAGGATATGCGAGCTTTGAGAAGACAGCAGAAAGGGGAATGTAATAACCTGCCCCTCCCCCCCCCCTTTTTATTATTTATTTTGGACTTTTTTATTTATTATTTGGGCCAAGTCATTAATAATAAGTATTGGGCTTAGTTATTAAGTCAAAATAGAAAAGCCCAAGTCATTATTTTAATAGGAGAATGAATCCTTTTTGGGTTAGGAGTTGAACCTTTTAATATATAAACCCTCTCTAGATATCCTAGCCTCTTTATTTTGTGAAACAAGAAAGAAGATCTCAGAGAAAGAAAAGAGAGAGGCGGGCACACAGAGAGAGAGAGAGAGAGAGAGAGAGAGAGAGAGAGAGAGAACTCGGAGGAAGGAGAGAGAGGAAGGAAGGAGTCCGAGGTTGAAGCTTTGAAGGTACTCCCCAATCTCCCTAATCTTTTCTCTTTTGTTTGGAACATTAAGATTAATGATTTGTGTCACGCCCCAGAAATTCTAAAAACCCATAAATATAAAATTTACATAATAAACATCTCCTCAAATGCTAAATACCAAACCGGGCACGTGAATTCGACTATAAAACCAAAACCATCACACGACACCTCAACGAGATTATAACTCGGAGACTAATACAACGCGGAAGCAAGAACACTTATAATAATATAATACCCAAAAGATAATAATAGTTACATAACACTAAATGACCACAATTCCCACTACAATGATACATAAGAACTTTGAAGATCAACTACCCCAAAGAAGGTCAACCTGCTCAGAAGATTTCCCGCTACAACGGACCTCATAACGCTACCACTTGCTTCCCTGGGGGGGGGGGGGGGGGTTATGCAGCTACATGGCATAATATCATGCAAATCAACGATATAACTGAACAAGTAAATCACATAACAACAAATGAGAAAGCTCACTATCGCCAACTGTCCCATACCAGTTGGAAATAACGACTAACTCATCATGCAGCACATAAGACTGAAATAAACACGTACAAAGGATACTGAGCCAAGGTTTCACCAAACGAATATAACAAAGAAGCCTCTGCGCAGAACCAACCAATCAATCAATCTTCGTAGTAGCACAACGGCTGAAGATAAGAACCCGGTCATAACCAACCAATCAATCAATCAATCATAGCAGCATAACAGCTGAAGAGCACCTCGGACAGAACCGACTAATCAATCAACTAACCAATCTTTGTAGTAGCATAAACAGCTGAAGATCACAACCCCGGTACCGGAACCATAACAATGTAACATGTCACAAAGGACAGGGGAGATGACACAAAGTCAAAACCCAAAACTTCTAGCTAGAATACTCACCAAAGGGAGCTAGCTCATCCCAACCAAGGCCAATCTGGAAGGGGAAAGAAGGACCAATGGGCGATGCTATACTGGACTTGGCTCGTGCCATTATAACATTATCCATTGCTTGACTCGAACACAAGTACCAGCTGGACTTTAAACAAGCACATAGAAATAAATACTCGCTTGAAACAACAACGGGGGCAATGATTCCAAAGTAGGGAACCAAGCCAAGCTCATCACAAAAGATGCAAACGGTTACTCATGAAGAGATCAACAATAACGAATACAAGAAGTTTCTCATAAAAGAGTCCAACAACGATAAACGAGATTGCTCATAGAGAGCCCAACAACATTGGCCATAAAAACATGATGATTCCATGATAAGGGACCATACCAAACACATCCTAAAGATGATACCACGAGTTACTCATAAAAAGCACAACCCAACGGTCGCTCACAAATGGTACAATGACTATTACTAAAATTTCCCTAAACGTTTACTCATGAAGATGTACTAAGACTATTAACTCCCTATATTTACACCTAGAATTCCAAATAGGAAGACCGAATAAATACACCTTAAAGCTAGTCAACACCGTAGGTACCCAATCACCAATTCACGTCTTACATCCGTTCATCAACGAACCAATTCTTAACACTCGAACGAACCCAAAAGGTTACACCTATTAGTACATGATCACAATCGGACCAAACCCTCCACTTTAGGGTTCAATAACAACCCTCTAGGTACTATAGGATATCGCCTAAAACCTAGACCAAGTCTGATCCAAAATCAATTCGATTGGGACAATCACGAACACATCATAAGATGCCCAAACATTCCCAAACAATACTTGGACTAATTCTATAACACAATTGTTCACAACTGAACCATTTCAACACTAGAGTATTCTACAATGACCAATTAAGCCTACGAGAGTAGTACCCGAAACCTAGGCTAAGAACATAATCTAGACTTAGACAAACCAAACATAATTCCTGAAATTAGGGGGCGGGCGGGCGCTCAAAGATGGGCGGGCGGGCGCTCATTTAGCCAGGAGGTTGGCCGAAGGAAAATGGCCAGGTGGGCGGGCGCCTAGCTAAACCCGGGCGGGCGCCCGGTCGGCGATTTGGGCAAACAACAACTGGGTTCTTCACATCTTCTTACCAATTCACAAATTTCTCAAAATCAATCCTTCCAACAAGCCTAACCATGAACCCAAACAACTTATAAACTTATAAGGGACCTAAATAACAACATCTATCAACCAAAACTAAGATTTAACCCCAACATTCATATTATCACTAATTTAACCAAAATTCCAAATAAATTCTAAACTCAACCGAGACATCATATATATCACTAAAGCATCATTCAAACAAGTGATGAACATTTTAGCATAAAAATGGGGGAAAAGTAACTTACTTGAAAAATACGAAGGATGACGGAATTCGAATTTTCTTAGCTACAAACGATCCTAGCGACGATCTAAACATTTTTCATAAAATGAGCAATAAGAAATAATGAATAAATGATAGTCAACAAGAAGGAAAGAGGGAGGATATTTCTTACCCTTTTCTTTGCAATGGGGGAAGAGGGAGAGAGAGTTGACTGGGAGGTGGAGAAGAGAAGTGAGGGAGAAGGGGGAGTAGGGAGGGCGTAAGTAAGAGTTATTTTTAAAAGTTACACTAAAACCCCTCAAGAAATACTCCGCACATATAAACCCAACCCAAGCATTCCACAAGACCCAATTAAATTCATACTAGCACAAGGTGATCAAACAAAATGCTAGACATAAAATATGATGAAACAATAAATACACACATAAATAATAAATTAAATAAAATCAATTCAATAAAATAGTGCCAGGGTTTCGGGTCGTTACAATTTGGAACCCTAAGGGAATTATGAAAATCTAGGGTTTGCATGATTAGGGTTAAGAAGGAAGAATAATGGGTTGTGTGTGACTGTGACTTTGTGCGTGTGTGTTGTGTACTGTGTGTGCACGCGTAGTGCAGTGTGTGTGTTTGTGGTGTGCAGTGTGTGTGTGTTTGTGGTGTGCAGTGTGTATGGATGCGTATGTGCGCAAAGTGTGTGTGTGTGCGCATGTGTTTGTGTGTGTGCTGTGAATAGTGAATCTAGTGTGTGTATTGTGTTGGGTTTCGATCAAACATGCGCAGCGGAATTTAGCATTTAAAATTTTGAAACCCAAAGCCCATAGATCCGTTCATATGATTAAATCAAATACAATAACATGAATATAGGATAAAACTAACCCTTGATGGCTATTAAATTTCTCTTGGTCTTTGGTGGAGATTTGAAGACTTGATCACGATCACAAAGCTTGAACACGAACTTTGAAGATGATGATTTTCACCCTCTAGCGGTATCCACACTTCGAACGAATATCAAAGGAGCTTCTTTGATCTTGGTTGCTAGACCAAATTGTGAAACACTTTTTCACAATCAAAAGAACTATATGGAATTTATTTTGTGTATTATTTTGTTCTTCAACCAAGAATGTCTTGGAACAAAATAAACCCTCTCTCAAACTCTTTGAGACTCACAAAATCATTAGCTTAGAGTGCTGGCCGAATTTTGTCTTTTATACACAAGTATGACCTATTCCAAATAGGAAACTTGTGTCAAAATCCGTCCAAAATTCGTTTCCTAATCAAATTAGGAATCTGCCACCCGACAGTACTCTGCGGCCGCCCAAAAACCTCTGTGCGGTCTCACAACTATCTGAAACAAAACTGGTACAAAAATTGGGCTAAGTGTGCGGCCGCCCAGTCCATACTGTGCGGTCGCCCACTTCCCCAGAATGTCCAGAATTTCCAAAATTCCAATATAGTCCTTTTAAAGATTCGTTCTATTGTGTGTGACCCTCTAGGATTATACTAAGTTGGCAATGGGTTCAAACATGAAACCATAAGATATGATTAGGTTCTAGCAAACCGTCATACCTACCCAAATAGTATAACTAGATACAAGTTCGCATTCCTCTTAGAATATGTCATAATCCTTTTGTCCACGATATCATTGAACACAAGTCATGGTCAAAGAGTCAACTTGTTTTTGTTCAATACTTTCTCGATTCCGAATATGTTGATAATCCAAATGTCATTGATCCAATCAATTCATTTGAGTCCGGCCGAACATTTCATCAACATCATTCCTACGAGAGGCCCAAGCTTGATATCTCTCCGAAGAGGGACAAATCCATTTAGCTTATTATTCTTCCCTACGTGAATCCAATTATGCCAATCATACCCTTTATAACTACTCGGTTAAAAGTAGCGTTTGAATATGTCAAACATAATGTTCATCAAGTGGAAGACTATAATAACTTCATGTCTAAGGATTCAAATGACATAACAAATATGAGATATATGTACGACATAGACCATGACATAAATCTCATAGAGCGGGTCATGTCCAGTACCTTGTTCCAAACAAGTACCCATAAATCTAACATGATCATCCCATGATCATTTAGCCTTTATACTAGTGCTTAACAAGTACTAGGGACGGAGATTATTATAAGTAAACATGAACAACAATAATAATCAAAACATCTCTTTATTGATATGAAATAAATGATAACAATTACAACGTTTATTAAACGTGCCTAGGGCACCACTACCAACAATCTCCCACTTGCCCTAGGCCCAATCTCCCATGTATCTAATACCCATGGACCTAACATGACTATCATGTTTAGCTTGTGGAAGTCCCTTTGTTAGCGGGTCCGCAACATTGTCATCAGTAGGTACTCTGCATATATTTACGTCTCCCCTATCAACGATCTCTCGAATGATATGAAAACGCCTAAGTATGTGTTTGGATTTCTGATGTGCTCTTGGTTCCTTTGCTTGAGCAATAGCACCATTATTATCACAATAAAGGTCTATTGGATTAGCAATACTAGGAACCACTTGAAGTGACCTATCCCCTGGACTCGCCTCTATCTAAAACAGTAAACAAATAAGGGGTGAGAATGAATCTCAGTAAGCTACTAAAATGCAACTACGTTACATGCTGCAATGATACTTGTAATCGAACAATGTCAATAAACATTCATTTAGCACATAACATGAGAGGCAAAGCCAACTCATCACACCACACATAAGGCGGAAATAAACACTCATAAGTGGATACTGAGCCAAGGTTCTCGAATCAAACATATAACCATCTGAGAGGTATCAACTGAGCAGCATCAAAGAGCTGAAGCCGGGTTCCCGAAAACCAAACCATAACCATAAGAACACAAGTAACAACGGGGGAAATATGACACAAAGTCATAACCCAAGGCTCACGCCCGATTTGGGCGGCCACTCAACACACCTCGCATGCCAAAACTTTAATAAATTATACTCCCTCTATTCCACCGTCCCAAACGTAGGAGTAACTTTCACTAGCATTTTAACAATACTAACAATACCCAGGAGTGCAATACATGCCCAGAACTTTACTTTCAAGTTTATTTCATTCTTTTTACCGCCCCACAAATAATAGAATAATTTTCTTTTATTCTATTTAAATATTTTACCGTCTCAAAAGTATAAGTATACCTTTACTAACAACTAGGCAATACCCAAGACCCCACTTTCAAGCCTAAACCATTGTTTTTATTCACAGTATATTAATACTCCCTTTGTCCCAAAATTACAAGTATCACAAAATTCACCCAAATCACAAAATTAACAATTACAAGTATCAAGTATAACATATATGACTATTTTAACATTTAAAGGGGAATTAGTACCTTACTTATTCCGGGGAAAGTATAAATGAAATATATTTTGATCGGGTAAAAATGGCCTACTCAACGCCCTGATCATTTTTATATAATTAGTTTTTAAAACGGAGAAGTAATTAAAAATATAGAAATTAAAATAAGATGAAACTTACCTTTTCTTTCTTCTTCTTTAACCCAAAGAAAAATTTAGGAAGTATAAGTTTTTGGTGTAATGACTTCGCAGAGAGAGAGAGAAAGATAAGAATGAATTCATATAAAATTTCCACTTTGGTCCTTCTACTTTCAAGTTGAACAATTAAGCCCCTATACTTATATTTTTACAAAGGACCCTATAGTTTCAACTAATTCAATTAACTCCCTTAACCATTATTACTACTAACTAAGTAAATAACACAATTAATCAAACAATATGTGCAAGTCATAAAATATGATGCAACACATAAATTCAAATTAAAAATCCCCAAAAATATAAAATAAATTGAGACGGGTTTTGGGGTCGTTACAATCACTCCCACTTAAAGAAAATTCATCCCGAATTTTAGGGTTACTTACCAAACGAATCGAATAACCAGGGATATTTCCTTTCCATTTCCTTCTGAAGTTCCCAAGTTGACTTTTCAAGATTACGATTCCTTCATACCATTCTAACAAGCGGAATACTCTTGTTTCTCAACTCTTGAACTTTGGTATCAATCACTCGAACTGATTGCTCTATATAAGACATATCTCTGATAACACATGAGATGGATCATACAAATTTTTGCAAAGCACGGAGATATGAAATACGTTATGAATTTACCCAAAGAAGATTACAACGCAAGATAGTACGCAAGATTTCCAACTCTTTCTATAATTTCAAAAGACCCATTATGACTTTTCCATCGAATAGCCAATCTCAATAGATACACAAGTGAGCGGATTTTGTCAATCTATTGACGACTACCCAAACTGCATTATGCTTTCAACGAGTACGAGGCAATCCTGTTACAAAATCCATCACAATATGTTCCCATTTCCACTCACGTATCTTTAGAGGTTGAAGTAGACTGGCAGGTCTTTAATGTTCAGCTTTAATCTGTTGATAAGTCAAACACTTTGATACATAATCCGCTATTTCCCGCTTCATATTATTCCAAATGTTCCAAACTTTGTTGGAGTTTTGAACTTGGCGTTTAATTCCAAAATTTAATATGTACCGATTTTCATTAAAGAAATAAACAATGTATTTTTCAAACGAAAATACTCCCACTAAATTATATAACCTTCTTATACATCCAATGTATAATATAATTTAAATGGGTTAAGATCCCGCTTTAATTTAATTTTAAGTCCGCTAAGGCGGATTACACAAAATCAAATTAATTAGGTAGACAACTTTTGTCAATCATATCTCATATGACTCTTAGTTCCTTTTATGAGATTCTTTAAGAAATCCAATTTCAAAAAGCATGTTAAATCTCATCTTTGCCTAGGCTCAAACTGTTTTGACGCCCAATTAAGTCCAACCATTTTAAACGTATAGTTAATGTGCCTCGCTAGGGCTTGCCCACATTACTATCTTGCTCATACATAGATAAAGTCAATGCATCTCGCTAGGGCGGGTCTACATTAAATTCACCCATGTATTAACAAGTGTTTTATTCATGGCATGGCAATAAGGACTTAAAACTTTCTTTGAAGGTTCATCACATATATCATATAACACATTTATGAGCACATAATATAAACATGTTACGCATCAAGTTTAGCCACTAAATTAATCTCCATTAATTTAAGCATAATATTTATGTGTCATTAGTTTCTCTATAATTATGAGGATGAGACTATTTCAACTTTGGTTATTATCTCTAAATCAAGACAACAAGAAGTGCGGTCGAACTAAGCCATTAGGCAACCACAATCCCGCACTAATTCAAGAAACCAAGAAAGTAGTCCATGTGGCCGAAACTAAGCAATAGATGGTCTCGATGAACGTAGGCCAATTGCATCCACAATTCCACATGGATCTCCAATCTTTGAATCAAGAACTTTGTTTCTCAATTTTAGCAATTATGAACTCTTCATAATTCTAACTTCGTTTTATCTTTGAAACTTTGATTGCGATCAAGTTTAGGGAACACAATCTCGATGAACGCAGATTAGCCATCCAAACCTTGAACCAATCTTAGAATCACAAGACTAAAACAAATAGGAAAATCAAACCCCAAAATCCACACACAAACCAACTACCCAAAACCCATTCCAGATCAACAGGTCTGGACTGGTTCTGTTACTGGTTTTGTTGAATTTTTGAAAAATTTCAGATTCTGTTTTTCGACCAAAATCAGACCTTCTGACCCTTTTGTGCGGCCGCCCAAGAAGGCCTGTGCGGTCGCCCAAAAATGTGCGGTCGCCCAAGTGCTTTTGTGCGGTCGCCCGGTTGATCAGAAAGTTTAGAATTTTTAAAGTTCGAAAATTTTGTCTCAAAATTGTTTTTCCCCCGATTATTAAAACTTTGATCCAATCAAAAATTAATAATCAACAATTCTGAATCCACCATAATTTATTTATTGCGATTGAATCGTGCGATTAAAGTTGCAAAACAATAAACCACATAAAATCACATAACACATAAACATCATATATTCCGATATTCATATCATGCAAGGCACATAAACAATTTATATACACATAACATGATCTAGGTATTGAAATAATCAACATGAACGGGGCTCTGATACCACTGTTGGGTTTCGTAGACACATGCGCAACGGAATTTAACATTTAAAATTTATGAAACCCAAAGCCCATAGATCCGTTCATATGATTAAATCAAATACAACAACATGAATAGAGGAAAAACTAACCCTTGATGACTTTGAATTCTAGCTTTGATCTTGGTGGAGATTTGAAGCTTTTATCACGAAGAAAGTAAGAACACGAACTCTGAAGGTGATGAGCTTCACCCTCTAGCGGTATCCACACCACGAACGAATATCAAGGAGCTTCTTGATCTTGGTTGCTAGACCAACAATTATGAAACACACTTTCACAATTTAATATGACTATATGGAATTTTACTTGGGTATTATTTTGTTCTTCAATCAAGAGATGTCTTGGAACAAAATAAAACCTCTCTCAAACTCTTTGAGACTCACAAAATCAATTGGGAAGAGTGCTGGCCGAATTTGGTCTTTTATACACAAGTAGGACCTATTCCAAATAGGAAACTTGTGTCAAAATCCGTCCAAAATTCGTTTCCTAATCAAATTAGGAATCTGCCACCCGACACCACCGTGCGGCCGCCCAACTTTGGGCGGTCGCCCGGTCCCTTTTGGGCGGTCGCCCGCCTGTCCAGAATAGCTGAAAAATTCCACTTTAGTCCTTTTAAAGATTCGTTCTAATGTGTGTGACCCTCTAGGATTATACTAAGTTGGCAATGGGTTCGAACATGAAACCATAAGATATGATTAGGTTCTAGCAAACCGTCATACCTACCTAAATAGTATAACTAGATACAAGTTCGCATTCCTTTAGAATATGTCATAATCCCTTTGTCCACGATGTCATTGAACACAAGTCATGGTCAACAAGTCAACTTGTCTTTGTTCAATGCTTTCTCGATTCCGAATATGTTGATAATCCAAATGACATTGATCCAATCAATTCATTTGCAAAAAAAAGGGCTGATCATACCATATTACATAATTTCTCTCTCAACGAGACCAAGTTCCGCAGTACTTGTCTCTCCCCGGAATCCTTCTAGTTCCTATTCTCGCTCCTCCTCTCTATTACTCTCCGGTGATCCATGTAACGCCCCCCTACCTAGAATACTCTTCTACAATCTTATTAAACCCTAATATGATTTCGTAGGACTACCCTTCTACATTTGGCGACTCCGCTAGGGAGGTATTCATGAGTATTCACCGGATATCTCACACTCAACCACTGCTAGAATTTCTGCTGCCATGACTGTCGCGGTGGTACTATCTTACTGCCAAAAATGACACATTCACAGCAAAGAGGAGGGGGAAACGACATCAACAAACCTTAAGAAGAATGGAGCTCATTCTGCTTACTGCTTCTTTTTCGGTGACTTTAATCTCCGGTCACAACTCCGACGATGGAAACACCAAATAGATAGCAGATCTGGACAGCCCTCTTGAAGACGAATCCATCGCCACCTAATTGAGCATCATCGGCCTTCAGGTGCGCCGCCAGTGGCCTCCGTCAAAATCCGGTAACCCTCCACCATCGTCGTTCGCCGGCGACACTCCGGCAAGAAAGTGAGCACCACAAAGGATACGCCTCGACTAGATGAAGAAAATGGCGTAAAAATCTCCTTCAACGGAGCACAAACAAGCCACCGTGAACATCATGAAATTCTGGTAAATTTTCGCTTCTCCGGCCACCTTCGGTCACCGTTGTCCGCTTCAAGTCATCGCCCTCAGCCTCGCGGTCGGCGATTGCGGCGATGGCACCTCGATTATGCACTTCCTCTTTGTAGACAGAGCGACGACCGTCCGAACCTTTCACGTAAGAGTAGATCTCACTCTCTCGTACGTGCCTCACGCACTGGAAAAATATCTACCTTTATTGAGAGTAGATCTGACGCGCTTTTCTATCCATCCATGTGTTAATATCTGTTTTGGTCCATGAGTTTCAGTCAGAGTGCAGAAAAGGTCCTTAAAATCGTGTGCCTAAACGACTATGGGAAATATATAACAGATTCAATGAACCTCGTTAAAATTGAGGTCTTTCAACTAACGGCCATTATCTCCGTCGAGTATTGAAGCCGTTAAATCTCAGATTCCGTTAGCTCTGTTATCTCTGCTAGAACCCGTTCGTCGGTTCCCCCAATTTTCAGGTGTGCTCTTCCCATTTACGCACTCCCTTTTTGCAAATTAACCTTGCACGATCATGATTTTTTCATATCTATTGCATGATCAATACGCTAAAAATATATGGTAGTTTTGCATGCCAAATTTAGTTATCTTTTTAACATAATCGCTTGTTTAAACTTAAAAAAAAACATAAATATGTGCTTTTGTTATGTTGTTTTACACTAGAAGTGCACTCCGAAGCTTGCATAATTGCTTACAACAAATAAGATATGCTAACGTGTTATACAATGCACTTTATGTTGGAACAATATTATACCCCTGAATGCCACACTCATATTTAGTAAAAGATTGAGGAAGAGATGAAGCGGAAGCGTTAGGAATATACCTGTTGAATCCATAGCAATAACTTGAAGGGAGAACTTAAGATGAAGAAGAATATGTAGGAAAATGATCTTCTAAATGATAATGTCTCTTAAACTCACAATGTCTTCTTAGCAATAATGAAGATTATTTAGTATGAGAGAATAAGAAATCAAGTGGTCTCTAGGGTTGATGGAAGACCCTTTATATAGGAGACAAGGTGACATTTCACTTAGGGACCACACCCTTTCAAGCTACCCTTTCAAGCTTGATGATGTTGTATTACCCTTTTGCCCATCACAATTAGATAATTATACATCAAAAGGAATTCTACACATTTTATTATTGTTGACTATACTTTATATTAATATTATAGACATGATTTTATTTATGGAAGTGCTAAATAATTTGTGTTGCAAGCCATAATGATCTAACAATCTCCCACTTGGGTTGCAAAACAAATTTCTTCCTTTTAAATCATGAATATAACATAAATGACAACCCAAATGTGCACTTTGTTGTTATTTATAACAATCTCGCCCATTAGCCATATAAGTATAGGACTAAAGGGGCAGTCGTTGTAATTGATTCGCAACTAAACCCACTATAATCACATATACCAATCCAACTAAACGACATAGATCAAAAGTATAGATGTGTAGCATGGAACATAATGAATATATACATATTCTCCAGCTAGTCCAACTTTAACCAAATGAGATCAAACTTTAAAATAAAGAACAATAAATTGAAGAAACAACACAAACTCCCACTATATTAAATGTTATCAAAAGTTGTTACACCCATATGAGCAACATGCTCGTGAAACACTAAAGGTGATAACGCCTTAGTAAACGGATCCGCTAACATAGAGTTTGTACCAATAAGTTGTATTTCTATTTGTTCTTTTTGTACCCTCTCTCTTACAACAAGAAATTTAATGTCAATGCGTTTAGACTTTGACGAGCTCTTGTTATTGTTGGAGTACAAGACCGCTGCCCTATTGTCACAATATAGCTTAATAGGTCTTTCGACGCTATCGACAATACGCAGTCCCTTAGTGAATTTATGCAGCCATATAGCTTGATTGGATGCCTCGAAACAAGCAACGAACTCGGCTTCCATGGTGGAGGAAGTAACGAGTGTCTGTTTGGCACTTCTCCAAGAAATTGCTCCACCGGCTAATGTGAAGACATACCCAGACGTTGATTTACGGCTGTCTTGGCATCCAGAAAAGTCATAATCGGAATACCCAACGATCTCAAAATGATCCGACTTTGAATATGTAAGCATGTAGTCCTTTGTGTTTTGTAAGTACCGCATCACTCTTTTGGCTGCGACCCAATGTTCTCTCCCCGGATTGCTTTGGTATCTACCAAGCATCCCAACAATAAAAGCTAAGTCTGGACGAGTACAGACTTGAGCATACATTAAGCTTCCTACTGCTGATGCATAAGGGATATTTTCCATATACTTGGTTTCAAAATTGTTTTTGGGACATTGATCGAGACTGAATTTATCTCCTTTAGAGACAGGGGTGTCATGTGGTTTACAGTTTTGCATGCTAAACCTTTGTAATACCTTCTATATATAGGCCTTTTGTGATAATCCTAAAGTACCTCGTGAGCGATCACGGTGTATTTGGATTCCTAATACAAAAGATGCCTCACCAAGATCTTTCATTTCAAATTTGTTTGAAAGAAATTTCTTAGTTTCTTTTAGAAAGTTTATATCATTACTAGCTAGCAAAATATCATCCACATATAAGACTAAGAATATAAACTTACTCCCACTGAACTTATGGTATATACAATCTTCACCAATATTCATTTCAAAGCCAAATGAAAGAATTACTTGGTTAAATTTGAGATACCATTGACGGGAAGCTTTCTTGAGCCCATAAATGGATTTCTTAAGTTTACAAACTAAATGATTAGTTTGTTCCAAATCATCCACCATTTCTGGTTTCTTCATATAGATGCTTTCCTCAATGTCTCCATTGAGAAAAGCTGTCTTAACATCCATTTGATGAAGCTCAAGGTCATAATGTGCTACTAATGCCATAATAATCCTAAAGGAGTTTTTAGAAGATACCGGAGAGAATGTTTCTTTGTAATCAATACCTTCCTTTTGAGTGAAACCTTTAGCAACAAGACGAGCCTTATGTCTCTCCACATTACCTTGTGAATCCCTTTTGGTTTTAAATATCCATTTACAACCAATAGGTTTCACATCCTTCGGTAATGGGACAAGATCCCAAACGTCGTTGTCTTTCATAGATTTCAACTCTTCATTAATGGCATTGATCCACTTATGAGAATTAGGACTATTAATGGCTTGATGGAAGGTAAGAGGCTCATCTCCCACTAAACCTAAGTGTCCTTCATTCTCGGCTAGATACACCTCATAATCATCCGAGATGGCACTTCTTCTTACTCTATTTGATCTTCTTAAAGGCACCGGTTCTTCCTCATTTTGAGGTTGTTGAATTTCCTCATTTTGATCAACATTTTCATGTTGTTCAATATTTATAGGGGAGTCAATATTTTGAATTTGTTCCTCTTGAATTTCAGGTACAAGTACTTGATTTTCAATTGGAACTACTAAGGGAAGAGGTATAGAAATGGATCCTCCTCTTCCTTAAATTCAAAATTATTATTCCTAATTCCCCTCTAAACTCAACATCCTCAAAGAACCTAGCATTTCCCGTTTCAAAAAACGTTCTAGATTTCGGGTTGTAAAATTTATAGCCCCTTGATCTCTCGGCATACCCTACAAAGTAGCAACTAACTGTCTTAGCGTCCAGTTTTCCTTCGTTAGGCCTATAAGGCCTAGCTTCTGCTGGACAACCCCAAACATGAAGATGATTTAAGGACGATTTCTTATTCGTCCATAATTTATAAGGGATTTTATTGTTAGTAGCCTTAGAGGGAGCCCTATTGAGAAGATAAGTTGAGGTTTTTAAAGCATCGCCCCATAATGAGTGAGGTAAAGAAGTATTAGAAACCATACTTCTTACCATTTCCTGAAGGGTTCTATTACGTCTCTCAGCTACACCATTCATGCTAGGCGAACCCGGCATAGTGTAGTGAGGGACAATCCCACACTCTTCTAAATAGCGAGCAAAAGGACCCGGACGTTGTTCTCCCGAACCATCATTCCGACCATAGTATTCACCACCACGATCGGATCTAACGTTCTTAATAGTCTTACCCAGTTGATTTTCAACTTCGGCTTTAAAAGACTTGAAAACGTCCAACGATTGAGACTTTTCATGAAGTAAATAAATGTATCCATATCGAGAGTAGTCGTCTATGAACGTAATAAAATATTGTTGACCATTCCAAGAAGGAGAAGGGAATGGCCCACAAATATCCGTATGTATTAGTTCTAAGACGCTTGATGCTCTCGAGGATACTTTTCTTTTCAAGTTTGTAAACTTTCCTTTTAGGCATTCAATGCAAAAGTCCTTTTCAGGAACATCAAGTTTATTTATGATTCCTTCTGACACAAGCTTATCAATTCTCCTTTTGGAGATATGACCCAAACGCCTATGCCATAAGGTATAAGAATTTTCACTTGAAAACTTTCGCTTCTTAGATTTAGTTTCATTATTATGGGACTCATTGATTGTTTGAGTAGTGTTAAGCAAATAAAGATTATCACTACTCGATAAAGTACTAGTACCAACAATAATAGAATTGAAATATAAATCACATCTATTATTACCAAATGAACAAGAGTAACCCTCTTTGTCCAAAACAGTGATAGATATTAAATTCCTTCTAAACGAAGGTACAATAAAAGTATTATTTAATACAAAATAATATCCTGTACTTAACAACAATCTAAAGGTTCCAATGCCTATGACTTCTACCGGGTTCCCAGCTCCCATATAGATGAATCTTTCATCCTCGCTAGGTCTTCGGTAATTCAGGCAACCCTGCATAGACATACTAATGTGAGTTGTTGCACCAGAATCCAACCACCATGTATATGAAGGAATTGAAACTAAATTAGCCTCAGTACAAACAAGACCAAATGACATACCTTTCTTAGCACGCCAAGCGTGATACTTAGGGCAGTCATACTTCATGTGCGTAGGGTCCTTGCAAAAGAAGCACTTCTTTTCCTTACGATCATCAGATGATCCTTTAGGCTTCTTATTGCTTGTTACCGCAATTTCCTTCCCTCTTCTCTTAGTCCCATGAGAAGAGGTTGATGCTAAATGAGCACCTTCAATTTTAGGTTGCTTCAACCTATCTTCCTCTTGAGTCACATGTGAGATTAATTCATTAATATCCCACTTGTCTTTCTGACAATTATAGGTCACCTCAAAGTGACCAAACTGAGGAGGAAGAGAAATCAACACTAAATGGATGAGAAGATCTTCCGATATCTCTAACTTAAGTCCTTTTAGTTTAGTTGATAAGTGAAGCATTTCTAAAATATACTCCCTTAAGTTCCCGGTACCCTTGTACTTCATGGAAACAAGCTTTCTTAAACAAGAACTTGTTTCCGACTTTTCGCTTTTGGCAAAGCGCCGTTCAAGGGTCTCAAGAAAGGTTTTAGCATCAACGTCCTCGGGGACACTGTTAAGAAATGCCTCCGGGACGACATTTTTCATGATCATAAGACTTACGCGATTAGAGCGTTTCCACTTCTCAGAGTTCAAGCGGTCCTCAGCGGTGCTATCTTCACTAAGAGGAAGAGGAATAGGCTCCCTAAATGCGAGGTCTATGTCCATGCAGCCCAAGATCATAGTAATTTTGTTTTTCCAAGTTTTAAAGTTTGTCCCATTAAGCATCGGAATTGTGCTCATCACAGCAGTAATAGAAGAAGCGTTAAGTAAATCTGGGAATCGAGAACAAGAATGAATACAAAACAATAATAAGTAACTACATTATGAATTAAAAGATTAATTATATCAAATGAAATCCATCAATAAAGCAATTAACATGACATCAAAACTAATCTTTGGATTGCGAATTGACTCATAAATAATTACTTTAGATGACAAGTAATTTGAACAATATTTGATTAAATGCTTAATCTTCCTTTGGGTAGTCTTAAGCATTTAATAAAATTACTAAATGTTCATTTTATATGTCATCACATGAATGCTTAAGACTTTCTTAGTACGTGGCGTTGTTCAACCTTAGTCGTTCCACCAATCCGTTCGGATGGTTGAGGAGACCAGTCAAGGTTTCCAGCCTGATATACCATCGTTAGTCAAATGTCAAGATCTTCTTTGGAAAATTCAAGTCATTTATATCTTAAACATTCAACACTTTAATAATTTTGCATTTAAATAACGTTAATCACTTAGGTGATAATATTATTTAAATAATGAATAAAATTATTTAAGCATATAATTAATCCAAGCTTTAAGGTTTGAAAAATGAATGTTTTGTTCAAAAAAAAAAATTGTGCAAAATTCAATTCTGATTCTTCTTGCGGCACACTTTGCACGACCGTGCTAAAAAATGATGCACGACCATGCCAAAATTATCCGACAATGCATGTTTTCACGGTACAAAGAGCACGGCCGTGCTAAAACAAAGACACGACCGTGCCAAACGAACCGGTCCGACCGGTTTAAACAAGACACCCGTCCGGACCAGCACTATTCAGACGCACCGGTTCAAGAAATGCATGCGCACGACCGTGCCAAAAAAAGGGCACGACCGTGCCAAAAAAAAAAAAAAAAAAAAAAACAAAATCTGCACTTCTTTGATTTTTGTCCAAATTTTCCAAAAGGCATTTAATAACAAGTAGAACCACATGGTATGTACTTAAAACATAAAACCATGTTATTTAAGGATAATCTTGTTTTAAATTTAATGGAATCAAGTGAGTAGATCCACATGGTATGCACAAGACATAAAACCATGTTATGAAGGGATAGTCACACTTGAATCATTGAGTTTTAATGAACAAAACTTTCAAACCATTTTTCTTAATTTTAGATGAAGATCATTAGTACTTTATAAGAGTCCATAATCAACATCAAAACCTTATGATTCAACAGGGAAAATGAATCAAAGTAAAGCATGAAAGCTTTCTTTAAAGAACTCAACTCAAACTAAAAATGAGCGGGGCTCTGATACCAATTGTTGGAACAATATTATACCCCTGAATGCCACACTCATATTTAGTAAAAGATTGAGGAAGAGATGAAGCGGAAGCGTTAGGAATATACCTGTTGAATCCATAGCAATAACTTGAAGGGAGAACTTAAGATGAAGAAGAATATGTAGGAAAATGATCTTCTAAATGATAATGTCTCTTAAACTCACAATGTCTTCTTAGCAATAATGAAGATTATTTAGTATGAGAGAATAAGAATTCAAGTGGTCTCTAGGGTTGATGGAAGACCCTTTATATAGGAGACAAGGTGACATTTCACTTATGGACCACACCCTTTCAAGCTACCCTTTCAAGCTTGATGATGTTGTATTACCCTTTTGCCCATCACAATTAGATAATTATACATCAAAAGGAATTCTACACATTTTATTATTATTGACTATACTTTATATTAATATTATAGACATGATTTTATTTATGGAAGTGCTAAATAATTTGTGTTGCAAGCCATAATGATCTAACACTTTATTCTCGCAAAATGTATTAATGTATTAAGTATAAATGAATTAAGAACTAGTTTACCGCTACTCTTTAGTATGCATGTAATATCTAGAATTACCTATACTTATTATTATTATATGAATATCGGTATTGTATACATCACATGATTGGTGATAAGATTTACAAGTATGACTATCACATGTTTGCATTAAAAGTGCCACTTATGCTTGAAATACATATATTAGTTTTAAATGCTTAAACTAGACTTAGACACTCCTTTATTTCATAAATACCTTAGTAGTACATTGCTAACACAAAAAGGGTATAAAAAAAAAAGGAATCAAATCAAAATCACAAAAGAATTATACTCCCCATCCCCGAGACGAGCATCGGGAATATGGAGTGGGGGACAATAGGGATACATTGTAACGACCCGAAAACCCGCCTCTATTTCTTGCTAGTAAATAATTATTTATTTAGTTATTTATTAGTTTAATTATTTTATTAATTATGTGTCCATTTTGTGTTTCAAAATATTTTATGACTAGCATTTTAATTAGTCATTTGTGCTAGTATGAAGTAAGAGAATTATTAGGGAAGAAGATATTAAGGGTAGTGGTAGTAGTGGTAGTAGTAGTAGTAGAGGGGGGCCTAAGTGTAACATTCTAAATATCTTACTTACTCCCCCTCCCCTCCCCTCTTCTCCTGCACACACACACACACACACACACACACTCAATCATCTCTCTCTCTCTCTCCATTGTTGAAGAAAGGTAAGACAACTCCCTCACTCTTTCCTTCATTTTGATCATCTTCCTCTCTCTATTTCTTATTGCTCATTTTATGAAAAATGTTTAGATCGTCGCTAGGATCGTGTAGAGCTAAGAAAATTCGAATTCCGTCATCTTTGATAAATTCCAAGTAAGTTGCTTTTCCCCCATTTATGCTAAAAATGTTCATCTTTAACTCCATTGATGCTCTAGTTGATATATATGGCTTCATTGGTTGATTTAGAATTTATTTGTAATTTATCCATTTTTGTGAAATTTGGGTGTTTGAATCAACTCTTGGCTTGGATTGTTTGGGTTGTAAAATAAGTCTTTTGTAGGCATATATGTGGTTTTGGTTCATTGTTAGGCTAGTTGAAGTGTTGATTTTGTTGGGGTTGTGAAATGGTAAGAAAATTGCTCAAACCCAGGAAAATGGCCGGATTTTGTCCCTCCGGGCAAGGAGGCGCGCGCACCCTTTTAGGGGAGGCGTGAGGTCCCTCTTATGCTTCAAAAACGCAACCTTTTGATCAAGGTAGGCGCGCGCACCCCTTTTAAGGGAGGCGTGCGCACCCCTCTTTTTCCAGTTTGTCCGTTTTTCGCTCAATCTTCCGGAGGCCATAACTTCTTCGTCCGGACTCCGTTTTGGACGTGTAAACTATCGTTGTAAATCTATTTTCAAGTATTATGAAATGGTTCTATTGGAAGAATGGTTCCAGAGGTTTAAGATCAAGGTGTAGTCTCGGTCTAGGTTCCGTAGTACTATTCTAGTTGACTTAGCTGGGCACCGTGGAACACTTTAGTAATTGAAATTGGTTCCTTTGTGAACAATGGTGTTATGTAATTTGATCAAGTATTGTTTGGGAATGTTTGGGCATCTTATGATGTGTTCGTGATTGTTCCAATCGAATTAATTTTCGAGTAAGACTTGGTCTAGGTTTTAGGCGATGTCCTATAGTACCTAGAGGGTTGTTATTGAACACCAAAGTGTAGGGTTTAGTCCGGTCGTGATCATGTTCTAATAAGTGTAACCTTTTGGATTCGTTTGGGGTGTTTAGAATTGGTTCGTTATGAACGGAGGTAAAGCGTGAATTGGCAATTGGGTACCTACGGTTTGATTAACCTTAAGGTGTATTCATTCTGATTTCCTAGTCTGGAATTCCAGGTGTGATGAGATGGTTGAGTTCATAGTCCTAGTATATCTTTATGAGTAAATGTTTAGGGTCATTTTCGTAATAGTCATTGTGCTATTTGTGAGCGACCGTTTGGGTTGTGCTCTTTATGAGTAACTTGTGGGTATCATATTTAGGATGTGTTTGGTACGTGCCTTATCTTGGAATCATCATGTTTTAATGGTCAATGTTGTTGGGCTTTCTATGAGCAATCTCGTTTATCGTTGTTGGACTCTTTTATGAGAAACTTCTTGTGTTTGTTGTTGTTGAACTCTTCTTGAGTAATTGTTTGCATCTTTATGGTGATTAACTGGTATGGTTCCCTACTTTGGAATTTTTGGTTGTTTATCGAGCTAGTATTTATTACCTAGCATTTATTTGAAAGTCCAGCTGGTTATTTGTGTTCGAGTCAGGCAATGGATAATGTTATAATGGCACGAGCCAAGTCCAGTATAGCATCGCCCATTGGTCCTTTTTTTTTCCTCTTCCAGATTGGTCTTGGTTGGGATGAGCTAGCTTCCTTCGGAAGTAGTCTAGCTAACTTTTTGGGTTTTGAATTTGTGTCATCTCCCCTGTCCTTTGTGACATGTTACATTGTTATGGTTCCGGTACCGGGGTTGTGATCTTCAGCTGTTTATGCTACTATGAAGATGGTTTGATTGGTTGATTGATTGATTGGTCGGTTCTGATCGGGGTTCTCTTCAGGTGTTATGCTGCTATTATTGATTGGTTGATCGGTTGAAGCTGCGCAACGATTGTTCTATCAGTTTGGTGAAACCTTGGCTCAGTATCCTTTGTTACGTGTTTATTTCAATCTTATGTGCTGCATGATGAGTTAGTCGTTATTTCCAACTGGTATGGGACAGTTGGCGATAGGGAGCTTTCTCATTTGTTGTTATGTGATTCACTTGTTCAGTTATATCGTTGATTTGCATGATATTATGCCATGTAGCTGCATTAGTAACTTACTGAGATTTTATCTCACCCCGTTTCTTTTTATCTTCCTTGTTTTTCCTTAACCCCCCCGGGAAGCAAGTGGTAGCGTTATGAGGTCCGTTGAGCGGGAAATCTTCTGAGCAGGTTGACCTTCTTTGGGGTAGTTGATCTTCGGAGTCCTTATTTATCATTGTAGCGGGATTTGTGGTCGTTTAGTGTTATGTAACTATTATTACCTTTTGGGTATTATATTATTATAGTTGTTCTTGCTTCCGCGTTTGTTTTAGTCTCCGAGTTATTATCTCGTGGAGGTGTGGTCTGATGGTTTGGTTTCATAGTTGAATTCACGTGCCCGGTCTGGTATTTAACATTTTTGGAGATGTTAATTATGTAAATTTTATATTTATGGATTTTTAGAATTTCCGGGGCGTGACAGTTGGTATCAGAGCAATGGTTTTAGATCTCGAAAGAGAATAAGAACTCTGATATTGAATAGGTTTCAATACTTGGGTGTTATAATTTTGAGAAGTTTAGAAAACTAAGTTTTCTTGAAGATGAGGTTAAGGTAGAAGAAGTTGAGTTATGAGTCGTGATATTGACGTCGAGTGTTTCTTCTGTTGTGGTATATCAAGTATAGGATTGGTGTCAATAGTGTTGGTTCCATTGGGGTTAGTTGGCTTGGGAATCGAGAGTGCGAGTTTTGAAGGCTTGGACGTACCTATTTCGTAAAGTGGAAATATCTTGTGCTATATTCGTATGTTTGTTCTTATTAAGTGATTTATGTTGAGGTGTATTCTCGAGTACGAAAGTTCGTGATTTCTACTGATTGAGGTAAGGTGATTTGGTTATGTCACCTATACAGGATATTGACGAGTTAAGTAGTATGGCCCAGCTTTCAATGTGTCTCGAATTTCTTGGGTGCCATCGACAGGTAGGGAATAATTCTATATTAGTGTGTTTGACTTGTTTAGGAGCATACTAAGTATATATAATGTTCAGGTTCTATATTGAAAATCAGAAAATCTTTATTATAAGGTTGTGCGGGGAATTTAGCTTATTCAGTTGGCAATACTAATGTTAAGTCTTGAGTATAATTTATGCTGGGTGCGATATGTCGCTTGACCGATAGAGAACTTGGGTTATTTGATGAGTTAAGATAAGCTACAATACTGATAGGTGAATCAGTGAACATATAGTATCGATTGGGTTAATAGAGTTAAAGATTCAATTTGAGAATTTCTTGATAGGAGATCTTTCTTTACTTTTAGTACATCTACGTGAGTGAATCGGAATTGTTTAGTATGAGGAAATAATTAATTTATTATGGGTCATATTAAGAAGTTGAGTTATGATACTTTTAGAATCATTTTAGTACATGACTAGAGTTGAGTTAAAGCAATACGAGTTGTGAGTATATTGTGGAAGATATAACCATTAATGATGGTAAGCGCATTAAGTTTAAAGGACTAGATGTATTTTGAGAAGGTGAGAATTTCTCGAGCAATATTAAAGGCATTTTTGGGTTTTAGTGAACAGTTGTCACATGGTCCTGAATTTTGTTTGTAGTATCTCGAGGATTATGTTTAGGAGAAATTTGGATTCTTCAATTTTGGCCTTGGGTATGGATTTTAGTTAGGAGTGAAGATAGTGATTGAAGAAGGTTCGGTAAGAGAGATTACTATGTTGTAAGCATTATGTAAGTTTACTATATGATGGGTTAAAGTGGATAATTGGGAAATTCGGGTAGAGACGGAACTAAAGTAACTGTGGCTATTGGATCATTCGAGTAGGTATTCTAAAATTCGGGTTAATAAATTGAGCTATCTATGACTAGGGATTGATTGTGGTTTTATTGATATCGCCTTAGCAAGCTATAGTTGTTTTATGGGACCAAGTTTAGAAATGATGTTATGGGTTATCAATGTTGGATAGTTATATGTTCTTCAAGTAGGTTGAGAAATACAAAGATTATGATTGTATTAGTTGTATTACATAAGGAAGATGACTTTTGTAGTGGAGTTGATTCCAAATACTATTGGGATAATGAAAAATAAAACCGATGAATGTTGGTGATTTAAGGGTTGATTGAGAGCATAACGCTAATCAGGATCAAATTAGTTATGTTTCATAATTGGTGATCAAGTGATAGTCGTGGGAATTTTAAATCCCGGATGAAAGAAAAAGTTGACTTTAGAATGTTTAATACGAGTATACTTGAGATATATATGTGTTCAATATGTGTTGGTTTATTTGAGTCATGGAGACTATGTTGGAAATCTTTAATAGGTACTTGATTTGGGGTTATGAGTGCTATATGAGAATCGATATTTTGTAGCCTCGTTGTGACTGCGTATAGTGATTTTTGATAAGTAAATTCGCGGGCGAATTCTTTTTTTTTTTTTAAGGAGGGTAGATTGTAACGACCCGAAAACCCCCTCTATTTCTTGCTAGTAAATAATTATTTATTTAGTTATTTATTAGTTTAATTATTTTATTAATTATGTGTCCATTTTGTGTTTCATAATATTTTATGACTAGCATTTTAATTAGTCATTTGTGCTAGTATGAAGTAAGAGAATTATTAGGGAAGAAGATATTAAGGGTAGTGGTAGTAGTGGTAGTAGTAGTAGTAGAGGGGGCCTAAGTGTAACATTCTAAATATCTTACTTACTCCCCCTCCCCTCCCCTCTTCTCCTGCACACACACACACACACACACACACACACTCAATCATCTCTCTCTCTCTCCATTGTTGAAGAAAGGTAAGACAACTCCCTCACTCTTTCCTTCATTTTGATCATCTTCCTCTCTCTATTTCTTATTGCTCATTTTATGAAAAATGTTTAGATCGTCGCTAGGATCGTGTAGAGCTAAGAAAATTCGAATTCCGTCATCTTTGATAAATTCCAAGTAAGTTGCTTTTCCCCCATTTATGCTAAAAATGTTCATCTTTAACTCCATTGATGCTCTAGTTGATATATATGGCTTCATTGGTTGATTTAGAATTTATTTGTAATTTATCCATTTTTGTGAAATTTGGGTGTTTGAATCAACTCTTGGCTTGGATTGTTTGGGTTGTAAAATAAGTCTTTTGTAGGCATATATGTGGTTTTGGTTCATTGTTAGGCTAGTTGAAGTGTTGATTTTGTTGGGGTTGTGAAATGGTAAGAAAATTGCTCAAACCCAGGAAAATGGCCGGATTTTGTCCCTCCGGGCAAGGAGGCGCGCGCACCCTTTTAGGGGAGGCGTGAGCTCCCTCTTATGCTTCAAAAACGCAACCTTTTGATCAAGGGAGGCGCGCGCACCCCTTTTAAGGGAGGCGTGCGCACCCCTCTTTTTCCAGTTTGTCCGTTTTTCGCTCAATCTTCCGGAGGCCATAACTTCTTCGTCCGGACTCCGTTTTGGACGTGTAAACTATCGTTGGAAATCTATTTTCAAGTATTATGAAATGGTTCTATTGGAAGAATGGTTCCAGAGGTTTAAGATCAAGGTGTAGTCTCGGTCTAGGTTCCGTAGTACTATTCTAGTTGACTTAGTTGGGCACCGTGGAACACTTTAGTAATTGAAATTGGTTCCTTTGTGAACAATGGTGTTATGTAATTTGATCAAGTATTGTTTGGGAATGTTTGGGCATCTTATGATGTGTTCGTGATTGTTCCAATCGAATTGATTTTCGAGTAAGACTTGGTCTAGGTTTTAGGCGATGTCCTATAGTACCTAGAGGGTTGTTATTGAACACCAAAGTGTAGGGTTTAGTCCGGTCGTGATCATGTTCTAATAAGTGTAACCTTTTGGATTCGTTTGGGGTGTTTAGAATTGGTTCGTTATGAACGGAGGTAAAGCGTGAATTGGCAATTGGGTACCTACGGTTTGATTAACCTTAAGGTGTATTCATTCTGATTTCCTAGTCTGGAATTCCAGGTGTGATGAGATGGTTGAGTTCATAGTCCTAGTATATCTTTATGAGTAAATGTTTAGGGTCATTTTCGTAATAGTCATTGTGCTATTTGTGAGCGACCGTTTGGGTTGTGCTCTTTATGAGTAACTTGTGGGTATCATATTTAGGATGTGTTTGGTACGTGCCTTATCTTGGAATCATCATGTTTTAATGGTCAATGTTGTTGGGCTTTCTATGAGCAATCTCGTTTATCGTTGTTGGACTCTTTTATGAGAAACTTCTTGTGTTTGTTGTTGTTGAACTCTTCTTGAGTAATCGTTTGCATCTTTATGGTGATTAACTGGTATGGTTCCCTACTTTGGAATTTTTGGTTGTTTATCGAGCTAGTATTTATTACCTAGCATTTATTTGAAAGTCCAGCTGGTTATTTGTGTTCGAGTCAGGCAATGGATAATGTTATAATGGCACGAGCCAAGTCCAGTATAGCATCGCCCATTGGTCCTTTTTTTTTTCCTCTTCCAGATTGGTCTTGGTTGGGATGAGCTAGCTTCCTTCGGAAGTAGTCTAGCTAACTTTTTGGGTTTTGAATTTGTGTCATCTCCCCTGTCCTTTGTGACATGTTACATTGTTATGGTTCCGGTACCGGGGTTGTGATCTTCAGCTGTTTATGCTACTATGAAGATGGTTTGATTGGTTGATTGATTGATTGGTCGGTTCTGATCGGGGTTCTCTTCAGGTGTTATGCTGCTATTATTGATTGGTTGATCGGTTGAAGCTGCGCAACGATTGTTCTATCAGTTTGGTGAAACCTTGGCTCAGTATCCTTTGTTACGTGTTTATTTCAATCTTATGTGCTGCATGATGAGTTAGTCGTTATTTCCAACTGGTATGGGACAGTTGGCGATAGGGAGCTTTCTCATTTGTTGTTATGTGATTCACTTGTTCAGTTATATCGTTGATTTGCATGATATTATGCCATGTAGCTGCATTAGTAACTTACTGAGATTTTATCTCACCCCGTTTCTTTTTATCTTCCTTGTTTTTCCTTAACCCCCCAGGGAAGCAAGTGGTAGCGTTATGAGGTCCGTTGAGCGGGAAATCTTCTGAGCAGGTTGACCTTCTTTGGGGTAGTTGATCTTCGGAGTCCTTATTTATCATTGTAGCGGGATTTGTGGTCGTTTAGTGTTATGTAACTATTATTACCTTTTGGGTATTATATTATTATAGTTGTTCTTGCTTCCGCGTTTGTTTTAGTCTCCGAGTTATTATCTCGTGGAGGTGTGGTCTGATGGTTTGGTTTCATAGTTGAATTCACGTGCCCGGTCTGGTATTTAACATTTTTGGAGATGTTAATTATGTAAATTTTATATTTATGGATTTTTAGAATTTCCGGGGCGTGACAGTTGGTATCAGAGCAATGGTTTTAGATCTCGAAAGAGAATAAGAACTCTGATATTGAATAGGTTTCAATACTTGGGTGTTATAATTTTGAGAAGTTTAGAAAACTAAGTTTTCTTGAAGATGAGGTTAAGGTAGAAGAAGTTGAGTTATGAGTCGTGATATTGACGTCGAGTGTTTCTTCTGTTGTGGTATATCAAGTATAGGATTGGTGTCAATAGTGTTGGTTCCATTGGGGTTAGTTGGCTTGGGAATCGAGAGTGCGAGTTTTGAAGGCTTGGACGTACCTATTTCGTAAAGTGGAAATATCTTGTGCTATATTCGTATGTTTGTTCTTATTAAGTGATTTATGTTGAGGTGTATTCTCGAGTACGAAAGTTCGTGATTTCTACTGATTGAGGTAAGGTGATTTGGTTATGTCACCTATACAGGATATTGACGAGTTAAGTAGTATGGCCCAGCTTTCAATGTGTCTCGAATTTCTTGGGTGCCATCGACAGGTAGGGAATAATTCTATATTAGTGTGTTTGACTTGTTTAGGAGCATACTAAGTATATATAATGTTCAGGTTCTATATTGAAAATCAGAAAATCTTTATTATAAGGTTGTGCGGGGAATTTAGCTTATTCAGTTGGCAATACTAATGTTAAGTCTTGAGTATAATTTATGCTGGGTGCGATATGTCGCTTGACCGATAGAGAACTTGGGTTATTTGATGAGTTAAGATAAGCTACAATACTGATAGGTGAATCAGTGAACATATAGTATCGATTGGGTTAATAGAGTTAAAGATTCAATTTGAGAATTTCTTGATAGGAGATCTTTCTTTACTTTTAGTACATCTACGTGAGTGAATCGGAATTGTTTAGTATGAGGAAATAATTAATTTATTATGGGTCATATTAAGAAGTTGAGTTATGATACTTTTAGAATCATTTTAGTACATGACTAGAGTTGAGTTAAAGCAATACGAGTTGTGAGTATATTGTGGAAGATATAACCATTAATGATGGTAAGCGCATTAAGTTTAAAGGACTAGATGTATTTTGAGAAGGTGAGAATTTCTCGAGCAATATTAAAGGCATTTTTGGGTTTTAGTGAACAGTTGTCACATGGTCCTGAATTTTGTTTGTAGTATCTCGAGGATTATGTTTAGGAGAAATTTGGATTCTTCAATTTTGGCCTTGGGTATGGATTTTAGTTAGGAGTGAAGATAGTGATTGAAGAAGGTTCGGTAAGAGAGATTACTATGTTGTAAGCATTATGTAAGTTTACTATATGATGGGTTAAAGTGGATAATTGGGAAATTCGGGTAGAGACGGAACTAAAGTAACTGTGGCTATTGGATCATTCGAGTAGGTATTCTAAAATTCGGGTTAATAAATTGAGCTATCTATGACTAGGGATTGATTGTGGTTTTATTGATATCGCCTTAGCAAGCTATAGTTGTTTTATGGGACCAAGTTTAGAAATGATGTTATGGGTTATCAATGTTGGATAGTTATATGTTCTTCAAGTAGGTTGAGAAATACAAAGATTATGATTGTATTAGTTGTATTACATAAGGAAGATGACTTTTGTAGTGGAGTTGATTCCAAATACTATTGGGATAATGAAAAATAAAACCGATGAATGTTGGTGATTTAAGGGTTGATTGAGAGCATAACGCTAATCAGGATCAAATTAGTTATGTTTCATAATTGGTGATCAAGTGATAGTCGTGGGAATTTTAAATCCCGGATGAAAGAAAAAGTTGACTTTAGAATGTTTAATACGAGTATACTTGAGATATATATGTGTTCAATATGTGTTGGTTTATTTGAGTCATGGAGACTATGTTGGAAATCTTTAATAGGTACTTGATTTGGGGTTATGAGTGCTATATGAGAATCGATATTTTGTAGCCTCGTTGTGACTGCGTATAGTGATTTTTGATAAGTAAATTCGCGGGCGAATTCTTTTTTTTTTTTAAGGAGGGTAGATTGTAACGATCCGAAAACCCCCTCTATTTCTTGCTAGTAAATAATTATTTATTTAGTTATTTATTAGTTTAATTATTTTATTAATTATGTGTCCATTTTGTGTTTCATAATATTTTATGACTAGCATTTTAATTAGTCATTTGTGCTAGTATGAAGTAAGAGAATTATTAGGGAAGAAGATATTAAGGGTAGTGGTAGTAGTGGTAGTAGTAGTAGTAGAGGGGGGCCTAAGTGTAACATTCTAAATATCTTACTTACTCCCCCTCCCCTCCCCTCTTCTCCTGCACACACACACACACACACACACACACACTCAATCATCTCTCTCTCTCTCCATTGTTGAAGAAAGGTAAGACAACTCCCTCACTCTTTCCTTCATTTTGATCATCTTCCTCTCTCTATTTCTTATTGCTCATTTTATGAAAAATGTTTAGATCGTCGCTAGGATCGTGTAGAGCTAAGAAAATTCGAATTCCGTCATCTTTGATAAATTCCAAGTAAGTTGCTTTTCCCCCATTTATGCTAAAAATGTTCATCTTTAACTCCATTGATGCTCTAGTTGATATATATGGCTTCATTGGTTGATTTAGAATTTATTTGTAATTTATCCATTTTTGTGAAATTTGGGTGTTTGAATCAACTCTTGGCTTGGATTGTTTGGGTTGTAAAATAAGTCTTTTGTAGGCATATATGTGGTTTTGGTTCATTGTTAGGCTAGTTGAAGTGTTGATTTTGTTGGGGTTGTGAAATGGTAAGAAAATTGCTCAAACCCAGGAAAATGGCCGGATTTTGTCCCTCCGGGCAAGGAGGCGCGCGCACCCTTTTAGGGGAGGCGTGAGCTCCCTCTTATGCTTCAAAAACGCAACCTTTTGATCAAGGGAGGCGCGCGCACCCCTTTTAAGGGAGGCGTGCGCACCCCTCTTTTTCCAGTTTGTCCGTTTTTCGCTCAATCTTCCGGAGGCCATAACTTCTTCGTCCGGACTCCGTTTTGGACGTGTAAACTATCGTTGGAAATCTATTTTCAAGTATTATGAAATGGTTCTATTGGAAGAATGGTTCCAGAGGTTTAAGATCAAGGTGTAGTCTCGGTCTAGGTTCCGTAGTACTATTCTAGTTGACTTAGTTGGGCACCGTGGAACACTTTAGTAATTGAAATTGGTTCCTTTGTGAACAATGGTGTTATGTAATTTGATCAAGTATTGTTTGGGAATGTTTGGGCATCTTATGATGTGTTCGTGATTGTTCCAATCGAATTGATTTTCGAGTAAGACTTGGTCTAGGTTTTAGGCGATGTCCTATAGTACCTAGAGGGTTGTTATTGAACACCAAAGTGTAGGGTTTAGTCCGGTCGTGATCATGTTCTAATAAGTGTAACCTTTTGGATTCGTTTGGGGTGTTTAGAATTGGTTCGTTATGAACGGAGGTAAAGCGTGAATTGGCAATTGGGTACCTACGGTTTGATTAACCTTAAGGTGTATTCATTCTGATTTCCTAGTCTGGAATTCCAGGTGTGATGAGATGGTTGAGTTCATAGTCCTAGTATATCTTTATGAGTAAATGTTTAGGGTCATTTTCGTAATAGTCATTGTGCTATTTGTGAGCGACCGTTTGGGTTGTGCTCTTTATGAGTAACTTGTGGGTATCATATTTAGGATGTGTTTGGTACGTGCCTTATCTTGGAATCATCATGTTTTAATGGTCAATGTTGTTGGGCTTTCTATGAGCAATCTCGTTTATCGTTGTTGGACTCTTTTATGAGAAACTTCTTGTGTTTGTTGTTGTTGAACTCTTCTTGAGTAATCGTTTGCATCTTTATGGTGATTAACTGGTATGGTTCCCTACTTTGGAATTTTTGGTTGTTTATCGAGCTAGTATTTATTACCTAGCATTTATTTGAAAGTCCAGCTGGTTATTTGTGTTCGAGTCAGGCAATGGATAATGTTATAATGGCACGAGCCAAGTCCAGTATAGCATCGCCCATTGGTCCTTTTTTTTTTCCTCTTCCAGATTGGTCTTGGTTGGGATGAGCTAGCTTCCTTCGGAAGTAGTCTAGCTAACTTTTTGGGTTTTGAATTTGTGTCATCTCCCCTGTCCTTTGTGACATGTTACATTGTTATGGTTCCGGTACCGGGGTTGTGATCTTCAGCTGTTTATGCTACTATGAAGATGGTTTGATTGGTTGATTGATTGATTGGTCGGTTCTGATCGGGGTTCTCTTCAGGTGTTATGCTGCTATTATTGATTGGTTGATCGGTTGAAGCTGCGCAACGATTGTTCTATCAGTTTGGTGAAACCTTGGCTCAGTATCCTTTGTTACGTGTTTATTTCAATCTTATGTGCTGCATGATGAGTTAGTCGTTATTTCCAACTGGTATGGGACAGTTGGCGATAGGGAGCTTTCTCATTTGTTGTTATGTGATTCACTTGTTCAGTTATATCGTTGATTTGCATGATATTATGCCATGTAGCTGCATTAGTAACTTACTGAGATTTTATCTCACCCCGTTTCTTTTTATCTTCCTTGTTTTTCCTTAACCCCCCAGGGAAGCAAGTGGTAGCGTTATGAGGTCCGTTGAGCGGGAAATCTTCTGAGCAGGTTGACCTTCTTTGGGGTAGTTGATCTTCGGAGTCCTTATTTATCATTGTAGCGGGATTTGTGGTCGTTTAGTGTTATGTAACTATTATTACCTTTTGGGTATTATATTATTATAGTTGTTCTTGCTTCCGCGTTTGTTTTAGTCTCCGAGTTATTATCTCGTGGAGGTGTGGTCTGATGGTTTGGTTTCATAGTTGAATTCACGTGCCCGGTCTGGTATTTAACATTTTTGGAGATGTTAATTATGTAAATTTTATATTTATGGATTTTTAGAATTTCCGGGGCGTGACAGTTGGTATCAGAGCAATGGTTTTAGATCTCGAAAGAGAATAAGAACTCTGATATTGAATAGGTTTCAATACTTGGGTGTTATAATTTTGAGAAGTTTAGAAAACTAAGTTTTCTTGAAGATGAGGTTAAGGTAGAAGAAGTTGAGTTATGAGTCGTGATATTGACGTCGAGTGTTTCTTCTGTTGTGGTATATCAAGTATAGGATTGGTGTCAATAGTGTTGGTTCCATTGGGGTTAGTTGGCTTGGGAATCGAGAGTGCGAGTTTTGAAGGCTTGGACGTACCTATTTCGTAAAGTGGAAATATCTTGTGCTATATTCGTATGTTTGTTCTTATTAAGTGATTTATGTTGAGGTGTATTCTCGAGTACGAAAGTTCGTGATTTCTACTGATTGAGGTAAGGTGATTTGGTTATGTCACCTATACAGGATATTGACGAGTTAAGTAGTATGGCCCAGCTTTCAATGTGTCTCGAATTTCTTGGGTGCCATCGACAGGTAGGGAATAATTCTATATTAGTGTGTTTGACTTGTTTAGGAGCATACTAAGTATATATAATGTTCAGGTTCTATATTGAAAATCAGAAAATCTTTATTATAAGGTTGTGCGGGGAATTTAGCTTATTCAGTTGGCAATACTAATGTTAAGTCTTGAGTATAATTTATGCTGGGTGCGATATGTCGCTTGACCGATAGAGAACTTGGGTTATTTGATGAGTTAAGATAAGCTACAATACTGATAGGTGAATCAGTGAACATATAGTATCGATTGGGTTAATAGAGTTAAAGATTCAATTTGAGAATTTCTTGATAGGAGATCTTTCTTTACTTTTAGTACATCTACGTGAGTGAATCGGAATTGTTTAGTATGAGGAAATAATTAATTTATTATGGGTCATATTAAGAAGTTGAGTTATGATACTTTTAGAATCATTTTAGTACATGACTAGAGTTGAGTTAAAGCAATACGAGTTGTGAGTATATTGTGGAAGATATAACCATTAATGATGGTAAGCGCATTAAGTTTAAAGGACTAGATGTATTTTGAGAAGGTGAGAATTTCTCGAGCAATATTAAAGGCATTTTTGGGTTTTAGTGAACAGTTGTCACATGGTCCTGAATTTTGTTTGTAGTATCTCGAGGATTATGTTTAGGAGAAATTTGGATTCTTCAATTTTGGCCTTGGGTATGGATTTTAGTTAGGAGTGAAGATAGTGATTGAAGAAGGTTCGGTAAGAGAGATTACTATGTTGTAAGCATTATGTAAGTTTACTATATGATGGGTTAAAGTGGATAATTGGGAAATTCGGGTAGAGACGGAACTAAAGTAACTGTGGCTATTGGATCATTCGAGTAGGTATTCTAAAATTCGGGTTAATAAATTGAGCTATCTATGACTAGGGATTGATTGTGGTTTTATTGATATCGCCTTAGCAAGCTATAGTTGTTTTATGGGACCAAGTTTAGAAATGATGTTATGGGTTATCAATGTTGGATAGTTATATGTTCTTCAAGTAGGTTGAGAAATACAAAGATTATGATTGTATTAGTTGTATTACATAAGGAAGATGACTTTTGTAGTGGAGTTGATTCCAAATACTATTGGGATAATGAAAAATAAAACCGATGAATGTTGGTGATTTAAGGGTTGATTGAGAGCATAACGCTAATCAGGATCAAATTAGTTATGTTTCATAATTGGTGATCAAGTGATAGTCGTGGGAATTTTAAATCCCGGATGAAAGAAAAAGTTGACTTTAGAATGTTTAATACGAGTATACTTGAGATATATATGTGTTCAATATGTGTTGGTTTATTTGAGTCATGGAGACTATGTTGGAAATCTTTAATAGGTACTTGATTTGGGGTTATGAGTGCTATATGAGAATCGATATTTTGTAGCCTCGTTGTGACTGCGTATAGTGATTTTTGATAAGTAAATTCGCGGGCGAATTCTTTTTTTTTTTTAAGGAGGGTAGATTGTAACGACCCGAAAACCCCCTCTATTTCTTGCTAGTAAATAATTATTTATTTAGTTATTTATTAGTTTAATTATTTTATTAATTATGTGTCCATTTTGTGTTTCATAATATTTTATGACTAGCATTTTAATTAGTCATTTGTGCTAGTATGAAGTAAGAGAATTATTAGGGAAGAAGATATTAAGGGTAGTGGTAGTAGTGGTAGTAGTAGTAGTAGAGGGGGGCCTAAGTGTAACATTCTAAATATCTTACTTACTCCCCCTCCCCTCCCCTCTTCTCCTGCACACACACACACACACACACACACACACTCAATCATCTCTCTCTCTCTCCATTGTTGAAGAAAGGTAAGACAACTCCCTCACTCTTTCCTTCATTTTGATCATCTTCCTCTCTCTATTTCTTATTGCTCATTTTATGAAAAATGTTTAGATCGTCGCTAGGATCGTGTAGAGCTAAGAAAATTCGAATTCCGTCATCTTTGATAAATTCCAAGTAAGTTGCTTTTCCCCCATTTATGCTAAAAATGTTCATCTTTAACTCCATTGATGCTCTAGTTGATATATATGGCTTCATTGGTTGATTTAGAATTTATTTGTAATTTATCCATTTTTGTGAAATTTGGGTGTTTGAATCAACTCTTGGCTTGGATTGTTTGGGTTGTAAAATAAGTCTTTTGTAGGCATATATGTGGTTTTGGTTCATTGTTAGGCTAGTTGAAGTGTTGATTTTGTTGGGGTTGTGAAATGGTAAGAAAATTGCTCAAACCCAGGAAAATGGCCGGATTTTGTCCCTCCGGGCAAGGAGGCGCGCGCACCCTTTTAGGGGAGGCGTGAGCTCCCTCTTATGCTTCAAAAACGCAACCTTTTGATCAAGGGAGGCGCGCGCACCCCTTTTAAGGGAGGCGTGCGCACCCCTCTTTTTCCAGTTTGTCCGTTTTTCGCTCAATCTTCCGGAGGCCATAACTTCTTCGTCCGGACTCCGTTTTGGACGTGTAAACTATCGTTGGAAATCTATTTTCAAGTATTATGAAATGGTTCTATTGGAAGAATGGTTCCAGAGGTTTAAGATCAAGGTGTAGTCTCGGTCTAGGTTCCGTAGTACTATTCTAGTTGACTTAGTTGGGCACCGTGGAACACTTTAGTAATTGAAATTGGTTCCTTTGTGAACAATGGTGTTATGTAATTTGATCAAGTATTGTTTGGGAATGTTTGGGCATCTTATGATGTGTTCGTGATTGTTCCAATCGAATTGATTTTCGAGTAAGACTTGGTCTAGGTTTTAGGCGATGTCCTATAGTACCTAGAGGGTTGTTATTGAACACCAAAGTGTAGGGTTTAGTCCGGTCGTGATCATGTTCTAATAAGTGTAACCTTTTGGATTCGTTTGGGGTGTTTAGAATTGGTTCGTTATGAACGGAGGTAAAGCGTGAATTGGCAATTGGGTACCTACGGTTTGATTAACCTTAAGGTGTATTCATTCTGATTTCCTAGTCTGGAATTCCAGGTGTGATGAGATGGTTGAGTTCATAGTCCTAGTATATCTTTATGAGTAAATGTTTAGGGTCATTTTCGTAATAGTCATTGTGCTATTTGTGAGCGACCGTTTGGGTTGTGCTCTTTATGAGTAACTTGTGGGTATCATATTTAGGATGTGTTTGGTACGTGCCTTATCTTGGAATCATCATGTTTTAATGGTCAATGTTGTTGGGCTTTCTATGAGCAATCTCGTTTATCGTTGTTGGACTCTTTTATGAGAAACTTCTTGTGTTTGTTGTTGTTGAACTCTTCTTGAGTAATCGTTTGCATCTTTATGGTGATTAACTGGTATGGTTCCCTACTTTGGAATTTTTGGTTGTTTATCGAGCTAGTATTTATTACCTAGCATTTATTTGAAAGTCCAGCTGGTTATTTGTGTTCGAGTCAGGCAATGGATAATGTTATAATGGCACGAGCCAAGTCCAGTATAGCATCGCCCATTGGTCCTTTTTTTTTTCCTCTTCCAGATTGGTCTTGGTTGGGATGAGCTAGCTTCCTTCGGAAGTAGTCTAGCTAACTTTTTGGGTTTTGAATTTGTGTCATCTCCCCTGTCCTTTGTGACATGTTACATTGTTATGGTTCCGGTACCGGGGTTGTGATCTTCAGCTGTTTATGCTACTATGAAGATGGTTTGATTGGTTGATTGATTGATTGGTCGGTTCTGATCGGGGTTCTCTTCAGGTGTTATGCTGCTATTATTGATTGGTTGATCGGTTGAAGCTGCGCAACGATTGTTCTATCAGTTTGGTGAAACCTTGGCTCAGTATCCTTTGTTACGTGTTTATTTCAATCTTATGTGCTGCATGATGAGTTAGTCGTTATTTCCAACTGGTATGGGACAGTTGGCGATAGGGAGCTTTCTCATTTGTTGTTATGTGATTCACTTGTTCAGTTATATCGTTGATTTGCATGATATTATGCCATGTAGCTGCATTAGTAACTTACTGAGATTTTATCTCACCCCGTTTCTTTTTATCTTCCTTGTTTTTCCTTAACCCCCCCAGGGAAGCAAGTGGTAGCGTTATGAGGTCCGTTGAGCGGGAAATCTTCTGAGCAGGTTGACCTTCTTTGGGGTAGTTGATCTTCGGAGTCCTTATTTATCATTGTAGCGGGATTTGTGGTCGTTTAGTGTTATGTAACTATTATTACCTTTTAGGTATTATATTATTATAGTTGTTCTTGCTTCCGCGTTTGTTTTAGTCTCCGAGTTATTATCTCGTGGAGGTGTGGTCTGATGGTTTGGTTTCATAGTTGAATTCACGTGCCCGGTCTGGTATTTAACATTTTTGGAGATGTTAATTATGTAAATTTTATATTTATGGATTTTTAGAATTTCCGGGGCGTGACAGTTGGTATCAGAGCAATGGTTTTAGATCTCGAAAGAGAATAAGAACTCTGATATTGAATAGGTTTCAATACTTGGGTGTTATAATTTTGAGAAGTTTAGAAAACTAAGTTTTCTTGAAGATGAGGTTAAGGTAGAAGAAGTTGAGTTATGAGTCGTGATATTGACGTCGAGTGTTTCTTCTGTTGTGGTATATCAAGTATAGGATTGGTGTCAATAGTGTTGGTTCCATTGGGGTTAGTTGGCTTGGGAATCGAGAGTGCGAGTTTTGAAGGCTTGGACGTACCTATTTCGTAAAGTGGAAATATCTTGTGCTATATTCGTATGTTTGTTCTTATTAAGTGATTTATGTTGAGGTGTATTCTCGAGTACGAAAGTTCGTGATTTCTACTGATTGAGGTAAGGTGATTTGGTTATGTCACCTATACAGGATATTGACGAGTTAAGTAGTATGGCCCAGCTTTCAATGTGTCTCGAATTTCTTGGGTGCCATCGACAGGTAGGGAATAATTCTATATTAGTGTGTTTGACTTGTTTAGGAGCATACTAAGTATATATAATGTTCAGGTTCTATATTGAAAATCAGAAAATCTTTATTATAAGGTTGTGCGGGGAATTTAGCTTATTCAGTTGGCAATACTAATGTTAAGTCTTGAGTATAATTTATGCTGGGTGCGATATGTCGCTTGACCGATAGAGAACTTGGGTTATTTGATGAGTTAAGATAAGCTACAATACTGATAGGTGAATCAGTGAACATATAGTATCGATTGGGTTAATAGAGTTAAAGATTCAATTTGAGAATTTCTTGATAGGAGATCTTTCTTTACTTTTAGTACATCTACGTGAGTGAATCGGAATTGTTTAGTATGAGGAAATAATTAATTTATTATGGGTCATATTAAGAAGTTGAGTTATGATACTTTTAGAATCATTTTAGTACATGACTAGAGTTGAGTTAAAGCAATACGAGTTGTGAGTATATTGTGGAAGATATAACCATTAATGATGGTAAGCGCATTAAGTTTAAAGGACTAGATGTATTTTGAGAAGGTGAGAATTTCTCGAGCAATATTAAAGGCATTTTTGGGTTTTAGTGAACAGTTGTCACATGGTCCTGAATTTTGTTTGTAGTATCTCGAGGATTATGTTTAGGAGAAATTTGGATTCTTCAATTTTGGCCTTGGGTATGGATTTTAGTTAGGAGTGAAGATAGTGATTGAAGAAGGTTCGGTAAGAGAGATTACTATGTTGTAAGCATTATGTAAGTTTACTATATGATGGGTTAAAGTGGATAATTGGGAAATTCGGGTAGAGACGGAACTAAAGTAACTGTGGCTATTGGATCATTCGAGTAGGTATTCTAAAATTCGGGTTAATAAATTGAGCTATCTATGACTAGGGATTGATTGTGGTTTTATTGATATCTCCTTAGCAAGCTATAGTTGTTTTATGGGACCAAGTTTAGAAATGATGTTATGGGTTATCAATGTTGGATAGTTATATGTTCTTCAAGTAGGTTGAGAAATACAAAGATTATGATTGTATTAGTTGTATTACATAAGGAAGATGACTTTTGTAGTGGAGTTGATTCCAAATACTATTGGGATAATGAAAAATAAAACCGATGAATGTTGGTGATTTAAGGGTTGATTGAGAGCATAACGCTAATCAGGATCAAATTAGTTATGTTTCATAATTGGTGATCAAGTGATAGTCGTGGGAATTTTAAATCCCGGATGAAAGAAAAAGTTGACTTTAGAATGTTTAATACGAGTATACTTGAGATATATATGTGTTCAATATGTGTTGGTTTATTTGAGTCATGGAGACTATGTTGGAAATCTTTAATAGGTACTTGATTTGGGGTTATGAGTGCTATATGAGAATCGATATTTTGTAGCCTCGTTGTGACTGCGTATAGTTATTTTTGATAAGTAAATTCGCGGGCGAATTCTTTTTTTTTTTTTTAAGGAGGGTAGATTGTAACGACCCGAAAACCCGCCTCTATTTCTTGCTAGTAAATAATTATTTATTTATTTAGTTATTTATTAGTTTAATTATTTTATTAATTATGTGTCCATTTTGTGTTTTATAATATTTTATGACTAGCATTTTAATTAGTCATTTGTGCTAGTATGAAGTAAGAGAATTATTAGGGAAGAAGATATTAAGGGTAGTGGTAGTAGTGGTAGTAGTAGTAGTAGAGGGGGGCCTAAGTGTAACATTCTAAATATCTTACTTACTCCCCCTCCCCTCCTCTCTTCTCCTGCACACACACACACACACACTTAATCATCTCTCTCTCTCTCTCTCTCTCTATTGTTGAAGAAAGGTAAGACAACTCCCTCCCTCTTTCCTTCATTTTGATCATCTTCCTCTCTCTATTTCTTATTGCTCATTTTATGAAAAATGTTTAGATCGTTGCTAGGATCGTGTAGAGCTAAGAAAATTCAAATTCCGTCATCTTTGATAAATTCCAAGTAAGTTGCTTTTCCCCCATTTATGCTAAAAATGTTCATCTTTAACTCCATTGATGCTCTAGTTGATATATATGGCTTCATTGGTTGATTTAGAATTTATTTGTAATTTATCCATTTTTGTGAAATTTGGGTGTTTGAATCAACTCTTGGCTTGGATTGTTTGGGTTGTAAAATAAGTCTTTTGTAGGCATATATGTGGTTTTGGTTCATTGTTAGGCTAGTTAAAGTGTTGATTTTGTTGGGGTTGTGAAATGGTAAGAAAATTGCTCAAACCCAGGAAAATGGCCGGATTTTGTCCCTCCGGGCAAGGAGGTGCGCGCACCCTTTTAGGGGAGGCGTGAGCTCCCTCTTATGCTTTAAAAACGCAACCTTTTGATCAAGGGAGGCGCGCGCACCCCTTTTAAGGGAGGCGTGCGCACCCCTCTTTTTCCAGTTTGTCCGTTTTTCGCTCAATCTTCCGGAGGCCATAACTTCTTCGTCCGGACTCCGTTTTGGACGTGTAAACTATCGTTAGAAAGATCTTTTCGAGTATTATGAAATGGTTCTATTGGAAGAATGGTTACAGATTAGAATGTTTGTCTTTTCGTTGAGGTTTAAGATCAAGGTGTAGTCTCGGTCTAGGTTCCGTAGTACTATTCTAGTTGACTTAGTTGGGCACCGTGGAACACTTTAGTAATTGAAATTGGTTCCTTTGTGAACAATGGTGTTATGTAATTTTATCAAGTATTGTTTGGGAATGTTTGGGCATCTTATGATGTGTTTGTGATTGTTCCAATCGAATTGATTTTCGAGTAAGACTTGGTCTAGGTTTTAGGCGATGTCCTATAGTACCTAGAGGGTTGTTATTGAACACCAAAGTGTAGGGTTTAGTCCGGTCGTGATCATGTTCTAATAAGTATAACCTTTTGGATTCGTTTGGGGTGTTTAGAATTGGTTCGTTATGAACGGAGGTAAAGCGTGAATTGGCAATTGGGTACCTACGGTTTGATTAACCTTAAGGTGTATTCATTCTGATTTCCTAGTCTGGAATTCCAGGTGTGATGAGATGGTTGAGTTCATAGTCCTAGTATATCTTTATGAGTAAATGTTTAGGGTCATTTTCGTAATAGTCATTGTGCTATTTGTGAGCGACCGTTTGGGTTGTGCTCTTTATGAGTAACTTGTGGGTATCATATTTAGGATGTGTTTGGTACGTGCCTTATCTTGGAATCATCATGTTTTAATGGTCAATGTTGTTGGGCTTTCTATGAGCAATCTCGTTTATCGTTGTTGGACTCTTTTATGAGAAACTTCTTGTGTTTGTTGTTGTTGAACTCTTCTTGAGTAATCGTTTGCATCTTTATGGTGATTAACTGGTATGGTTCCCTACTTTGGAATCTTTGGTTGTTTATCGAGCTAGTATTTATTACCTAGCATTTATTTGAAAGTCCAGCTGGTTATTTGTGTTCGAGTCAGGCAATGGATAATGTTATAATGGCACGAGCCAAGTCCAGTATAGCATCGCCCATTGGTCCTTTTTTTTCCTCTTCCAGATTGGCCTTGGTTGGGATGAGCTAGCTTCCTTCGGAAGTAGTCTAGCTAACTTTTTGGGTTTTGACTTTGTGTCATCTCCCCTGTCCTTTGTGACATGTTACATTGTTATGGTTCCAGTACCGGGGTTGTGATCTTCAGCTGTTTATGCTACTATGAAGATGGTTTGATTGGTTGATTGATTGATTGGTCGGTTCTGATCGGGGTTCTCTTTAGGTGTTATGCTGCTATTGTTGATTGGTTGATTGGTTGAAGCTGCGCAGCGATTGTTCTATCAGTTTGGTGAAACCTTGGCTCAGTATCCTTTGTTACGTGTTTATTTCAGTCTTATGTGCTGCATGATGAGTTAGTCGTTATTTCCAACTGGTATGGGACAATTGGCGATAGGGAGCTTTCTCATTTGTTGTTATGTGATTTACTTGTTCAGTTATATCGTTGATTTGCATGATATTATGCCATGTAGCTGCATTAGTAACTTACTGAGATTTTATCTCACCCCGTTTCTTTTTATCTTCCTTGTTTTTCCTTAACCCCCCCAGGGAAGCAAGTGGTAGCGTTATGAGGTCCGTTGTAGCGGGAAATCTTCTGAGCAGGTTGACCTTCTTTGGGGTAGTTGATCTTCGGAGTTCTTATGTATCATTGTAGCGGGATTTGTGGTCGTTTAGTGTTATGTAACTATTATTACCTTTTGGGTATTATATTATTATAGTTGTTCTTGCTTCCGCGTTTGTTTTAGTCTCCGAGTTATTATCTCGTGGAGGTGTGGTCTGATGGTTTGGTTTCATAGTTGAATTCACGTGCCCGGTCTGGTATTTAACATTTTTGGAGATGTTAATTATGTAAATTTTATATTTATGGATTTTTAGAATTTCCGGGGCGTGACATACATACTTGACATCCTCTACTTATACATCATTATCCTAAGTACGCCCTTTACTTTTGTTATTGAAAATCACACTTTAGATAATATTATTGCTTAATAAATGGATAACACAAAACTTGGTGTTCGCACCACATGTTCACTTTATTGTTTATTAGCGACCCGCTACTAGTTAATATATTCGTGAAACTTAGAATGATCCATCACACAATCAAGTTGTGAACCTTAAAGGTAGATATAACTCACAAATAGAATAGCGCTAGACTATGATTATCATTTCAAACCTAATTCATTATGACTCTCTTCCTTATGAAATGTGCTATTCAACAACCTAAATTCCATCGTTAAGTATGCTTGTTTGTTCTACATGCTATGGAAATCTATTTGCCCATGCCATGACTTTATTATTCTATATATTTAGGTAAACCGTAGTCACTTGTGCATCTGCTATATTGTGAATACCCCTTTCCGATGAAGCGACGCATGGGAAGTATCTTGTGATTATTTTTATTTACAAAAGGAATATTCTTAACGACATTAAAATTATGAGAGTCGCCACGCCGTTTTAATTATAGCCAAAACATTGAAAAAAGCATTTTTAGTGGGTTCGGGGGTCAAATTACAACAAGAGAAGAATATTGAACGTTATCACTCCTATTGCCCGAATTGATCGGTCTTTCTATCATGATGAATGTGTTAGTAGTGTGTTAGTGATTTAGACCGGATCCGAAGATTGCCTACGTTCCTCGCAATGTGGGAAGCTCAGGTCAGCGTAGTTCGCAGAGAATTAGAATAGGCAGAAGAATCGGGATCATGCATAATGAAGAGGGAATTACCTAAAGATTAGGGTTTAGAAGTAGTTCCTAGATCATCCTCGGGTTGATGAACCCTATATCATCATTGGCTATGAAATAACATGTAATTATGAAGATCGTAACCCTAAATATAGCATAAATAAGGTTTTAATCTATGAACACGAAGAATGCGCGAAGAACATATTATGAACATATGAATGAACATGCAAGGAGTATATGAAGAAACAATGAATAAACACGTAAGAACATGAATATTAAAGATCTACATTAAAAATGATGCAAGAACATGAAGAAGAAGTTAGAAAACTTACCTATGTTGGAAAGAAATAAACCTTGGATCTTCTTGAGTGTTTGAATGCTTAATTAGGGAGAAAATTGTATTTAAGAACTCCAAAATTCGGATTTAGAGCTCTCAAAATCGGACCCTAAACCAATGGAATGGGATTGGTTTATATAGTAAACTGAGGGGAAGATCTGACGGCTGAGATCATCTGGGACAAAGGTGGCCGCCTGGCCATAACTGAAGACGGCGACAAGAGTGGCCGCGTGGCCAAGGTCGACGCGCAGCAAGGTTGGCCGCGTGGCCAAGGATGCAGGCTGACGTGATTTCCAAGCTAGGGTTTCTGCATGGTTTTAAGGAAACCATTTATTACCTATTTTGATAGATTTTGTCATAAATGAGATATTTTGGGAATCCGGGACAAGTCTTTGCAAGGTTTCTAATTCCTATAAAGTCCTTGTACTTTTGGGAAAGTCCTAATAAACTCATTTTCAGGTCGGGTACTAACAGTAGCCCCTGGCGACGCTTCTTGCAAGGCAATGGAGGGTTGACGATAAAACAAGGATCCGTCTGAAACATGAGTTTCAAAACAGATGAAAGGTAAGGGAACGGTTGAACCTTGGCAGGCGACCTACGTATCCGCGGGGGAATCAAGCCAAACGTAGTTCAAATCTGATGGGAAATTGGGAATGACTGTCCTCTGATGGGGAGCAACGTCTTCTGCTGGGGAAAATGCACCTGCTGGGGATGAGAGATGACCGCGTCGGTCGGGTGGCTGAACCTTTTCAGGTTTCCTACGTATCCTCCGAGGAATCAAGCCGGTCGTAGTTCAGAGATATTAGGGAAAGACGAGACATCGAACTTCTGCTGCGGATAAACCTACAGATACTATCCTGTATGAAGAACGAACATTCGTAAGCAATGAATTTGTTTGGGAAAAATCAAGACTACGTCGTCTAAATAATCCCAAGATGGAATGGTAAACGCAATCAGGATCGCCAGGGTTCCTGCCGATTGCGCTGAAGTACTAGATGCTGGATCTCTCGCGAACAGAAACACCGAGGCTTCTGCCAATCGCGATCGATCTAGGATGCGTATGTCATAGAGGCGCCGAAATATCTACAACCATACAAATCCTAATAATAGATGCTGGATCTCTCGCAAACAGAAACGCCGAGGCTTCTGCCAATCACGATCGATCTAGGATGCATATGACATAGAGGCGCCGAAGTCTCTGTAATCATACGAATCCTAAGCAAATATTCGGTGAAGAATGGAAATTTTAAGGGGCTTTCCGTACCCAAAGGTAACGAATATCAGTCAAAGTAGTGCTAAGGGCACTTAAAATGAATTATTGGGAAAAGATCAAGGGCAAAAATGGAATTTTATCTGAAGGGACAAGGTTGGCCGCGTGGCCAAAGTCACTGAATGGCAATAGTAGCCGCGTGGCCAAGAACGCTGAATGGTCAGATCTCCTTCACGCGGATCGCTGATCTGACGGCTTGGATAGCGAGGGCATAAGTGGCCGCGTGGCCAAGGTCGCCGTCTGGCTGACTCCTTGGTCACATCACCATAAACCCTCCCTCTCCTCCTTCTTTTCTTCTTTCTCCTTCTTCCTTCCTCCATTGTTGACAAGTTAGAGAGAGAAAATTAAGTTTTTTAGAGAGAGAAAGCTTGGATTTTGATAATTTTGAAGACTTCATTTCACATATTTCTTGAAGCTATGGCAGATTGGATCAATGAGGCATTATTTAGGGATTTTCCGGGCCAAGGTGGGTATATGCTTCCACAACAAGAGCAACAAGGAGAGGGGCACGGTGATGCTCAGGGCGAAGGAAATGTCGGGGCTGACCCAAGAGCGGGCTTTGAAGCAGCGCCCTTGATTCCACAGGGCGGTTTGAGACCATGAGCCGCGACTCGGAATTATCGCGATAATCTGCTGCGGTCTACGTTCGACCAAGATTATGATTTTTACATCGACTCTGAGCGTTATTGGTCGATGGGGCTTCCGGAGACGCGAGAGGTAAATTTGAATTTTCACTCCTCTCCTTCTCGCACATTTGTATGTTTTATACATAGTATGAAATGCCAGAATAATGGAAAGCTAGAATTTAAATTGCTAGAATTGTAAATTGTTAGAATGGTAACATACCTGTGCTGTGTTTACCTGCAGAGGATCAAGGCTCGTGGGTCCACAGTGACTGGGGGCAAACTGTGGGCGTCCCTGCCGGAGGGGCCGGGCGGTTTGCGTGCTCGGATCGAGGCTATGGGGTTTGGCCCATTCTTTGACAGTGTCCGCATGGTTGGGGGCACCCTGAAGGTGGCAGCGGTGATAGAGGTGTGCAGGGAGTTCTGGTGGGACACCACCCATACCTTCCACTTTAGTTGGGGAGAGATTACCATCACACCGACGGATTTCGCGGCTATCACGGGGTTGAGGTTTACTGCTACCCCTTTACCTTTTGACGAGAGCTTGGCGGAGCGGCGGGACTATAGGCAGGCTCTGCTGGGAGTTGACACTGATCTGGGAGGAGGTGTCAAGGGTTATGGAGTGGAGGCCGGGAAGGTGAACCGTTTGGTGGAGGTGGCTATTGAGGCCTTTGGTAGGGGGGAGTATGATTTGGATTGTTTGGTCCGGTTGTTCTTATGGTACAGCTTTTCAGAGATCTTGTTTCCCAGTGGGGCTACTGTCTGTAGGTACTCACTGCTAGGGGCTTTGGTGGACTTGGACCAAGTCGGTGAGATTTCTTGGGGTGGAGCCGGTTTGGCTGAGATTTACCGGGCTTTGGACCATTTCTCGAGGGATAGCTCGTCGTCCTTTGACGGGTTTCAGTTCGCCTTTGAGGTATGCTCTTGACTACCCTTCTTTTTCACATTGTTGAGATTTCTGCTCTATCTTTTGGTCTGAAATGTCTCTTTCATTGTATGCACAGGCTTGGGTGTACGAGATATTTGGTGTCGCCCCTTTTCAGTTGGTGATGAGTGCCAACAAGGTTGTTCCCATCATGTCGTACTGGTGCAAGGGCAACAGGGCTCCTCCCCGCAGAAACCGGGACAGGAAGACGGTGGATGCTGCGGATCTGAGGAGGGTGTTCGCAATGTCTGAGCCTGTCGGGGTTAGATTTTACCCATGGAGTCCGGCCAATGAGGCTTCGGTGGGTCCCTATGTAGTGGAGTTGACCGCTTTTAGGGTTCTGCTTGTGGGTCTCACTGGGGAGGCCATGTATCTCGGAGAGAGGGCGGTTCGTCAGCACAGTGCTGGTGCGTTACCATGGGATCCTTATGACCCTCCTCGGGATATGCTCCATCCCGCGAGGTTGGCGACTTTCTTGGCTCCCACTCTGGCAGAGCATTACAGAAGGAGTGACGACTACGCCGGCTATGTGCGAACTCGGTTGATCAGCCATCAGGTTCTGGCTAGGATGCTATCGGGAGAGGGATCGAGCTCAGCCCGGTATGTTGGTCGGAGTTGGCCTTTGGTTGACATGCCCCTTCGTTCGAGTAGCGTGAGAGTGATGAGGGGCGGCCGGGAGGTGGAGTTGAGCTTGGAGCCGACTGATGCAGATCTTGTTGAGGAGACATTCATTCCTCCGCCCGACGCTGGGGTACGGCTTTGTGCTTTATATTAGTCATGTTTACACACACTTATTTCTTTCTGCATTGTAATCATTTGCCTTGGTTTCCCTTTCAGGTGACTCGGGAGGCATATATCCGTTCAGCCCGGCAGGAGAACGTGTTGATGAGCTTACTGAGGGAGGCGTACCATTCATGTACTTGTCAGAGGAACGACGTTGCGTCACCCCAGCATCGGGAACGGTCTCCGAATGGTGCGGGCTCTTCTCACACTGGTGGTCGAGCGGTCCGGGGATGGAGTTCGGGTGCCGGTAGCTCTCGAGCTTTAGCGCGGCGTGGAGACACCACGGAGGAGGATTCTGATTAGGCGGGGCCCATCTTTCCATCTTTATTTCCTACACTGTTAGTTAGTAGAAGCAAATATGTACTGGACAAATATTTAATATGTATGCAAATGTATTTATGTACTAAAATGAAAATGATTTGTGATAACCTATTTATACAAACTAATTACTTTACAATGTGCCTAATTTTATACAATGCATGAGCCATGGGGAAGGGTACGTTGCTTGCATGGATCCATTGCAGAGTGGGAGCATCAATCTTCGAATTTTCTGCATGGGGCAGTAGTGGCCGCGTGGCCTAGGACGAAGTTGGCCGCCTGGCCAAGGACAATATCGGCCGCGTGGCCAAGAGCATATGTGGCCGTGTGGCCAAGTCCTGCGCCGCCTCCGGTTTTCCTTTTCCTGGCAAGAATCAGAGGTTGTGTAGTATTTAATGGGAGTTTGTGTTCTATTCAACTTCGTAACAGCAGCTCTTTTGGTCAATTTTGAGTTCCAATCATCAACTTGCTCTTCTTTTACCATGGATCACAATGCAAGGCTTTCTCGACTTGAAAAAGGAGCTTTCATAACATCTTTGGAGAAGAGGGTTGCCAAGATATCCGGTCCTTGTCGTAGGAAGTTTGAGAAGCGCTATGGGATCAAGTGTCTTTAGTCATTCTTGCACATGAACTCCAACACTAACCTCTTGCAAGCTTGTGGGAAGTTTTGGAACAACACTCTTCATGTTTTCAACTTTTCTTTTAATGAGATGGTACCCACTTATGAAGACATCAAGGCGCTTTGCGGTTGTGAAGGGAAGGGTACACTTGCATTGCCCTTTGATCTTATTTCTTTGCATGAGAAGTTGATAACCTTTGGTGTGCCCGCAGATGACATTGGTAAGTATGCTAGAGGTGGCTACGTCGACCTTTCTTGGATGCCAAGGCACTTCATGCACGCGGATGTGACCTCGGACCGCTCTTTGGACCATCTTGCCTTGTGCTTATTTGCTTCTATTCTTTTCCCTTCCGAAGTCGGATGTGCTAGTGAGGGATGTTTGACCATGGTGAATGCGGCTCGTTCGGGACATGACATTGTACCGGCCATCCTTGGGGAGATCATTTGTGGGATTCCTCATCTTGCGGTTTATGGCGGGATGCCGTGCGGCAGTGATAGACTTTTGACCATGTGGTTGCAAGAAAGGCTCCGAGTGAACAAGCCAGCGGTTTCCTCGGCGGTGGCCCCATGGATGCACCGTATTAGAGGTATGGAGGAGAGGTTCGAGGGCATGACTCTCAAGGGTTGGGAAAGGTACTTGGCGGATATGGTGACCGATGACATCAAGTGGGTGGTGCCCCATTGGCACATTAATTCTGTGAGGGAGAAGCAAGTAGGACTGCACATGATTAAAGTTCCGTCATTTTCTGGGACCACTTTCTACTACCCCGCTAGAGTACTCCGTCAATATGGTCTAGTGCAAACCATCCCCGAGGGTTGGGATGAGGAGAGGACCCGTTTTCCTTTTGGCATACTTCATTTGGATGATAACGCTTCGGTTCTCCTTTCTCAAATGTGGGGCGAGGCCGGTTTTAGCCATAGGATCCTCATCACACGCTCCAACGACACCTACCTATCACGAGAGTATTTGGATTGGTTTATGGAGAGACTTGGGCAAGCGGAGCAGACTCTAGAGACCTTAAGGGGCACTATTTTGGCATCCTGTGCTCTTAGTTGTTCATTGAGGATGAAGGAGGCGATGGCCTATGAGAGGAAGAGGAGCAAGAGCATGGCTAATGGAGATGGGGCGGGGACTTCAATGAAGAGAAAGGATGGGGAGACTCCTAGCGTCAAAGCTAAAGGGGTTAGTGAATTTGAGAGGAGGTTTTATGAGAACCCTAACAAGAAAAAGACTCGCCGTGGTCAAAGCAAGAAGAAAGAGACCGAAGGCATGAGTGGCACTAAGGAGTAATTCCGAGGATCCTTCCATAGTCGTTGCAAACACATTGTTTTAATTTAGTTTACTTTTGTTTTAGTTTAAATTTCAGAATAGGTTATTTATTCAAAAAGTATGTCAAGCTTAGACTCATCAAATAAGTGTTAACATGCAATGACTATGAAAATAAAAGTTTTTGCTTTCAGAAAATACAACTTCTATCTTTATTGCTTGACAAGATTTGGATGTTTATTTATTTTTTAGACCGCACCTTTTGAAAGGCTGCCTACGTTCTCCTTTTACAAATAGGACTAAGGGGCTCCGTAGTTCACTCCAGTCGGACTAGAATGATTTTAGAGAAAGGGAAGATAGAAGGGGGAATGCTCTAACTTTTGCCTAGACCGCCCTTGCGGGTTTTCGATCTAGCGAGCTTTGTACGCACCCTTATTTTGCATAGACCGCCCTTTGCGGGTTTTCAGTCTATCGGGCTTCTTTTTGCGTAGTAAACATTTTTTTTTTTTTTTGAGAAGGGGGTTGTACTAGTCGTAGTAGCGTCTGAGCTTGCTGAGGTTGACTGGTTCCTTGAACGGGTTGCCATCCAAATCTGCCATTCTGTCTAGTCTTGTGGCGCGCCTCGAGCTTTGGTCATTGCGTCGACGCGTTGCTTTAAATCCCCTATTTCTCTTGAGATGTCTTGAATCTTTTCTGCAGTCAGGTGCGAGAGTACCTCTGGGCCGTTCCTCACATAAGGCTCGATTTCGTAGCAACCGAGGAGTTCTAAGTTTTCGCCTTCCCTATAGAACCAAAATCCTCCCACGCCGGTGAGCATGTTCTCATCTATCAAGTCTTGGATTCTCCTTTGTAGAGCGACACAGTCGTTGGTGTCGTGGCCTTCGTCTTGGTGGTAAGAGCAACTTTTGGTAGGTTCAAATGGTTGAAGGGGTGGTAATTCGGAGAGGAGTGAATGTTCTCCTAGAGGCTGCATCTTGCCCATTTGTCTCAGTTGGTCGAACAATTTTGCGAAAGGGGTCCCTATTCTTGTGTAGCGGGGGACTGAGAGGGGGTATTTTTCCAAAACTCTTTGCATTTTTTCACTGATTTCCTTTTCCTAGTGCGAGGGCCACGATTCTGTCGTTGGTGTTGGGGTCTGAAGTTCATTCCCATGTGCCGGGTGCAGGATTGGGGTATTCGCGAGGTACTCCTTGAGGCAGCATAATGCGAACTCACATCTCGAACTCCATTCTTAGTCGCGTGACCTTTCTATTTCTCTGAGTGTCGGTTCCCCCACTGTTGTAAAATGGTTGAGGTATTGCAGTAACTTGACGAGTTCTTCCTTTTCGGCTTTGTTCCGAGGAGACTGCATTCTCAACACGGCTCGAACTCGCCGACTGATGGTCCTCCCCGAGGTTGTGGAGGGGGTCGCTTCTTGGTCCTCCTCGGTTGTCTCGACCTGGTTATAGCCGGCAAACCCACCAACGAACGACTTGGCCTCATAATGGGCGGTCGCGTCCGCCAATATTTGGCAAGGGGAAGTCATCCTTCGGCGTAGCTTTGTTGAGATCCCGAAAATCCACACATACTCTGACTTTACCGTTGGATTTTTTGACAGTCACCAGATTTGATAACCAAGTTGGATATTCAATCACCCTGATGAAACCCACACGGAGTAGCTTCTCAATCTCTTCCTTCACTTGTAAAGACCATTCTGGCTTAATGCGGCGCAGCTTCTGTTTGACCGGCTTAGAGTCTGGTGCCGTCGGGATTCTGTGCTCTACGATCGAGTTGTCGAGCCCCGGCATGTCCTTATAAGACCATGCGAACACATCCACATATTCTTTGAGTAGCTCAATCAGTGCTTCCTTTTCGGCTCCGCTGAAGAAGCTTCCAATATGCGTTTCCTTAGGCTCGGCTTCGGTTCCCAAATTCACGCACGTTAACACCTCATCAGCAGCTTGGGCTCGAGATTCTTTTTGATTAATAACCTGTTCTGAAATTTCTTTAATGTATTCATCATTTAATTGGTCTGTGTCTGCCTCTTCTAATGAATCATTATTAACTAAGTGTATATCATTAGTTTGATTATTAGCCAATTTATCAGTTAAAAGAGTGACTATGGAGGGATACTCGGAAAGGTCGAGGGTTTCATTCATGTCAAAAGGAAAAATAGCGTTTGCAACAAGATCATAGTCTTCGGACGTAAGGTCGTCAGACTTAGAGGAAGACTCAAATTCAAAATGTAAAACACTAGACTCTGGGGACGGGGATTTTGGGTGAGTGACAGGAGATGCTGCAGGAGTGACGATAGGAGAAGGAGTAAGCCCCAGTGTTCCCACCATAAATTCCGGAGTAGCTATAGGTCCCCCAATGATGCACCAATTCTTGAGCTTGTCCTCCATGGGTACCACCAATGTCCTTGGGTCCACCTCACCTTCAGAATCATCTCCAATGACGGCAACCATGTCTTCGTGCAGCCCCAGATTACCCAGATGTTGAAGCAGATATTGGCCGTCCCACGTCTCAGTCAACCTCGGAGTTTCTGCGGCTTCTATTGCTGGCTTGTCAAGGGTTGCGGCTTCAAGTTGATCTGCCAAGTCATTTGCAACCATGGTGGAGTACTCATGCCTGATGGTTCTAACTCTGCCCGTGGCTTTGTCATATTCCATGTAAGTCAGCTTCATGTTGGACCGATCGAATTCCACATCTCTGAAAATCTCGAACCCTTTCTGCAACTTCCCGGTGTGGTCAATCCATGGTTCGGCGAACTCGAAACACGAAAACTCCTCGCCTTTCCTGACAAAGTAGCTATTCAGGGACAGGCGGTATGGCCGCATTTCAGGCTTTTTGTAGGGAAGTTTCATCTTTTTAAGCAAATCTATCCTTTGTTTCTCCATCTTGTCCTCAGGAGTAAGGGTGTATCCAAGACCGAACAATCCTCGGTGATCAATCTCTCTAACTAGACTTGTGGGACCTTGCAAGTTCTTACCTAGCCCCAGCCCCAGTATGAAGCCCATATTACGCAGTATCTTGACGACAGGTGCCACTTTATCCGTTGTTTTGGTGAGGTCGATGGTGCAGATCTGTGCTTGAGCGACTATTTCGAAGCCATTGAAGAGTCGGATCTCTTCCCCATGCTGAATCTGTAAGACAGGAACGCCCTTGGTGTCCGTCCCTTGGGCAGTTACGAGATCGCTGTAGATGATGGTCACTTCATTACCAGATTGAAATTTCACACACTGGTGCAGGGAAGATGGGACAGCGCCCGACTGATGTAACCATGGCCGGCCAAGGAGGAGTGAGAAGGTTGCGGGGATGTCTATGACGTGGAAGTCGGTTGGTAGGATCTTTGTTCCGATGGTAATGGGCAAGGTGGCTTCGCCTATCACCGCGCGGCATGTAGAGTCATAAGCTTTGATGGTTTGCTTGGATGGGCGTAAATCAACACCATGAACGCCAACCACATCCATCATCCTTGAAGGCAGGATATTAATAGCAGAACCATTATCAATGAATACACGGGGAATTTTCTTGCCATATACCTCGACAGTGATGTATAAAGGCTCATTATGATCAACTCCGAACACTGGCTTGTCTAGCTCCGAGAAAGTGATAATGTTTCCATAGTGGATATTACCAATCATGTGGGTGACGTCCTCCGGGGTAGTAGTGGATGGTACCATGGTGGCGGCGAGGTTTTGCTCGAGCATGAGGCGATGGGCTAGGGAGGAGGTGAGTAGGGACCATAGTGAAATATGGGCTTAGGTTTGTTTGAGTTGAGTGAGGATAGGGTCTTCTTTGTCTAGGTCGGCTTGCTCGGGTTCCTTCCCAAAGATTTTCTTTGCACCCTTTGGGTTGGATTGGTACACTTGACCGGATCTCGTAAGGAGACAAACTTCTGCACGTAGCTCCTCCAAAGACAATGGCGTGTCATGACAAGGGGGCGAAACTTCGGTCTTTTCGGCCTCCTCGAAGATTTCGGCCCAAGAAAGAGGTTGAGAGGGTTTGGGACTCTCTTCCTCTAGAGATTCGACTTCACTCACTAGTTCTTCTAAAGACAACAAGTAGCAAGAAGGTTTTTTATTATCAGTCATTGAAATACAACCCATCCCATCACAGTCCGCCACAACAGGCTTGGCCGGATCAGTGATCTCACTAAGTTCTACCATGAGTACATTGCTAGCTACATAATCTCTAGGGTCTTCGACAACTCCCTTGTGGATGAGCTCTTGCACGGCTTTCTTGAGTTCAAAGCATTCTTCGGTAGTGTGACCGGTGCACTTGGGGTAGTGGTAAAACTTTGACAAATCGCAACCAAGGCGGAGGAGGTGTCCTTCTAGTGGTTCGAGAATTTCTAACGTCACCAATGCCATGAAGATATCCACCATCGTGAGCCCTATCTTGTCAAAGGCATCCATGAGCTCTAGGATACTGATCTCGCATGTTTGCACCATATTCACCCCACCCCCATTGTTAGGAAGAGGGTTATTCACCACATTAGGACCCTTTGGCTTCTCAATCTTCTTGTCATTGATCAACCCTTGAACTACGCGTTTCAGTTGAATACAACTATCCGTTGTGTGCCCGATGTGCTTGTGATACTTGCAGAACTTGGAGGGGTCCAAATCACTTCTTGGGTAAGCGGGTTGGTAATTTTCTAAAGGCTTGATAAGACCTCTCTTGACTAACACCTCAAAGACCTTCCCCATGGGCATACCAAAATCATCAAAATGCTCCCTCTGTTGTGGAGCCCCATTCCTTGTTACGGCTTGGACATCTAGCGGGACCTCTTTCTGGACCATATTCACTTGGCCGACGGCCTCCTTTCCACCCCTAGGAGGCGTAGACGCAGTAGGAGCCTTGTAGCGGAAGGAGTTGTTGTTGTTGGTCTTTGGACTTTCCTTTGGCGGCACAATCCCAGTGAACCCTGCTTCGTACCTTACTCCGGCGTCAACCATTTCCCACAAATCAGGGAAGTAACCATTACCTATAGCTGCTTTCATCTCCGGTAGCAAGCATTTGTAGAAAATCTGCTTCTGTTCCTTTGCTTTTGGTGGGTATTGGACCTCGCACAACTGATGATTCCACCTCTTGTAAAAGTCATAAATAGCCTCACCGGGCTTTTGCATAGTGTTCTCAAGGTCGGTTCGATTCACATGCCAATCCAAGTTAGCTTGATACTTCTCACAGAAAATGGCTCTGATTTGATCCCACGTTTGCCTCTCGCTTGGTTCTAGCCCCAAGAACCAACGCAGAGCTATACCATCCAAAGTGCTATGGAATACGCGAGCCATTTGTTCGTTGGTGCAGTCACGAGCCCTCATGGCCAACACATAGCTATCCAAATGAGTCTTAGGACACGAGTCACCATGAAACATCGCCACTTTAGGCATCTTGAAATCCTTGGGGAGAGCCCCCACTTGGCTAGGGTTGATTGTCTTGGTAGTCGGTGCTCTTTGCTTATCCACGGTCTCGATCAACTTGCGCATTTGCTCTTGCATAGCCGTGACCACAGGGTGATTGGAGATGTCGGGGATAGATTCTGACAGAATGACGGGAGGAGTAGTGGAAGTAGTAGCAGCGGCCATCCCAATACTCAGAGGCAACGAGGGTGCGGGTAGTTTGCTAGCAGAGAGGTAGCCACCAAGCAGTTCAGGGGAAGGTTCATAGACAGCCTTGTTCTTGCTCATGGTAGTGAAACCTTGTTGGGCGTAGAGAGAAGGAGGTGGAACATTGCGGTAGTTTGGGAATGGGAAGGCAGTGGCATTGGTGTTGGGGGGACAGTTGGTATTGACCTCTTCATCCTCGACATGAATGAAATTCTCACTATCGGGCACCAGTTTAGTTCCCTTTTGTTGAATGTGACCCTTCAACTGTTGGTTCTGGTCTTCCAACATCTTGTTGCTTTCCTCGAGATTCTTGATCTTGGCTTCGAGACCGGCGAGGAAGTTCTGGAGGCTTGGGGGAATACCATTGAGAGTAGCCTCAGTGTTGAGCTCGGCGGCACTAGCAGGAGGAGCAGAGGCTGAAGCTGAAGCGGGAGTTGACATTGCTGATGACGAGACTGAGAATGTGGACGGAGTAGAAGCTTCACGTTGTAGTCGACCACCCGAACGGATCCAAACTTGCTTTGCTGAAAGGTTGAAGGGCAATGAAGCTTTTAGGAGAGGGGGAAGGCTCGTGCAAAGTATATTTTAATTTACAAAAACATACATTATTTACATCCTAATTGGTTGGAAGGGGTACCCCTTTTTTCGCAACTAGTTAGAAGGCTACGATTAGTGGAGGCCATCACTACGTCTATAGACCCCTCGTTTTTCACCTGCATTGCACACCCCCAAACGGACAATTTGGGCGAGGATCCTATAGGGCAAGCGGCTTCCACCAACCATCGGATCCTACGACTAACCCCTCCTTAAAGGAATTTAACGTGATGTCTATGTTGCATCCTACACAAGTTAATGATGAGCGGAGATCTTGACAATAAACACTCATCTTACCATGGCACGTCCCTTGTAGGGAAATCACTTTTTTGTGCACTTTCTCTCAAAGATCTCGATTCATCATTGACTTGGGGATGACTCGACATAGACAACACGTTAATTGACTATTAAGAAAAAGCTAGCCAAACCAACCGGTCAAAACCTAGGTGTGTTACCTATACTAGTGTGGGTTGACACGGGTTAGGTAAAAGGTTCCCACCGTATACGGTGAGTGGAATAGACGAGTGACTCGAAAAGAGTGCGACAGTAGCGCACAAATTCCTGCACATCGAATACTCCGGGTAATGGGGACCTGTGCAGTGCTGACACGGACTGGTGGTAGTGTGCGGCAAGAAACTAATTCTTTTTAAGGAGGAAAGAGAGAAGTTTTTAATGTTAGGATGATGCAATGCAACGCATGAGAGAGAGAGAGAATACTGTACAAGGGAGCATAGCAGAGTTTTGTTTGACCCTAATACTAAAGTGAAGACAACAAGGGTATATGGTACAAGGTACAAGGTACAAGTATTAACATGGCGGAGTGCGCGGGTGCATGTGTAAACATGGCTTAACTGTAGGGGGCACGTGAAAACATGGCAAATGTGCATGTGCAAACATGGCAGGTGTGTGTATGTGTAAACATGGCAAGTGTGCATGTGCAAACATGGCAGGTGTGTGCATGTGTAAACATGGCAGGTGTGTGCATGTGTAAACATGGCAGGTGTGTGCATGTGTAAACATGGCAAGTGTGTGCATGTGTAAACATGGCAAGTGTGCATGTGCAAACATGGCAGGTGTGTGCATGTGTAAACATGACAGGTGTGTGCATGTGTAAACATGACAAGTGTGTGCATGTGTAAACATGGCAAGTGTGCATGTGTAAACATGGCAAGTGTGTGCATGTGTAAACATGGCAAGCATCATGATGTGACGAAACTTAGACCCACTAAGTTTGAAAAAGTTTCAAAGCAGTCCCCAGCAGAGTCGCCACTGTGAATACCTCTTTCCGATGAAGCGACGCATGGGAAGTATCTTGTGATTATTTTTATTTACAAAAGGAATATTCTTAACGACATTAAAATTATGAGAGTCGCCACGCCGTTTTAATTATAGCCAAAACATTGAAAAAAGCATTTTTAGTGGGTTCGGGGGTCAAATTACAACAAGAGAAGAATATTGAACGTTATCACTCCTATTACCCGAATTGATCGGTCTTTCTATCATGATGAATGTGTTAGTAGTGTGTTAGTGATTTAGGCCGGATCCGAAGATTGCCTACGTTCCTCTCAATATGAGAAGCTCAGGTCAGCGTAGTTCGCAGAGAATTAGAATAGGCAGAAGAATCGGGATCATGCATAATGAAGAGGGAATTACCTAAATATTAGGGTTTAGAAGTAGTTCATAGATCATCCTCGGGTTGATGAACCCTAGATCATCATTGGCTATGAAATAACATGTAATTATGAAGATCGCAACCCTAAATATAGCATAAATAAGGTTTTAATCTATGAACACGAAGAATGCGCGAAGAACATATTATGAACATATGAATGAACATGCAAGGAGTATATGAAGAAACTATGAATAAACACGTAAGAACATGAATATTAAAGATCTACATTAAAAATGATGCAAGAACATGAAGAAGAAGTTAGAAAACTTACCTATGTTGGCAAGAAATAAACCTTGGATCTTCTTGAGTGTTTGAATGCTTAATTAGGGAGAAAATTGTATTTAAGAACTCCAAAATTCGGACTTAGAGCTCTCAAAATCGGACCCTAAACCAATGGAATGGGATTGGTTTATATAGTAAACTGAGGGGAAGATCTGACGGCTGAGATCATCTGGGACAAAGGTAGCCGCCGGGCCATGACTGAAGACGGCGACAAGAGTGGCCGCGTGGCCAAGGTCGACGCGCAGCAAGGTTGGCCCCCGTGGCCAAGGATGCAGGCTGACGTGATTTTCAAGCTAGGGTTTCTGCATGGTTTTAAGGAAATCATTTATTACCTATTTTGATATATTTTGTCATAAATGAGATATTTTGGGAATCCGGGACAAGTCTTTGCAAGGTTTCTAATTCCTATAAAGTCCTTGTACTTTTGGGAAAGTCCTAATAAACTCATTTTCAGGTCGGGTACTAACATATATACATCTTGATTTATCTACGTCCGCACAAGCACGACATACTAGTTCATGCTTAGCAACTCACTTAATATACACAATTATGTTTCCTCAAATATTCAAAAATGCCCCCGAAAATGAAGAATATTTTATACTTGGTTCGTGGATTATTGTCTTTCATGTTTTTAGCCACTAGTTTATTCCCGCAATGAAACAATTTTATCTCCTGCACATGCACAGGGATAAGTTCATCTCCCGCAGAGGGACAGTCTTGTCTCCCGCAGAGAGACTTTTCCACACATGAACATTAGCATCTCCTGCAAAGGGAACACCTCCTGCAGAAGGACAATCTTACTTCCCGCAGAGGGACTAACATACCTCCCGCATAGGGACAATTTCATTTCCCACAGAGGAACAAGTTCATATCCCGCTGAGGGATTATCTTATCACTCGTAAAGGGACAACCTTATCTCCCGCAGAGGAATTATTTTACCTCCCACGGAATGACAATTACAATACCCGCAAATGAGCAACCTCATTTCCGCAGATGAACTATTTTACCTCCCACGGAATGATAATTACAATGCCCACAAAGGAGCAATCTTATTTCCGCGGAGGAACTGACATAACACCCGCAAAAGAGCAATCTAATTTCCGCAAAAGGAATTGACAATTACAACCCCCGCAAAAGAACAATCTCATTTCCCGCAGGGGAACTATCTTGTCTCCCGCAGAGAGACTATATTACCTCCTGCAGAGAGACTATCATATCTTCCGCAGAGGAACTATAATTTGTCTAAATAATTCTAGCAATGCAATACACATGGCATAATTGTTTCATGACTACAAGCATGTTTACATGTTCAACAACAATGTTATGACCAAATTGATTCACATTTATTTGCGGATAGGGTTGTGAAGCCATCAGTGCATGCAACGATCCCATTACTTGCGGATACGTTTGTGGAGCCATCAGTACGCGTAACGATCCCACCATTCGCGGATACGTCTGCGTAGCCATCAGCGCACGCGGCGATCCCACTATTTGCGGATATGTTTGTGGAGCCATCAGTGCACGCAACAATCCCACTATTTGTGGATGCATTAGTGTAGCCACTAGTGCACACGATGATCCCACTTAAGGTCGAGACACCTCATAATAGATTTCAAAAAACCATTTTAAGGTGAGACGCCTCATAATAGATCTCAAAAATCATTTTATGGTCGAGACACCTCATAATAGATCTCAAAAAACCATTTTAAGGTTGAGACGTCTCATAATAGATCTCAACAACCATTTTAAGGTCGAGACACCTAATAATAGATCTCAAAAACCATTTTATGGTCGAGACACCTAATAATAGATCTCAAAAATAATAAAAAATGCGTGAATTGCAAAAGTGCACAAATTGCACAAGTGTATAACTTACACATCCAAAATGCGTAAATCGCAAGTGCATAAATTTACATCAAAGATGCAAAGAATTGCACAAATTAAAAAATGAATAAATGCACAAGCTCAAAAGCGCACAAATGTGTCAAACATTTCTTTAAAAAATTAGCGAGACATCCGTACTCAGAAATGCGGGGAACTAAAATGGGATAATTTCATTTACTAGCTCAACATGTTCATCCATCATACTCTTACTTTTCGCAGTAATCAATAAGAAACTGCTATACAAATTGGGATCCATGCACCAATTCTAACTTCGTGTCGCGATCATCCATACCCGCGACATGATTTTCATTCTTGGCAGCGTGCTCAGGTTCCATAGCAACGCTGTGATCAGCTTAATCCGCATTCTTAATTTGCGGACTCAATCAACCCGCTTTTAAATTTGCGAACTTAATTAATTCCGCATTTGGACTGACATAAGACTTCACGCATTCATATATCAATGTATGTGAGATTGTTCCGCAAAATCAATGGGAAACATCCGCAACATTAACAATAGCGGGGGACTAGTATGGGATGACTTCATTTGCTCGTTCCGCGAATTCATCCCACACCTCCACCATGCTTATCTTTCCCGCAAAATCAACGGGAAGAATATAAACTTCAATAATATTGAGGGACTAATATGGGACGATTTCACTTGCTCGTTCCGCGAATTAATCTTGTACATCCGCATCCACCTGCTTATCATTCCCGCAAAATAGATGGGAGACTAATAGGGGATGACCTCATCTACTCATTATTCATGTTTTATTCCCACAAATTTGTAGGGATGTGGATCTATAACTTTACTAAAAGTGGTTACTAATGCGGAATGATCTCAAGTACTCCCCGGACAATCGGGTTCCGCACTCACTTTGAGATTTTCCGTTACCTATCTAAATGCTGCGAATTAGCATCCACACTAAAAAGATTAATACAGTACGTCCAACCCTAGTGTTGTGACTTACATATTCCACAATCATTTGGAATATTATGCTACTTGTTTAGTATCGTAACGAGCATAGTCCGCACTTAAAACAACAATTACGCACCTAAGTTTACTATTGCGACCGACAAGGTCCGCACTCATTTTGGAATTTCCCATGTCGTTGCTCTATGCCCCAGGTACAACCTAGTGTTGTGACATTTTAATCCACACTAGCTTCTGACTCGATCTAGTCGTGACCAATAAGATAAAAATCAGTTGTAGACTTGATGTTGTGACTTTCATATTCCCTATTAGTCGTTCCCCCGACAAGTATAACTTTATTTGCTCTAGAAGCATCCAAGTCATCACAAAGTCTCACATTCACCAAATTTTGAGATTGAGCGTTGTCTTTCCGCAGCTTCCCAAGCTTTCTAATCTTGGGTCCATGACCCACTTTAGCTTAGTGCCGTGTCGTTTTTGTCTGCATTAACCACAATGGTTTAGGCTCTATGCCTTATCTTTATCTTAGTACCGTGGCTGCTTAGCCTGCACTAACTTCTATGATTTAAGCTTTATGCCTAAACTTTAACATAGCGCAATGACATAAGAGTCCGCACTAGATATATCTCTTCAGCTTTATGCCTAAACATTATCTTAGTGCAGCGACATCAAAGTCCACACTAGTTATATCCTTGAACTACATGTTCAAATTTAAACTTCATGTCATGATAATAGCGTCCGTGTCAACTCTAGCATGCACGAGACTTAAAAATTACAAGCCTTCCGTATATCAAACAAGTCAAGCAAATTGCCCTCCACTACTATTATACTATTCACTGAATCGTTTCGCACTATTACTCAATGCAAAGTTGTAACCCGCAAACACAATCATACGGGTATAACTATGTTCATACTTGCTTGAACGTATCATTGAGTATATAATCTCGTGGAGCTTACTCTGCATTATTGCTCATCGCGGATAATCATCCCAAAGTATTCTACAACACTCAACTTGAATCCGCACTTTTCATATCATCCAACACTATTACATCTTATGGGATTGTCATCCCGCATTATATAGTAGTCTTAACATAAAAAAAAGTTACGAACTTCATATTAATCCTTTTTGACCATCACATCTTACAACATATTATATGCCCGTGAAACTTCCAAACGAAGTTTCTCGCGCAGGGGGACTAATATGGGATATATATCCCTTGTAGATACATCCCGCAGATCCACCCACGCAAACGTACTTGTTGAAACATGGCCTTTATCTCTATGGTCGATTTACTTGATTTCGTATTCAAGAATATCTATTTATCATGAGCAATATTTATGCGACGTATAGTTCAGTCATTGCAACTGTCCTCACAGTTTTACTATGTTATATATCATATTATTACCCCATCTAGCGCCTGCCTCACATCGTAAAACCTATCACGATAGACTTGTGTTTTGTGATGTCCCCTATATTGGAACAACATCAATTAAACAAGCCTAAGAGCAATATATTATGCGGATGTTGATAAGCTAGTAGCCATATTAGCTACGTTGCTATTTTCATCCCACTTCTCTGACTAAGCATCCTGAATATATCTTCCCGCGCATGATGTCCCGCAGATCAACGTGCATCTTGCTATCTTGCATGCACGTATGAGACCCCTAATAATGTTTGAGTCTCACAACCATGACTATCAATAAGTCGTACATGCTTGATGAGACTTTTATAAAAATTCTCCCCATAAACACGGGGACTAACGAAGAATATATGTGCCCGCAGGTGCATCCCTCATTATATTACAAGTGTACCATGCACGCTTCTTCCGCGCTTCATTTGAGAACCTTGTTTTCTAATAAAACATCAGATTGTATAGTCCAAAGGCAAAGAACTTTCCCACATATGCTCTTCCGCTACAGTCCTTCGGCCTTATGCGCTTTCTCATATTCAATTTGTGCTCCAACAAACTACATTGATAGGAAGGAAAATCACCCCATTAAATATCAATCTCAAAAGTCTATCATGAGCCACAATTCTGGCCTCCTTGACTTCGAATTCATGACCGCACTATTTGTTATACCGCGATTATTCTACGAGTCAACCCACGACTTGGAAATTTCGAGAATGTATCCTCATTATCGATGAAAAAGGCTATCCTAAATTGAATTTTGCCTATATGACTACTATTGTAGCATGAAATACGTATGCCTACCTTTTGAACACGCTAATGTTGTGTTATGTTATCATTTACAGCTTGAAGTAATATATGAAAATGTTATTTGCGCGCCAAACTTCCAAAGGAAATTTCCCGCGCAGGGGGACTAATGTAGGATATACATGTTCCGCATATGTAGCGCGCGCGTGCTTCGCACGTGTCGCCTTTTTCCCACGTCCGGTCATTCCCGCGAACGCTGCACCTTTCTCTCCCGCGGGTACATCTCAGTCCCGCGGGATGCACCTTTCTTTCACGCGGACGCATCTCTGCTCCGCGCATTCATCTATCTCTTCCGCGGGTACATCTCAGTCCCGCGGGATGAACCTTTCTCTCCCGCGGACGCATCTCTGCTCCACGGATTCATCTATCTCTCCCGCGGGTACATCTCAGTCCCGTGGGATGCACCTTTCTCTCCCGCGATTTGCGGGTTAGTATCCCCTAAATACTTCCCACGATTAGACAAGGTCGGGGAAGTCTTCTATCCATCGGGATCCCCGAAGAGCAGTGGATTGGAGGCTAGAATAGCAAAGTTCACCATGTGGCCCAATCATAGGGTGACACTTGGCCTAGTTGGGTTTAAAAGGGAGAACTACGGGATGGTCATCACACTTTGGAGTGCATGTGCCTTGTACATGCCTTTTGCTCCTTATGCCTATAAATTGTTGGGATTGGAGTCCTAAACTACGAGGAAGCAAAAGGGAGAAGGAGTCTAAGTCATGGGGAGTTGGTAGAGGTCAAGAGGAGTTCAAGGAGGAGGAAACAAGCAGCTACGGAGGGCTAAGTGGTCTCCGAGCAAAGACAAAAACAGAGAGAAACATTCTGATGGTTTGGGTGCTCGCCCACTCCGCCGGGCAGAAACTAAATTTTCTATTTTTGTTTCCTATTTTGATGCAATCTATTCCAAACTACTTAGGGTTTCCTTGTACACCTATATAAGCATAATTCCATCCATAAATAGGTGTGCTTGATAGGAGAAAGTTAGGATACAAAAGGGAGCCACAAAATAGTGTCTAGGAAGGGGCCGGAGGCCTAGGAGAGCTATGGGGGGATATCCTACAACCCGGCCATGACCGTGTTGTTTGTGTGTTCTTGGGGAGGTGAGATAATATGTATGAGAGATTGTTCATGGAGAGTAGCCATGCTAGATCTATGTGAGTGCATGTGCTAAAGTTGTAATCCTTCATATATTATTATAGTGATATCCTGGCTTGGTGCCCCCAGATGTGGTCATGTATTGATGAACTGGGTTAACAAATCATGGTGTTCTTGTTCTTTCATATTATATTATCATGTGTTGATTATCTTCTCCATGTTGATGACTGCTAGTATGGGCTAGTGGATGCAGTGACCCCCCATAATTCCCAACAACTGGTATCAAGAGCTTTGGTTTGAGATCTAAGAGAGATCCAAGATGAAGAAAAGAGACAACAGATTTTCGTGCAGCGCACGTGCAGAATACGTGCATTGCACGTTTAGGCTTTGTGCAATGCACGTGCAGATTTTGTGCAGTGCAGATTCTTCGTGTGGAAGACGTGCATGGTTAATCTGAGAGCTGCTAGGGTTTATGGTTGAAGCAATACACGTGCCAAATAGGTCAACGATCATGCGGAAGATCAGAAAGTCTGAATAGTTCGTTTGTTTCTTATGAGTTCTGCAAAAATTCGAGGTGGGATTTGGAGATGCAGAGATCAAGATGGATCAGGAGGTGTTTAAGGGATCTTGGGGCAGTCAAGATGGTTGGAAAAAAATATGAAAGAAAGGAGGAATGCATCAGGCACTTGCGTAAGCAACTGACGATGCAAAAGGTGAGTGGTATAAGCCAGTTAGACCACGTGGGAAGTGGAGGACTTCTCGAAAACGACGGATGGGAGATAGGAGGATGTTGTACTCTACCGACAACATCAAATTCGTTCCAGGTGGGAGCAAGAGGCGCGAAGACCGGCCTATTGGTGTAAAAACGGAGAGACATCAATGAACGACATGTTAGGGGGGAGAGAGACTCAAAAGTTGCAATGCGGTGGGAGTCATGTGGCCCTAACAGAGAGCGACAAATATCACATGAAGACAATGCAAGAAACAAGGTATGTCCGAGTTCCATGGGGAGCATTGCAAGGGGAGTGGATCTAGGAGGGAGAATGCGAAGTTGGTCTTGCAAAGAAATCAAGGTAGAAGTTGATTTGGGGAGGCAAGAAGAATCTAACACGGAGAGGTTGAAGCGTCGCTTGGTTTCAACTCGCCTTAATACTTGGGCGTGGAGGCTCATGGTGGAGGAGCGTGGAGGCACAACATGGTGAAAAGAGGAGGGTGTGGAGGCTCATGGAGACTCATCATTATCATAAAGGAGGAGATTAGTGCACGGTGTCACAATATGTGGTGGAGGTCATCTTCGTGGTGGGAGTTTGACGGGACGGTTTCTATGCTTATGGGTTTAGTCTCCAGGTGGGAGATTGTTGGGATTGGAGTCCTAAACTACGAGGAAGCAAAAGGGAGAAGGAGTCTAAGTCATGGAGAGTTGGTAGAGGTTAAGAGGAGTTCAAGGAGGAGGAAACAAGCAGCTACGGAGGCTAAGTGGTCTCCGAGCAAAGACAAAAACGGAGAGGAACATTCTGATGGTTTGGGCGCTCGCCCACTTTGGGTTTGGGCGCTTGCCCACTCCGCCGGGCAGAAACTGAATTTTCTGTTTTTGTTTCCTATTTTGATGCAATCTCTTCCAAACGACTTAGGGTTTCCTTGTACACCTATATAAGCATAATTCCGTCCATAAACAAGCGTTCTTGATAGGAGAAAGTTAGGATATCAAAGGGAGCCACAAAATAGTGTCTAGGAGGGGGCCGGGGGCCTAGGAGAGCCATGGGGGGCGATCCTACAACCCGGCCATGACCGTGTTGTTTGTGTGTTCTTGGGGAGGTGAAATAATATGTATGAGAGATTGTTCATGGAGAGTAGCCATGCTAGATCTATGTGAGTGCATGTGCTAAAGTTGTAATCCTTCATATATTATTATAGTGATATCCTGGCTTGGTGCCCCCAGATGTAGTCATGTGTTGATGAACTGGGTTAACAAATCATGGTGTTCTTGTTCTTTCATATTATATTATCATGTGTTGATTGTTTTCTCCATGTTGATGACTGCTAGTATGGGCTAGTGGATGCGGTGATCCCCCCTAATTCCCCAACATAAATACCCTACAAGGGATTCATTTGCAAAAAAAAAAAAAGGGGCTGATCATACCATATTACATAATTTCTCTCTCTACGAGACCATGTTCCGCAGTACTTGTCTCTCCCTGGAATCCTTCTAGTTCCTATTCTCGCTCCTCCTCTTTATTACTCTCCGGTGATCCGTGTAACGCCTCCCTACCTAGAATACTCTTCTACAATCTTATCAAACCCTAATATGATTTCGTAGGACTACCCTTCTACATCATAAAAATGAAAAAGCTCCCATTGTGCTCTTAAATACTTGGATTCTTTTAAAAGTGCATAAGTCTATACAATTATTAATATTTGTGAAAAAATTAAAATAGAGAGAGTATTAATTCGTTTTATTAAATTAAATACAAATTCTAAAAAATGAACAATGAAATTGTAGTATAAGTATTAGCAGTACATTAGTAGAAAGTTAACAATGGAGTAGGTTAATGGAGTAGGGTAGTAATTATTTTCACATGCAACAAAGTGCTGCTCCCAATGTACACTACTCTTTGGGTTTCACGTTTCACCAGGTACTATTTCACTGAAAACAAGAGATTATTGTGTAAATAGAAAAACAACTGTGCAAACAGAATTTCCCGTAGTAATTACGGGAGGTTTACATTACCTGAGGTTGTTTACACAAAAAAAATGTGTAAATAATTAAGTGTGGTCAACAAACCAGGTACAATTCATATGCATATTCAATGCTCCAAAAAAGGTCTTGGTCAGAGTTAGTAATTAGTTACCTGTTTTTAACGCTGTTACATTATTAAATAACTTTCATAAATGCGGTTTCGTGTATAAGTGTAAAAAATGAGCGGGAAACAAAAGTAAAAACTGTGCTAAAGTTTACTTCTGCCATTATACAAGTAATAGATAGTATAATTAAATGGGGAATAGTAACTTACGTGTTATAAAAATAACATCGAGGAAACTCACTTTTAATCAACTACTCCCTCCGTCTCAAAATGATCTTCATACTTTTTTTGTTGTTATTGCGAAAGAACTTTGAGCAATATTTCTATGCTGATATAATTACCGTAATGAAAATCTAAAACTTGGTATTGATAGTATTGTTGATGGTGTACAAATAACAAGTTTTAGATTTTCATTAGGACAATTAAATCAACCTAACATTATTGCTCAAAGTTCCTTCGCAATAACAGCGAAAAAAGTATGAAGATCATTTTGGGACGGAGGGAGTATAAATTATCTACTCAATCTCCACAACACCACGGTGAAATCCGATCAACAAACGGATATCAAAATCTTAAGTTACGAACACGGTCAGAATTCTCCCCGCTCTCCCTCCCTGGTATGCTTTTTCCTAAGCTTGTATCCTTGTACTGTTGTTTTGAAATAACAGAGTACTCCCTTTGTTTCAAAAAATACATGTCGTTTTAGACTTCATCACACATATTAAGAAATGCAATTAATATATATAAAAAAGACTTGTGTACCCCTGAAAGAATCCAATTAAATGCTTAAACAAGAAATAGGTTGCAATTAATGTATGGTGGTATAATTGGTATATAAGAGAAAAAATGTCTCGAAATTAATGAAACGTCAAGTATTTTGAAACAAAATTGAACTCCTAATATGTATTTTGAAACGGAGGGGTGCTTTATTTGTTTGGAAAAGAGTGAATAAAGTTGAGGGAGTCGGTTTAGCCTTTTCAGTAAATAGCCAACGTGGTCATCAATTGTAGGTGACACATGCATCTTTTTATTCCATATTCATTTAACTTATTATTAGTATTTTTTCCTACCGTTTCTTTCTCTCTCAGTTAACTCTTTTACATTTTCATGAGTGTGTGTACGTAAGAAGCACACTTAATAAAGAATACTACACACTAGCTCACAATCCCTGTCAATAAAATTGGACCAATTAAAATTAAGCACAAGTCAACCCACTTAAAACTAGTCAACAATGTAGGCGGCAAATACTAAACACAGGGAAACTAAATACAGGGAACATACTAAATGACCAAAATACCCATTTATATACGTAATTTTTTTTTTGATTTCAATCGTTCCCTTTTCCAGTCTCTCTCCTAAACAACGACAAAGACAACGACGCTGCGCACCACCACACGACTAGAATGGCGAGAGTGAAAATTCCGAAGGTGACCGCCGGTGCTGCCGCCGCCTCTACCGCCACCGCCATCGCCGCCGGAGTTTCTTCAAGCACCGTGCCTGTAAAGAAGGTAACTATGTAAATTTCAACCTAATTTTAACCTAAATTTACATTTAAAAAAATTCCAATGTCTAATTGTTGTTTGATTGTTTGAAATTGCTTACCTGATATTCGTATGAACTGGGTTTAGAGTGGCGTTAATGGCAGAAAGAATCTTGTATGAACTCACACGAGAAACATCTTGTGTGAACTAATACGAGACACATCTCGCGTGAAATTACACATGATGCATCTCGTGTAAAATCACACGAGATGTGTCTCGTGTGGATTCACACGAGATTCATATCGTGTGAATTCACACGAGATTTGTCTCATGTGGAATCACACGAGATAGTTCCTGACATAAATTTACATTGTTCATATGCCATATGCTAAATAGCTAATTTATTGTCTCGTGTTTTTTTTAAGGCACGTGAACGTATGACCGCGTCCAATAGAAAGAGGAAGACTGAAACGCATATGGAGAGAAAAGAAAGGCGAACCAAGAGAAGGGAGGAGGAGGCGGTAGCGTCTGATGATGTTCAGGAGGAGGAGGAGGAGGGGGGTAGTGAGGGGGATAGTGAGGAGGAGGAGGAGGGGGGTAGTGAGGGGGATAGTGATGAGGAGGAGGAGGGGGATACTGAGGAGGAGGAGGAGGGGCAGGAGGGGGAGGGGCAGGGTGAGGATGAGGAGGAGGATGAGGATGAGGAGCAAGGTGAGGAGGAGGAGGAGGAGGAGGAGGAGGAGGAGGTTGTTAGACCATTGAGGCATGGGAGGAGACAGGGTGCGAATGTGGCTAGAGGGCAGGGACGGAGGAGGAGGCAGGATGCGGGTGAGGAGGAGCCACCATCATGGCAGATTCAGAGTAACCCAGGTGGCGGCCCAGAGGATGTTACTCTTATATACGGGTTTGGTGATCACAGAGCCCGAGAGATGTGCTATCATATTAAGAATTAAATTTCAGTTCTAGTTCTGTTTCTTGTTGCTTTTGCTTTTGCTGTTGTGAAAATGCAGTTTCAGACACTATTTCGTGTACTTATGCACGAGATGTCATCTATGATCTCGTGTATATGTACACGAGATATCTCGTGTGCATACACGAGTCATCACGTGTACATTTACACGAGATCATAGATGACATCTCGTGTATAAGTACACGAGACGGGCAAGGGCAGCGTTGGAATTTTTCGTTCCCTGTATATAATATTAGGAAGATCAACCAAAAATTATTTTTTTCCCCAAGCCCATTACGGTCAAAGAAGGTAAAAGTTATTTAGTGAGGTGGCTAATAACTAAATAAATTCAACTATTGCGATTGGTTGAATCATATTCAAATTAAACAGCTTATATTAGACGTTTTACATGTTCAAATTAAGCATATAAATGTTCTTTTGAATGTCCTAAATGTCTAGTTTACTCAGCTTCTTTCGGATCCGAATTTCGAGTTTTATACAAAGAGTTATGATCATTTTATTACAAGGTGTACAAGCTAGACGAAAATTAATTGTACTATTAACTCATTTCTATATTTTTGTGTTTTAACATTTTATATTTAAATATTGAAATGTCACAAAATATCATAACACACATTTATGTCAAATAATATACCTAGGCAAAAGTAAATAAAAATGAATAAATAGTACCTACTCATGCATATTTTAATGCAAGCATGACAATGAATGCATATGAAATGGATGAATCTCGGGTGTTACTAGACCCACTTGTCATACTCACAACAAAAACTTTCTACCCACTTTCTCTCCCCTACATTACTTTTTATACTCACAACATTTGTTTTTTCTTAATCCTCGTACAAAGTCAAACTAAGAACCTTAAACTGGGACGTAGTAGTTTTTTTTAATTAAATTAACTTTATGAGGACAAAATTGTTCAAAACATTGCTCATACTACCATTTGTGGAATTCTGCAACTAAGAACGTTAAACTAAGACACATCAAAAAGAAAAGTAAGAACTTTAAATTGAGACGGATGGAGTATGTTTCTTTAATTTAAAAAAAAATGAGTCTTGGCACAAGAATTAAGAAAATGATTGAAAATGTGATGTTGTAAGTGTATACTCCCTCCGTCCCATCTTAAACTTCAAAAAAAAAAGTTGGCACAAGAATTAAGATGAAAATCTTTATATTATAAAATATAGATAGTGTGGTAGAGTGTTGTGAGTATAGAAAGTGGGTAGGAGAGAGAAAGTGGGGTAGGGAATAGTTAGTGGATAGTTGTTGTGTGTATGACATGTAGGTCCCACTAAATAAAAAAATATAAATAACTTTCCTTTTTGGATTTTGAAGTTTAAGTTGGGACACCCAAAAGAGAAATTTTTGAAGTTTAAGATGGGACGGAGGGAGTATAGTTGAGTGGGAGAGAGAAAGTGATGTAGAGAATAGTAAGTGGATAATTGTTGTGAGTATGACAATTGAGTCCTACTATTTAAAGAATATTAAAACATTTTCATTCTGAAACTTTGTAGAACTAAAATGAGATTTTTTATAGATTAAAGAGAGACGGAGGGAGTACATTTTAAGATTGTTCCCTAAATTAAAATTTGGACATTTATTTAGGGACAAAGTGAGTATTTTTAATAGTGTACCAATACCAAGTTTTAATAATAATATGATTATCTTTTCCTAATTTTTTGGTCAAAAATTCAATCACTAACATTTTAAAGATTTGGAGTTTGTGCAGTCGAATTGCACGACAGTCTGTGCACTCAATCTCGCTTGTGCATTTCGATCTCATGTCTCAAGGGTACACATTCAAAGGGTTATTTAGGGTTATTTTTGGACATTTTGGCCTGTTCATGAATCTCGCACGTTGATATAGCTCGCATTGCATATCGGCCGTCCACTTCGCCCGACTTGTGTACAGTTTTAGTAAAACTTTGGCCCCATACCCACATTTCTATAAATAGCATAGCTAGCCATCTCCCCATACATACATAATAAGTAAAAAGAAGTTAGCAACAACAAATCAAAGCAATTCCCCCTCCCCCACCTCCATCCATGGAAATGCTGCACCATTTCCGCTCTTTGTTACCTTTGTTATTTCCTACCCTCGTCTTCTTACTGCTAACAATCAAACACCTCAAAAAGTTGAGATTGCCTAAACAAAAATTACCCCCAGGCCCAAAGAAACTGCCCTTAATCGGAAACTTGCACCAGTTATCACTCCTTCCCCATCGTTCCTTCAGGGAGCTGGCAAAGAAACATGGACCCATTATGCATCTACAGCTCGGTGAAATTCCCGCCATAATCATATCATCACCAGAAGCAGCTGAAGAGGTTTTAAAGAAGCACGAAATCACGTTCTCCCAAAGACCGATACCCATTATTGTTTTTGGCATGTCTTATGGCGACACGGGCATTGTTTTTGCCCCTTATGGCAACCACTGGAAAAAAGTGCGAAAAATTTGCTCCACGGAGCTCTTGAGCTCTACGCGGGTCCACACTTTCAAATCCGTCAGAGAAAACGAGGTTTGGAATTTGATTGAATCCATCAGAACAAAGGCTACAGTTGAAGGAAAAGCGAGTATTTTGATTAATTTTAGTAAAGAAATTTGGCAGCTCAGTACCCGTATAACTAGTATGGCAGCCTTTGGGTACGATTGTAAAGAAACTGATGCTGTCATCTCCTTGATCAGGGATGCAGTAGATAGTGCTTTTCAGATTGCTGATACGTTTCCTTCGCTCAAACATGTTGCAGAGATATTTACGGGGGTTAAACCGAAATTTAATAAGTTGCATATGAGGCTGGATAATGTTCTCAACAACATTATCAATGAACATATAGCTAGAAAGTCAGAAGAAGGTTGGCAGGAAGATCTCGTTGATGTTCTTCTTAGGCTCCATAATTCAAATGAACATCCTATCTCAATGACCAGCCTCAAGGCAACTATCTGGGTAAGTCCATTCAAAGATGTTACTCCATCCGTCACATACTAAGGTTCTAAATTACTTTCGTTTTTAGTTTGTCTTAGACTAAGTTCTTAGTTGCTTTATTACTTAAAATGGATTATGGGACTCACTTGCCGTTCTCACAACAAACACTCTCTACCCACTTTCCCACATCTACAACAAAAACTCTCTACCCACTTTCTCACTCATATTTTACTTTTCAATACTCACAACATTTATTTTTTCTTAATCCCCGTGTAAAGTCAAACTAAAAACCTTAATCCGGGACGGATGGAGTATGTTTTTTTTTTTTTTTTTTTTCGGATTTCAGTTAAGTAATGTTCGTCTAATGTATACTCCCTAGCCATAAATATAAGCAAAAAAGACAATTTTTTGGGCCTTAAATATAAGCAAATTTCATCAGTTTCAATACAAAACTCATACAATGTAATTTTATTTAATACTATTCTTTTATAAACAATACAGTTACTCATTTTCATATATATGTGCACATTTACTACACATTTAATAAGAGGATATATTAGTAATTTTAACATGTTTTCATTGTTAAAATTAAGATAATTAAATAACTTTAACTACCTTCTTAATATACGTGTTTTTTTTTATATATTTTTTTGCTTGTATATGTGGCCGGAGGGAGTACATGAACATAATATAGTACCTATGTGGTTAATTCAGGAAATTCTTTCAACCGGGACGGACACTTCATCAACCACCATAGATTGGGCAATGTCAGAACTGATGAGAAGCCCGGATGTAATGAAGAAGGCACAAGAAGAGGCACGTCGTGTCCTCCTTCCAGCAGCAGGAGGAAAGCAGAGAACAAAAGTAGACGAAAACGCCCTTCAAGATCTCGTCTATTTAAGGTTGGTTATCAAGGAAACTCTGAGGCTTCATCCCCCAGTGGCCTTGGCACCAAGACAATCAAGAGAAAGGTGTCAGGTGAGTGGATACGACATACCCGCCAAAGCTCTAGTCCTTATAAATGTAAGCGCATTAGGTTCAAATCCAGAATGGTGGGGGGACGATGCTGATAAATTCAAGCCGGAGAGGTTGACGGGTCCCCCATCAATTACAACGGTAACTTTTTCCACTACCTCCCGTTCGGGTCAGGGAGAAGGATTTGTCCAGGGATGACGTTTTCTAATACAGTTATGGAGCTTGTACTTGGTTTGTTTCTTTGTCATTTTGACTGGAAACTCCCCGATGGGATCAAACCAGAAGAGGTGGACATGGCTGAAGAGTTTGGGGTAACAGCTCTCCGGAAGAATCCTCTTTACCTAATTGCTACACCAATATGAATTTATCATGCTGCACGCTCTGTTTCATGATTTTCTCTACTCTATACTACATTATGTTTGTTGACTTCCAATGTATTCCATTTCTTCCAAAGCTATTTTATTAGCTCCTATTTTGTTGTTATTGTAATCAACGTAGTAGTTTGCTTGAAAATCCGGTCCGCTACATGATCACTATGCATTAGTCCATTGAGGACAAACACAAACCGTGGTTGAATTACTCCAAGGGTGATCACAATCTCCCCTATTCAATAATTCCTCTGTCCTAGTTTAAGGTTCTTACTTTCCTTTTTGGTATGTCCCAATTTAAGGTTCTTAGTTTTAAAATGACAAATGATGAATAGTGTTTTGGACATTCTTGTCCTCATAAAGTTCATATATTACAAAAAAACAATCACTAACCCATCTATTTTTCACCCACTTGCTTTATGAATGGATAATTATATCTTCCACACACTACTTTCTAGACTCAAATTTGCATTGGTTTCTTAATAAACGTGTAAAATCAAACTAAGAACCTTAAACAGGGACGGAGGGAGTATGTATTTATTTTTGTCCTTGGGAAGGTAATAAATTACAAAGATCGTACTCAGGCTATTTAGCAATTTTTACGACCAGGACCACTAGGACCTAGGAAGGTCCAATGAAATACCAAGATCTTGTATAACCCGGTATGCTCGTAAGCTTCATGATTATGACAGGGCTCTCTTATGATACTATTTGTCCGATAATCCCTTTTGCTACATAAACACCATGCACTGATCCATTAAGTGCAAGTTTCATGAATGACCTAACCCACCACAAAGCTCATAAATGATTTTGTACTCTGCATGTTGTTCAAGATCAGGTCGAAGTCAACTCGATAGATAAGCTCGAACTTGTCTTGATAAGAGTGTTAGGAACTCGATACATTAAGCTTATAGAGATATTTATGCATACATCATCCTCTTTTTTTAAGCGCGAGTTGATAACGTTTCGAACTCGAGCATGATAAGATTCAAATTTGAGCTCGGATCAAGTCACATTTTCAAATTACATAAGCTGTTTGTGTCATTAAAACTCAAATTCAATATTGATTCGAGTTGTTAGAGAAAATCACGAAGATAGCTAAACATAAATATAAAATCCACTCACAAGAACACAAGATCTTATGTGGTTCACCTATTTGCCCACCTGAACGGACGAAATGAGAACATATTATTATCAATGACATTCACATATACAGATCTTACTAATATAGTGCACGAATTATTGATCACAATAATTTCTGAATGTGCAACCATAGATCTAAAATTACAGATCTATCTTGTATTAATCTGAACTTCTCTCTAATTTATAAGTTGATTATTGTTGGGAGAGAGGGTGGTATTTATACTACTCTAAATACCTAAATGATTGGCGCAGTAAGTATTCCTGTTACATGACGGAAAGACGCTTTATTCTAATCTTCACATCCTTGTACCAAAAGGAAACAATCAGTCAGTCGGCCATCACCATCAACCAGCGCCTTAGCCCAGGCCCAATTTGGCATGCACGGTCATGTGCCATTACATGGAACGGTCGTGTCACCCAACTCGAATCAATCAGGATGCAACGTACCCTACACATGCACGGTTGTGCACCTTAACATAGTACTCCCATGCCATTGCTTGCATGGTTGTCTGTTTTGCTAAGCTCTCATTTGGAGATTCAAGTCCCACGAATATTCATTCTCGTTGCGGTCATACCCTTAACCAAGCACCATTGATTCAAAGACATATTCTCAACAATCTCCACATTGACTTTGAATATCCTGATCAACAATTCAGACCTATGAAACACTGACACAACTCCACTTTTAGTCGCATCATTTGTATCAAAATAAATCTCTTCACCTCCGCCTTGTCTTTGCCAAAAGACACAAACTTTGTTCGATCAGGAACAACCTTGTTTACTACACGAGCGAACGAATTTCTGGGTCAATTTGTGTAACTGACTTCTAGATCACAAGAATATCCACCACAACATTGACCCATTTCACGATCACCATATTTAAATACCAGATCACCCAAACGACAGAAAATCTTGCTTCAAACTTCAATACGCTTTGAACTATTCTTGGATCACCAACCAACACTGATCAAGCACCTTTTGAACGACTTGGACAAATCTCTTCTCTCTCTAGATCTCTATCTCAAATCCTGGAATTATATGGAATACCTTTGGAGTGTTCCACAAATCTCACTCTTGCATGATATACTACACGAGGACTACACAGACACTGCACGTTCGTTGCAACTACTGTCTGACAGATCTTTGAAACACAAAAGACAAATCAAATTTTCTAAAACTTTAGAAACCAGGAAATCGAAGTTCTATTGATGTCTCAGAAAACCTTTCAAGACCATCAATATTAGTTACGCCAGACAACCTTGCTATCCCTTGCTATCTCTGAAAACCTTTGTAAACTGCCTATCCAGAGCACCTGATAGCCCCACTGGGCAATCAACAGCTTTTCGGCGCAATTTGCACAGTTGTGCCTTTTTATGGCACGGCCGTGATAGATGTATGCCAACTGTGTTTTGATTCGTCCCAATTTGAATGGGGGTGCTAAGTTACAAGCACGATCGTACCAACTACATGGTTACCCAACATGGGTTAACAAATCGATCATCAACTTGAGCTGACTCTGATTCCATATTAGAATTGGGTCGTTAACCCATTAGAAGGTCTTAATCGGTGAGGTTGTCCAACCTATATAATGGATCAATTTTATTCTCAAGTTGGTGTGGGACAAATAGGACAACTTGAGGGGGGGGGGGCTGTTAGGTATTTGTCACGATTGTGCATATGGAACGGCTCTGCGACTTTATTTTGATTTGACCTAATTTGCACGGGCGTGCTAAGTTACAAGAACGATCGTGCCAAAATAACTTTGACGTATTGATCGTTCGGCCCAATCTACAAGAGCGTGCTATGTTGCAAGAACGACCATGCTCGGAAAATCTGCCAGGTCAATTTTAAGATTTTGAGTTTTATTTGGAAACTAAAGTTTCTTCTTTTCTAGTTGATTAGTAAATTGGAATTTCATTTTGAACAAGATATTGATGTAATTATATATAGGTAGGTGCTCAAATGAGAACCACAATTGCGAGAGAACCATGAGAACCAAGCATAACCATTATCAAAATCAAGGGTCCGGATTATAGATATATTGGATACACTTGGATACAATACATAAATTTTGATATTGCACTTGGATACAGTAGGTAAACAAGTACTGTATCCAAGTGTTGCACTTGGATACAGTAGGTTAAAAACTAATGTATCCAATTGTATTTTTGAAAATTAGCTACTGTATCCAAATGTATCTATAATCTGGACACTTGCATGTTAATTATTACTATTAATATATATTAACTATTACTATTAATTATATTATTTAATCATAATAGTTACTTGCATGTTAATTATTACTATTAATACCATTAAGTTTTTTGAAATATTGATACAACAAACTTAAATGTACTTCTAAATTAGTTAAAAAACATATTTATTACAACTATGTACAACCAAAGCTATGAAAATGTTTTGATTAATTTAAAATATACATATATTTTCAAATTAAATTATTATGTTAATTTATCAATTAAAAACATCAAAAAAGGAAAATACCAAAACATTAATGAAATAGATTCCCGTGCGGAGCACGGGTTACCTTCTAGTACTATATAATTTTAGTAATTATCTCTCTCACTTACATTATGTATCATAATAAAATAATTAATAGATTACAATAATTTCTAATGCAAGGTTAAAGGAGAAATTTACATATTTTTACCCAAAAAACACTATTTTTGAATAAAAAAATTGGTCTAAAATCGACGGTTATTTTGACTGAAGGCAGTATTTATTTTTGATAATATTTCACCAAAAAATTCTCTAATTAATTTTTAATTTTTAAATTAAGTTCACATTTATTAGTTATTTAATATGAATATATATATTTACAACTTTACCACATTTTTGAAAATAAATACTCATTTTCTAACGTCGGATAAAAATTATTTTGAAATAAAACTATTAATTTCCATAGATAAAAACATATAAGTTATTTAAATTATTTGATCTGATTTAATTCAATAAAATAAAGAAAATGTATCGTGTGATAAGAAATATCATTCAATCACAGAAATACTTAGTAATGATTTATTATGTAAAGTTGTAATGGGGGATTATTACTCACTCCGTTTCAAAATACATGACGTTTTACTATTTTCAAGAAATATTTGCTCTCATTTACCTAATATACACTTATTCATTAATGATGAACGATCTCGTGTATCTGCATTTAAACTGCTTAGGACATTGGATTCCGTTAGGGGCACATAACTCTTTTTGATATGTATTAATTGCATTTTTAATATGTGTGTAGAAGTCTAAAACGACATGTATTTTAAAATAGAGTTAGTAATAATGATACATTTACTTCTTTCTTAGTACTCCCTCAATTCCAAAATACTTGTAGTTCTATCACTTTGCACACATATTAAGAAAAGTAATTAATCATACCAAATATACTAATTTACCCTTTGAATATTTCAAGTACCAAAAAATTGATTTTACAGTAACAACTACCTATCATAAATAAGGGCAATTTAGGTAAAGTGTGTCAATGTTTAATGGAAAAGTGCAAAACTATAAATATTTTGGGAAAAAAAAAAAATTTATCCTAAAACTGCATGTATTTTGGGACGGAGGGAGTATTAATTTATCCCTCTGTATCAAATTTTAAAGTTCTGTCATTTTAAAGAATACTTGATGTTCTATAATTTTTGAGAAATATTTGCTCTTATACGAATCACTCTCTCTAATTCATAATAAATGACGTTTTAAACGCATTCACACATCCTAAGAAATATAATTAATAAATATTAAAAAGAGACATATATCTCTAAAATATTCAGTTGCTTAGGCAATAAAATGTTTATATAAAAAATAGTTCACAATTAATGAATAAAGGTATAATAGGCTAACAAAGTAAATATATCTTGGTAATAGGAAAATGTCAAGTATTTTGGAACAAAAAATAGATACATGCATTAATTAATTGCAAATTATCTCTTGCATAAGCACTTAATTACTTAGAGCATCCACAATAGTAAAACGCTTTCAATGAGTTTTTTTGTGCTTTTAATATGACACATCATTTTTTAGTCACTAAATAAAAACATAAAGCAATTTCTACAATGATATAGCTTTTTCATGAGCTTTTTTGTGGCCCCTTCATTCAACACTAAAAACAAAATAAATATAAATTATTGGTTAATATTTGGTGGACAACATGGGAAGAGGTAAAAATTTAATGAAAAAACTCTTATAAAGAGCTCTTTCTACAAAGAGTTGCTCTTTAGTAAAGAGCTTTTTAACTTTTTCAAAAATGGTAAAAAGATTTAGAGAGCTTTTCCATATGTAGGATATACATGTTTCGCAAATGTAGCGCGCGCGTGCTTCGCAAGTGTCGCCTTTTTCCCGCGTCCGATCATCCCCGCGAACGCTGCACCTTTCTCTCCCGCGGGTACATCTCAGTCCCGCGGGATGCACCTTTCTCTCACGCGGACGCATCTCTGCTCCGCGGATTCATCTATCTCTCCCGCGGGCACATCTCAGTCCCGCAGGATGCACCTTTCTCTCCCGCGGACGCATCTCTGCTCCACAGATTCATCTATCTCTCCCGCGGGTACATCCCAGTCCCGCGGGATGCACGTTTCTCTCCCGCGATTTGCGGGTTAGTATCCCCTAAATACTTCCCACGATTAGACAAGGTCGGGGAAGTCTTCTATCCATCGGGATCCCCGAGGAGTAGTGGATTGGAGGCTAGAATAGCGAAGTTCGCCACGTGGCCCAATCATAGGGTGACACGTGGCCTAGTTGGGTTTAAAAGGGAGAACTGCGGGATGGTCATCACACTTTGGAGTGCATGTGCGTTGCACATGCCTTTTGCTCCTTATGCCTATAAATACCTTACAAGGGATTCATTTGCAAAAAAGAAAAGGGCTGATCATACCATATTACATAATTTCTCTCTCAACGAGACCAAGTTCCGCAGTACTTGTCTCTCCCCGGAATCCTTCTAGTTCCTATTCTCGCTCCTCCTCTCTGTTACTCTCCGGTGATCCATGTAACGCCTCCCTACCTAGAATACTCTTCTACAATCTTATCAAACCCTAATATGATTTCGTAGGACTACCCTTCTACATTTGGCGACTCCGCTGGGGAGGTATTCATGAGTATTCACCGGATATCTCACACTCAACCACTGCTAGAATTTCTGCTGCCATGACTGCCGCAGTGGTACTATCTTACTGCCAAAAATGAAACATTCACAGCAAAGAGGAGGGGGAAACGACATCAACAAACCTTAAGAAGAATGGAGCTCATTCTGCTTACTGCTTCTTTTCCGGCGACTTTAATCTCGGTCACAACTCCGACGATGGAAACACCAAATAGATAGCAGATCTGGACAGCCCTCTTGAAGACGAATCCATCGCCACCTAATTGAGCATCATCGGCCTTCAGGTGCGCCGCCAGTGGCCTCCGTCAAAATCCGGTAACCCTCCACCATCGTCGTTCGCCGGCGACACTCCGGCAAGAAAGTGAGCACCACAGAGGATACGCCTCGACTAGATGAAGACAATGGCGTAAAAATCCCCTTCAACGGAGCACAAACAAGCCACCGTGAACATCATGAAATTCTGGCAGATTTTCGCTTCTCCGGCCACTTTCGGTCACCGTTGTCCGCTTCAAGTCGTCGCCCTCAGCCTCGCGGTCGGCGATTGCGGCGATGGCACCTCGATTATGCACTTCCGCTTTGTAGACAGAGCGACGACCGTCCGAACCTTTCACGTGAGAGTAGATCTCACTCTCTCGTACGCGTCTCATGCACTGGAAAAATATCTACCCTTATTGAGGGTAGATCTGACGCGCTTTTCTATCCATCCATGTGTTAATATCTGTTTTGGTCCATGAGTTTCAGTCAGAGTGCAGAAAAGGTCCTTAAAATCCTGTGCCTAAACGACTATGGGAAATATATAACAGATTCAACGAACCTCGTTAAAATTGAGGTCTTTCAACTAACGGCCATTATCTCCGTCGAGTATTGAAGCCGTTAAATCTCAGATTCCGTTAGCTCTGTTATCTCCGCTAGAACCCGTTCGTCGGTTCCCCCAATTTTCAGGTGTGCTCTTCCCATTTACGCACTCCCTTTTTGCAAATTAACCTTGCACGATCATGATTTTTTCATATCTATTGCATGATCAATACGCTAAAAATATATGGTAGTTTTGCATGCCAAATTTAGTTATCTTTTTAACATAATCGCTTGTTTAAACTTAAAAAAAAACATAAATATGTGCTTTTGTTATGTTGTTTTACTCTAGAAGTGCACTCCGAAGCTTGCATAATTGCTTACAACAAATAAGATATGCTAACGTGTTATACAATGCACTTTATTCTCGCAAAATGTATTAATGTATTAAGTATAAATGAATTAAGAACTAGTTTACCGCTACTCTTTAGTATGCATGTAATATCTAGAATTACCTATACTTATTATTATTATATGAATATCGGTATTGTATACATCACATGATTGGTGATAAGATTTACAAGTATGACTATCACATGTTTGCATTAAAAGTGCCACTTATGCTTGAAATACATATATTAGTTTTAAATGCTTAAACTAGACTTAGACACTCCTTTATTTCATAAATACCTTAGTAGTACATTGCTAACACAAAAAGGGTATACAAAAAAAAAAGGAATCAAATCAAAATCACAAAAGAATTATACTCCCCATCCCCGAGACGAGCATCGGGAATATGGAGTGGGGGACAATAGGGATACATACTTGACATCCTCTACTTATACATCATTATCCTAAGTACGCCCTTTACTTGTGTTATTGAAAATCACACTTTAGATAATATTATTGCTTAATAAATGGATAGCACCACATGCTCACTTTATTGTTTATTAGCGACCCGCTACTAGTTAATATATTCGTGAAACTTAGAATGATCCATCACACAATCAAGTTGTGAACCTTAAAGGTAGACATAACTCACAAATAGAATAGCGCTAGACTATGATTATCGTTTCAAACCTAACTCATTATGACTCTCTTCCTTATGAAATGTGCTATTCAACAACCTAAATTCCATCGTTAAGTATGCTTGTTTGTTCTACATGCTATGGAAATCTATTTGCCCATTCCATGACTATATTATTCTATATATTTAGGTAAACCGTAGTCACTTGTGCATCTGCTATATACATCTTGATTTATCTACGTCCGCACAAGCACGACATACTAGTTCATGCTTAGCAACTCACTTAATATACACAATTATGTTTCCTCAAATATTCAAAAATGACCTCGAAAATGAAGAATATTTATACTTGGTTCGTGGATTATTGTCTTTCATGTTTTTAGCCACTAGTTTATTCCCGCAATGAAACAATTTTATCTCCTGCACATGCACAGGGATAAGTTCATCTCCCGCAGAGGGACAGTCTTGTCTCCCGCAGAGAGACTTTTCCACACATGAACATTATCATCTCCTGCAAAGGGAACACCTCCTGCAGAAGGACAATCTTACTTCCCGCAGAGGGACTAACATACCTCCCGCATAAGGACAATTTCATTTCCCACAGAGGAACAAGTTCATATCCCGCTGAGGGATTATCTTATCACTCGCAAAGGGACAACCTTATCTCCCGCAGAGGAATTATTTTACCTCCCACGGAATGACAATTACAATACCCGCAAATGAGCAACCTCATTTCCGCAGATGAACTATTTTACCTCCCACGGAATGATAATTATAATGCCCACAAAGGAGCAATCTTATTTCCGCGGAGGAACTGACATAACGCCCGCAAAAGAGCAATCTCATTTCCGCAAAAGGAATTGACAATTACAACCCCCGCAAAAGAACAATCTCATTTCCCGCAGGGGAACTATCTTGTCTCCCGCAGAGAGACTATATTACCTCCTGCAGAGAGACTATCATATCTTCCGCAGAGGAACTATAATTTGTCTAAATAATTCTAGCAATGCAATACACATGGCATAATTGTTTCATGATTACAAGCATGTTTACATGTTCAACAACAATGTTATGACCAAATTGATTCACATTTATTTGCGGATAGGGTTGTGAAGCCATCAGTGCATGCAACGATCCCATTACTTGTGGATACGTTTGTGGAGCCATCAGTGCGCGCAACGATCCCACCATTCGCGGATACGTCTGCGTAGCCATCAGCGCACGCGGTGATCCCAATATTTGCGGATATGTTTGTGGAGCCATCAGTGGACGCAACAATCCCACTATTTGTGGATGCATTAGTGTAGCCACTAGTGCACACGATGATCCCACTTAAGGTCGAGACACCTCATAATAGATTTCAAAAAACCATTTTAAGGTTGAGACGCCTCATAATAGATCTCAAAAATCATTTTAAGGTCGAGACACCTCATAATAGATCTCAAAAAACCATTTTAAGGTTGAGACGTCTCATAATAAATCTCAAAAACCATTTTAAGGTCGAGACACCTAATAATAGATCTCAATTTTATGGTCGAGACACCTAATAATAGATCTCAAAAATAATAAAAAATGCGTGAATTGCAAAAGTGCACAAATTGCACAAGTGTATAACTTACACATCCAAAATGCGTAAATCGCAAGTGCATAAATTTACATCAAAGATGCAAAGAATTGCACAAATTTAAAAATGAATAAATGCACAAGCTCAAAAGCGCACAAATGTGTCAAACATTTCTTTAAAAAATTAGAGAGACATCCGTACTCAGAAATGCGGGGAACTAAAATGGGATAATTTCATTTACTAGCTCAACATGTTCATCCATCATACTCTTACTTTTCGCAGTAATTTATAAGAAACTGCTATACAAATTGGGATCCATGCACCAATTCTAACTTCGTGTCGCGATCATCCATACCCGCGACATGCTTTTCATTCTTGGCAGTGTGCTCAGGTTCCATAGCAACGCTGTGATCAGCTTAATCCGCATTCTTAATTTGCGGACTCAATCAACCCGCTTTTAAATTTGCGAACTTAATTAATTCCGCATTTGGACTGACATAAGACTTCACGCAGTCATATATCAATGTATGTGAGATTGTTCCGCAAAATCAATGGGAAACATCCGCAACATTAACAATAGTGGGGGACTAGTATGGGATGACTTCATTTGCTCGTTCCGCGAATTCATCCCACACCTCCACCATGCTTATCTTTCCCGCAAAATCAACGGGAAGAATATAAACTTCAATAATATTGAGGGACTAATATGGGACGATTTCACTTGCTCGTTCCGCGAATTAATCTTGTACATCCGCATCCACCTGCTTATCATTCCCGCAAAATAGATGGGAGACTAATAGGGGATGACCTCATCTACTCATTATTCATGTTTTATTCCCACAAATTTGTAGGGATGTGGCTCTATAACTTTACTAAAAGTGGTAACTAATGCGGAATGATCTCAAGTACTCCCCGGACAATCGGGTTCCGCACTCACTTTGAGATTTTCCGTTACCTATCTAAATGCTGCGAATTAGAATCCGCACTAAAAAGATTAATACAGTACGTCCAACCCTAGTGTTGTGACTTACATATTCCACAATCATTTTGGAATATTATGCTACTTGTTTAGTGTCGTAACGAGCATAGTCCGCACTTAAAACAACAATTACGCACCTAAGTTTACTATTGCGACCGACAAGGTCCGCACTCATTTTGGAATTTCCCATGTCGTTGCTCTATGCCCCAGGTACAACCTAGTGTTGTGACCTTTTAATCCACACTAGCTTCTGACTCGATCTAGTCGTGACCAATAAGATAAAAATCAGTTGTAGATTTGATGTTGTGACTTTCATATTCCCTATTAATCGTTCCCCCGACAAGTATAACTTTATTTGCTCTAGAAGCATCCAAGTCATCACAAAGTCTCACATTCACCAAATTTTGAGATTGAGCGTTGTCTTTCCGCAGCTTCCCAAGCTTTCTAATCTTGGGTCCATGACCCACTTTAGCTTAGTGGCGTGTCGTTTTTGTCTGCATTAACCACAATGGTTTAGGCTCTATGCCTTATCTTTATCTTAGTACCGCGGCTGCTTAGCCTGCACTAACTTCTATGATTTAAGCTTTATGCCTAAACTTTAATATAGCGCAATGACATAAGAGTCCGCATTAGATATATCTCTTCAGCTTTATGCCTAAACATTATCTTAGTGCAGCGACATCAAAGTCCACACTAGTTATATCCTTGAACTACATGTTCAAATTTAAACTTCATGTCATGATAATAGCGTCCGTGTCAAATCTAGCATGCACGAGACTTAAAAATTACAAGCCTTCCGTATATCAAACAAGTCAAGCAAATTGCCCTCCACTACTATTATACTATTCACTGAATCGTTTCGCACTATTACTCAATGCAAAGTTGTAACCCGCAAACACAATCATACGGGTATAACTTAGTTCATACTTTCTTGAACGTATCATTGAGTATGCATAACTAATCTCGTGGAGCTTACTCTGCATTATTGCTCATCGCGGATAATCATCCCAAAGTATTCTACAACACTCAACTTGAATCCGCACTTTTCATATCATCCAACACTATTACATCTTATGGGATTGTCATCCCGCATTATATAGTAGTCTTAACATAAAAAAAAAGTTACGAACTTCATATTAATCCTTTTTGGCCATCACATCTTACAACATATTATATGCCCGTGAAACTTCCAAACGAAGTTTCTCGCGCAGGGGGACTAATATGGGATAGATATCCCTTGTAGATACATCCCGCAGATCCACCCACGCAAACGTACTTGTTGAAACATGCCCTTTATCTCTATGGTCGATGTACTTGATTTCGTATTCAAGAATATCTATTTATCATGAGCAATATTTATGCGACGTATAGTTCAGTCATTGCAACTGTCCTCACAGTTTTACTATGTTATATATCATATTATTACCCCATCTAGCGCCTGCCTCACATCGTAAAACCTATCACGATAGACTTGTGTTTTGTGATGTCCCCTATATTGGAACAACATCAATTAAACAAGCCTAAGAGCAATATATTATGCGGATGTTGATAAGCTAGTAGCCATATTAGCTACGTTGCTATTTTCATCCCACTTCTCTGACTAAGCATCCTGAATATATCTTCCCACGCATGATGTCCCGCAGATCAACGTGCATCTTGCTATCTTGCATGCACGTATGAGACCCCTAATAATGTTTGGTCTCACAACCATGACTATCAAGAAGTCGTACATGCTTGACGAGACTTTTATAAAAATTCTCCCCATAAACAGGGGGACTAACGAAGAATATATGTGCCCGCAGGTGCATCCCGCATTATATTACAAGTGTACCATGCACGCTTCTTCCGCGCTTCATTTGTGCACCTTTTTTTCTAACAAAACATCAGATTGTATAGTCCAAAGGCAAAGAACTTTCCCACGTATTCTCTTCCGCTACAGTCCTTCGGCCTTATGCGCTTTCTCATATTCAATTTGTGCTCCAACAAACTACATTGATAGGAAGGAAAATCACCCCATTAAATATCAATCTCAAAAGTCTATCATGAGCCACAATTCTGGCCTCCTTGACTTCGAATTCATGACCGCACTATTTGTTATACCGCGATTATTCTACGAGTCAACCCACGACTTGGCAATTTCGAGAATGTATCCTCATTATCGATGAAAAAGGCTATCCTAAATTGAATTTTGCCTATATGACTACTATTGTAGCATGAAATACGTATGCCTACCTTTTGAACACGCTAATGTTGTGTTATGTTATCATTTACAGCTTGAAGTAATATATGAAAATGTTATTTACGCGCCAAACTTCCAAAGGAAATTTCCCGCGCAGGGGGACTAATGTAGGATATACATGTTCCGCATATGTAGCGCGCGCGTGCTTCGCACGTGTCGCCTTTTTCCCACGTCCGGTCATTCCCGCGAACGCTGCACCTTTCTCTCCCACAGGTACATCTCAGTCCCGCGGGATGCACCTTTCTCTCACGCGGACGTATCTCTGCTCCGCGGATTCATCTATCTCTTCCGCGGGTACATCTCAGTCCCGCGGGATGCACCTTTCTCTCCCGCGGACGCATCTCTGCTCCACGGATTCATCTATCTCTCCCGCGGGTACATCTCAGTCCCGTGGGATGCACCTTTCTCTCCCGCGATTTGCGGGTTAGTATCCCCTAAATACTTCCCATGATTAGACAAGGCCGGGGAAGTCTTCTATCCATCGGGATCCCCGAAGAGCAGTGGATTGGAGGCTAGAATAGCGAAGTTCGCCACGTGGCCCAATCATAGGGTGACACTTGGCCTAGTTGGGTTTAAAAGGGAGAACTGCGGGATGGTCATCACACTTTAGAGTGCATGTGCCTTGTACATGCCTTTTGTTCCTTATGCCTATAAATTGTTGGGATTGGAGTCCTAAACTATGAGGAAGCAAAAGGGAGAAGGAGTCTAAGTCATGGGGAGTTGGTAGAGGTCAAGAGGAGTTCAAGGAGGAGGAAACAAGCAGCTACGGAGGGCTAAGTGGTCTCCGAGCAAAGACAAAAACAGAGAGGAACATTCTGATGGTTTGGGTGCTCGCCTATTCCGCCGGGCAGAAACTGAATTTTCTATTTTTGTTTCCTATTTTGATGCAATCTATTCCAAACTACTTAGGGTTTCCTTGTACACCTATATAAGCATAATTCCGTCCGTAAATAGGTGTGCTTGATAGGAGAAAGTTAGGATACCAAAGGGAGCCACAAAATAGTGTCTAGGAAGGGGCCGGGGGCCTAGGAGAGCCATGGGGGGCGATCCTACAACCCGGCCAAGACCGTGTTATTTGTGTGTTCTTGGGGAGGTGAGATAATATGTATGAGAGATTGTTCATGGAGAGTAGCCATGCTAGATCTATGTGAGTGCATGTGCTAAAGTTGTAATCCTTCATATATTATTATAGTGATATCCTGGCTTGGTGACCCCAGATGTAGTCATGTGTTGATGAACTGGGTTAACAAATCATGGTGTTCTTGTTCTTTCATATTATATTATCATGTGTTGATTATCTTCTCCATGTTGATGACTGCTAGTATGGGCTAGTGGATGCGGTGACCCCCCCTAATTCCCCAACAACTGGTATCAAGAGCTTTGGTTTGAGATCTAAGAGAGATCCAAGATGAAGAAAAGAGACAATAGATTTTCGTGCAGTGCACGTGCAGAATACGTGCATCGCACGTTTAGGCTTTGTGCAACGCACGTGCAGATTTTGTGCAGTGCAGATTCTTCGTGTGGAAGACGTGCATGGTTAATCTGAGAGCTGCTAGGGTTTATGGTTGAAGCAAGACACGTGCCAAATAGGTCAACGATCATGCGGAAGATCAGAAAGTCTGAATAGTTCGTTTGTTTCTTATGAGATCTGCGAAAATTCGAGGTGGGATTTGGAGATGCAGAGATCAAGATGGATCAGGAGGTGTTCAAGGGATCTTGGGGCAGTCAAGGTGGTTGGAGAAAAATATGAAAGAAAGGAGGAATGCATCAAGCACTTGCGTAAGCAACCGACGATGCAAAAGGTGAGTGGTATAAGCCAGTTAGACCACTTGGGAAGAGGAGGACTTCTCGCAAACGACGGATGGGAGATAGGAGGATGTTGTACTCTACCGACAACATCAAATTCGTTCCAGGTGGGAGCAAGAGGCGCGAAGACCGGCCTATTGGTGTAAAAACGGAGAGACATCAATGAACGGCATGTTAGGGGGAGTGAGACTCAAAAGTTGCAACGCGGTGGGAGTCATGTGGCCCTAACAGAGAGCGACAAAATATCACATGAAGACAATGCAAGAAACAAGGTATGTCCGAGTTCCATGGGGAGCATTGCAAGGGGAGTGGATCTAGGAGGGAGAATGCGAAGTTAGTCTTGCAAAGAAATCAAGGTAGAAGTTGATTTGGGGAGGCAAAAGAATCTAACACGGAGAGGTTGAAGCGTCGCTTGGTTTCAACTCGCCTTAATACTTGGGCGTGGAGGCTCATGGTGGAGGAGCGTGGAGGCAAAACATGGTGAAAAGAGGAGGGCGTGGAGGCTCATGGAGACTCATCATTATCATAAAGGAGGAGATTAGTGCACGGTGTCACAATATGTGGTGGAGGTCATCTTCGTGGTGGGAGTTTGACGGGACGGTTTCTATGCTTATGGGTTTAGTCTCCAGGTAGGAGATTGTTGGGATTGGAGTCCTTAACTACAAGGAAGCAAAAGGGAGAAGGAGTCTAAGTCATCGGGAGTTGGTAGAGGTCAAGAGGAGTTCAAGGAGGAGGAAACAAGCAGCTACGGAGGGCTAAGTGGTCTCCGAGCAAAGACAAAAACGGAGAGGAACATTCTGATGGTTTGGGCGCTCGCCCACTTTGGGTTTGGGCGCTTGCCCACTCCGCCGGGCAGAAACTGAATTTTCTGTTTTTGTTTCCTATTTTGATGCAATCTCTTCCAAACGACTTAGGGTTTCCTTGTACACCTATATAAGCATAATTCCCTCCATAAACAAGCGTTCTTGATAGGAGAAAGTTAGGATATCAAAGGGAGCCACAAAATAGTGTCTAGGAGGGGGCCGGGGGCCTAGAAGAGCCATGGGGGGCGATCCTACAACCCGGCCATGACCGTGTTGTTTGTGTGTTCTTAGAAGGTGAGATAATATGTATGAGAGATTGTTCATGGAGAGTAGCCATGCTAGATCTATGTGAGTGCATGTGCTAAAGTTGTAATCCTTCATATATTATTATAGTGATATTCTGGCTTGGTGCCCCCAGATGTAGTCATGTGTTGATGATCTGGGTTAACAAATCATGGTGTTCTTGTTCTTTCATATTATATTATCATGTGTTGATTGTTTTCTCCATGTTGATGACTGCTAGTATGGGCTAGTGGATGCGGTGATCCCCCCTAATTCCCCAACATAAATACCCTACAAGGGATTCATTTGCAAAAAAAAGGGGCTGATCATACCATATTACATAATTTCTCTCTCTACGAGACCATGTTCCGCAGTACTTGTCTCTCCCTGGAATCCTTCTAGTTCCTATTCTCGCTCCTCCTCTTTATTACTTTCCGGTGATACGTGTAACGCCTCCCTACCTAGAATACTCTTCTACAATCTTATCAAACCCTAATATGATTTCGTAGGACTACCCTTCTACATCATAAAAATGAAAAAGCTCCCATTGTGCTCTTAAATACTTGGATTCTTTTAAAAGTGCATAAGTCTTTTTTATATAATAAATATACAATTATTAATATTTGTGAAAAAATTAAAATAAAGAGAGTATTAATTCGTTTTATTAAATTAAATACAAATTCTAAAAAATGAACAATGAAATTGTAGTATAAGTATTAGCAGTACATTAGTAGAAAGTTAACAATGGAGTAGGGTAGTAATTATTTTCACATGCAACAAAGTGCTGCTCCCAATGTACACTACTCTTTGGGTTTCACGTTTCACCAGGTACAATTTCACTGAAAACAAGAGATTATTGTGTAAATAGAAAAACAACTGTGCAAACAGAAATTCCCGTAGTAATTACGGGAGGTTTACATTACCTGAGGTTGTTTACACAAAAAAATTGTGTAAATAATTAAGTGTGGTCAACAAACCAGGTACAATTCATATGCATATTCAATGCTCCAAAAAAGGTCTTGGTCAGAGTTAGTAATTAGTTACCCGTTTTTAACGCTGTTACATTATTAAATAACTTTCATAAACGCGGTTTCGTGTATAAGTGTAAAAAATGAGCGGGGAAACAAAAGTAAAAACTATGCAAAAGTTTACTTCTGCCATTATACAAGTAATAGATAGTATAATTAAATGGGGAAATAGTAACTTACTTGTTATAAAAATAACATCGAGGAAACTCACTTTTAATCAACTACTCCCTCCATCTCAAAATAATATTCATACTTTTTTTGTTGTTATTGCGAAAGAACTTTGAGCAATATTTCTATGTTGATATAATTACCGTAATGAAAATCTAAAACTTGGTATTGATAGTATTGTTGATGGTGTACAAATAACAAGTTTTAGATTTTCATTAGGACAATTAAATCAACCTAACATTATTGCTCAAAGTTCCTTCGCAATAACAGCGAAAAAAGTATGAAGATCATTTTGGGACGGAGTATAAATTATCTACTCAATCTCCACAACACCACGGTGAAATCCGATCAACAAACGGATATCAAAATCTTAAGTTACGAACACGGTCAGAATTCTCCCCGCTCTCCCTCCCTGGTATGCTTTTTCCTAAGCTTGTATCATTGTACTGTTGTTTTGAAATAACAGAGTACTCCCTTTGTTTCAAAAAATACATGTTGTTTTAGACTTCATCACACATATTACATCACACATATTAAGAAATGCAATTAATACATATAAAAAAGAATTGTGTACCCCTGAAAGAATCCAATTAAATGCTTAAACAAGAAATAGGTTGCAATTAATGTATGGTGGTATAATTGGTATATAAGAGAAAAAATGTCTCGAAATTAGTGAAACGTCAAGTATTTTGGAACAAAGTGCGAAATCACGTTCTCCCAAAGACCGATACCCATTATTGTTTTTGGCATGTCTTATGGCGACACGGGCATTGTTTTTGCCCCTTATGGCAACCACTGGAAAAAAGTGCGAAAAATTTGCTCCACGGAGCTCTTGAGCTCTACGCGGGTCCACACTTTCAAATCCGTCAGAGAAAACGAGGTTTGGAAATTGATTGAATCCATCAGAACAAAGGCTACAGTTGGAGGAAAAGCGAGTATTTTGATTAATTTTAGTAAAGAAATTTGGCAGCTCAGTACCCGTATAACTAGTATGGCAGCCTTTGGGTACGATTGTAAAGAAACTGATGCTGTCATCTCCTTGATCAGGGATGCAGTAGATAGTTCTTTTCAGATTGCTGATACGTTTCCTTCGCTCAAACATGTTGCAGAGATATTTACGGGGGTTAAACCGAAATTTAATAAGTTGCATATGAGGCTGGATAATGTTCTCAACAACATTATCAATGAACATATAGCTAGAAAGTCAGAAGAAGGTTGGCAGGAAGATCTCCTTGATGTTCTTCTTAGGCTCCACAATTCAAATGAACATCCTATCTCAATGACCAGCCTCAAGGCAACTATCTGGGTAAGTCCATTCAAAGATGTTACTCCATCCGTCACATACTAAGGTTCTAAATTACTTTCGTTTTTAGTTTGTCTTAGACTAAGTTCTTAGTTGCCTTATTACTTAAAATGGATTATGGGACTCACTTGCCATTCTCACAACAAACACTCTCTACCCACTTTCCCACATCTACAACAAAAACTCTCTACCCACTTTCTCACTCATATTTTACTTTTCAATACTCACAACATTTATTTTTTCTTAATCCCGTGTAAAATCAAACTAAAAACCTTAATCCGGGACGGATGGAGTATGTTTTTTTTTTTTTTTTTTTTTTTTTTTTGGGATTTCAGTTAAGTAATGTTCGTCTAATGTATACTCCCTAGCCATAAATATAAGCAAAAATGACAATTTTTTGGGCCTTAAATATAAGCAAATTTCATCAGTTTCAATACAAAACTCATTCAATGTAATTGTATTTAATATTCCCTCCGGTCCAAAATAACTGTCACTTTTGGACCAAAATTTTGGTCCAAAATAATTGTCACTTTTGAGCTAAATGTCTCTTTTACCCTTGCATTGAAACTTGTTCTCTTTTATTAATTGTCTTAGTGTGTGAGACATTAATGTAAGAAAGTTGCACACTTAATAGGGGTAAAGTTGGAACTTTTGTGATTAAGTCATGATAATAATTGCATTTCTTAAGAATTGTGCAAATGCAAAAAAAGACAATTATTTTGGACCAGAGAGAGTATTCTTTTATAAACAATACAGTTACTCATTTTCATATATATGTGCACATTTACTACACATTTAATAAGAGGATATATTAGTAATTTTAACATGTTTTCATTGTTAAAATTAAGATCTTGGGAAGGTAATAAATTACAAAGATCGTACTCAGGCTATTTAGCAATTTTTACGACCAGGACCACTAGGACCTAGGAAGGTCCAATGAAATACCAAGATCTTGTATAACCCGGTAAGCTCGTAAGCTTCATGATTATGACAGGGCTCTCTTATGATACTATTTGTCCGATAATCCCTTTTCTACATAAACACCATGCACTGATCCATTAAGTCCAAGTTTCATGAGTGACCTAACCCACCACAAAGCTCATAAATGATTTTGTACTCTGCATGTTGTTCAAGATCAGGTCGAAGTCAACTCGATAGATAAGCTCGAACTTGTCTTGATAAGAGTGTTAGGAACTCGATACATTAAGCTTATAGAGATATTTATGTATACATCATCCTCTGTTTTTAAGCGCGAGTTGATAACGTTTCGAACTCGAGCATGATAAGATTCAAATTTGAGCTCGGATCAAGTCACATTTTCAAATTACATAAGCTGTTTGTGTCATTAAAACTCAAATTCAATATTGATTCGAGTTGTTAGAGAAAATCACGAAGATAGCTAAACATAAATATAAAATCCACTCACAAGAACACAAGATCTTATGTGGTTCACCTATTTGGCCACGTGAACGGACGAAATGAGAACATATTATTATCAATGACATTCACATATACAGATCTTACTAACCTAGTGCACGAATTATTGATCACAATAATTTCTGAATGTGCAACCATAGATCTAAAATTACAGATCTATCTTGTATTAATCTGAACTTCTCTCTAATTGATAAGTTGATTATTATTGGGAGAGAGGGTGGTATTTATACTACTCTAAATACCTTAAATGTGTGAGGGGGAAAAGTTAGTGGGTATGACAAGTGGGGACCACAATTTATGTATGTGAGAGGAAAAAGTGAGTGGGGATGACAAGTGGGGCTTAAATTTATAACAATTTTAGGAAAGGTGAAGCAATCAACGTGACATCCATTTGGGTAATAAGTGAAGCTTCAAATGGGACGGGGGGAGTATATCGGTTTGGGACGGGATAGCGGTTTTGTTCTTTAACATATTGGATACTCGGTTTCGGTATTTTCTGGTTTGGTATTTTGATTTTAGTACGGTTTTCGATTTTTTTTTTTCGTTTTCTCTTGCACACCCCTAGCTGTAATGGGACTATCTTTTTGCGACAAAGGGAGTAGAATATACTATAAATGTGGAAAGGCAGGTTGTGTTTGTGATTTTTGTCTGATATCAATTTGCATAACCTCTGTGCCTGAATAGTTATACAGTTATTCTGACTAATATTGAAGATTTGAAGGCACCATCTTGATTCATCACTCTCTCTCTCTCTTTCTCTCTCGCAGGAAGCTGAAAAGCATCTATCGGACATGGTTGTATCAAAAGCACTGGTGGCAAAGGTCGACAGACCACTTGGTATTGTAAGTTTCCAGACAGCCAAGGATAGCAACGACATTCTAAATTCATGGGCAATGAACCTAGAAAAGCTGCTTGACCTCGTGGAAAAGAGTTGCCACCAAATTCACAAGGAAACTATGGTTCACAAAGCTGCTTTGAAAGTTTGAAAATGCCGGAAAAAAATCGCTAGGTATCCTTTCTTCTGACAGTAACATCATCAAATCAAATGATATTAAGATTAGAGTAAAAGATCGATCTCTGTTGGGAGAAAGCTTGTACTTTATTACATCTTAGGATTGATGCATATTTTTTTCTCTCTATTGAGGGCACTAAGACGGAATGAACATTACTTGCTTCCATCTGACATTCGATTTTGTCCAAACTCTCGAATTCATATTTTTCTTTTTTCAGTGCTATGGACCTACGGTGTTATTGATGAATGAGTGATTGATTACTTGGGAATCAGTTACTGGATATGAAGGCTGATGGATAGATACACCCACAATTCAGGTTTGAACGTTGAAAACCGTAAACCGGATGAACCGGCGATTTACGGTTCATAGGCGGTTTGGACCGGCGGTTCATACTGTATAAGTTCAAATTTTTTTAGAAAATTATAAGGTAAGACTCTTAAATGTTCCCCCCCCCCTAATTATAAATGGTTAAGGTTGGTTGTTTCCCTCTATGTAAATTTGCTTAATATTAATAAAATTATAAGGGAACCGTCTCTTTTTTAAAAAAAACAAGTATTTTCGTCCCACTCACACCCCTTATTTCCTTTAAAAATATGTATCTCAAAATTTACCTTTATATTTATGTAAAGTAAAATAATTTATGATTGTATCAAAAAATTATAACTAAATAAAAATAAACATTCTAAAAAATTGTTTAAAGGCTGCTCAATTTTTTTTTTTTTAAATGAACTTGTGAACCGTACCGTGAACTGTGAGTTAACGGTTCATAAACGGTTTTAGTTTTTTGTGCACCGTGAACCGGGCATGTCTAGTGATGGAGTTTGGCATGGACATGTTAAAATGCTCAAACAAAGTTTATAGAATGATGCAGCTCATTGTTGATAGAATAGAGATAAATATGTAATGTGTATATTGATAGAATAGAGATAAATATGTAATGTGTATATACTGTTAATATGTATATCCATAAATAGGTTTGACATATCTCCTCCTTAGAATAGGAGATTTGGTTAGGGTTAGCCTTTTGGATGTATATATACGTTTATTATGATATGAGAAAGGTACGGAGTTAATTCCTTTATGGTATCATACCGCTTGGTTTAGGCCGCCACCCATATTCTTTCTTCTCTTTTCCTTTCTACTGTTTTCTTTCTTCATTCTTCCCATGGCCGCCCTACCATTGCACCCAGCATTTACTGTTGGGAACATCCGGCACTACATTCCCGTCACTCTTGAACCTGAGAGTGGAAAGTATGTGTCGTGGGCGGAGCTATTTCGTATCCACTGCCACGTTTTTTTGGTCATCGACCATATTATTTCCCCTAAACCCGATGAAAAGGGTAAAGCGGTGGAGAAGACGGCTGCCGAAGAAGAACTCTGGCAACGGCTTGATAAGCTTGTCCTACAATGGATTTATGGGACAATCTCCGCCGATCTTCTGCAAACGGTTCTAGAACCGGGTTCAACTGCTCAGAAGACATGGGAGCGTTTGGAAGGCATCTTCCTCGACAACAAACATTCACGGGCGGTTCAATTAGAGAACCAATTTTCTCAGGTCCGATTGGAGGATTTTTCGGATATTTCGGCTTATTGTAAGGAAATCAAAACCCTTGCCGATCAATTGGCCAACGTCGGTGCTCCGGTGTCCAATAATCGAATGGTGCTGCAAGTTATCGCTGGTTTAACAGAGAGTTATGATAGTGTTGCTTCTCTCATACAACAGAGCAACCCGCTCCCTTCGTTCTATGAGGCTAGATCGCGACTGGTGATGGAAGAATCGCGTAAAGCTAAGCAGGAGAGCATGTCTTCTCTTGCAGCTAACTCAGCTTTGGTTGCCACTGGTGTCGGATTTCATGATGTACGTGATGCTGCTGGTCAAGGACAGAATAGGGGAAATCGGTTTGACACGTCTCGTGATGGACATGGCAGCAATAATAACAGAGGACGCCGGAACAATGGTCAGGGGCAAGGTCAGGGACAACGTAGCAATAACAACAATGGCCGTGGTCGTGGTAACAACTTTGCTCATGACAAAGGAAACCGGAATCCTGAAGGAAGAGGTCGTGGTCGTGGTAACAGCTTTGCCGTCCCTCCACAGCCGAACCAGTGGTGGCCATTTAATCCGGGGTGGTCTCCTCCACAATGGGCCTCACCTCCTTGCCCATACCCTACTAGCTCGTGGGCTCATCCCTCTCAGACAAGTTCACAGGGCGTGTTGGGTCAAAAACCAGTCCAAGCTTTCCATGCTCAAAGCCCACAACCATCTTATGTACCGACTGATGTCGAGACCGCAATGCACACCATGACCCTGCACCCACCAGATGCGAATGTTTACATGGATACCGGCGCCACATCACATATGACCGGGACATCAGGTACTCTCTCGTCTTATTTTAATTTGAGCAATCTTCATAAATCAATTACTGTTGGTGACGGGACTGCTATTCCAATTCAGGGTTATGGTCACCAAACTTTATCCCCTCCCCTTCCTCCTTTCAAATTAACCAATGTTCTTCATGCTCCTAAATTAATCAAGAACTTAGTCTCTGTTCGTCGCTTCACCTCTGATAATAATGTTACTGTTGAATTTGATCCCTTTGGATTTTCTGTGAAGGATATGCGCACGGGGGTAATTCTCATGAGATGTAATAGCACGGGGGACTTATATCCAATCAACATATCTCCCACTACCTCACCAACTTCTCCTTCAAATTTTTCGGCTCTTTGTCCTCGTCTTTGGCATAATCGTCTCGGTCATCCGGGGGCTCCAGTTTTTAATTCTCTTTGCACTCGTAATTTAATTTCTTGTAAGACTTCAAAGTTGGTTTATTTTTGTGATTCCTGTGTTTTGGGAAAACATGTTAAATTACCCTTTTTTCCGTCTTCTACTAGTTCTCTTTTCCCGTTTGATATTATGCATAGTGATTTGTGGACTTCTCCGGTTCCTAGCTCTTCCGGACATAAATATTATCTAGTGTTTTTGGATGATTTATCGGATTTTTTGTGGACCTTTCCTATTGGGAAAAAGTCAGAGGTCCCTCCTCTCTTTCTTACTTTTCATAAGTATATATCTACTCAATTTGAGAGATCCATCAAATGTTTCCAATGTGATAATGGGCGGGAATTCGATAATGCGCAATTTCGATCTTTTTTTCAGCAACATGGTCTCTCGTTCCGTTTTTCTTGTCCCTACACTTCCGCTCAAAATGGTAAGGCTGAAAGAAAAATTCGAACAATTAACAATTTGATTCGAACCCTCCTTGCTCATGCATCACTTCCATTCTCATTCTGGCATCATGCTTTATCCATGGCTACATATCTCCTCAATATCATCCCCCATAAAGGCCTTCGCTTTGCCTCTCCGACTCAATGTTTATACTTTCGGAATCCGTCCTACTCTCACTTGCGGGTATTTGGGTGTCTATGTTTTCCTCTCCTCCCATCCACAACTATCCACAAACTTCAACCTCGGTCCAATCCTTGTGTTTTTCTAGGTTTCCCCACTAACCATAGGGGGTATAAATGCTACGACCTCAACTCTGGGAAAATAATTATCTCTCGTCATGTCTTATTCGATGAGAACACGTTTCCTTTCTCTAAAAATACGCCAGCTTCTGGGCAAATGGTACCCCCATCTCTCCAATTGGATCAGCCTTTTAACCCACATCTCTATCCTCACCTTTCGGCCCTGCCTCCTCTGGCCCAAGGTCAGCCCACAACTCTCCCTGCGACCCCACTGGTCCAGGCCTCTCCCACATCACCCCCGGCCCATGGTAGTCCGGCCCATGGCTCTCCAGCACCGTCCAATGGGTCGTCCAGTCCACATTCCTCGGGTCCCTCTTCATCTGCTAATAGGCCTCCATCACCCATTCCTCCTAGGCCCAGCTCCCCTCCGGATACCTCCATTCATGCACAACAAACACCTGTCGCTCGGACCATTCACACTCGAAGCATGAGTGGTATTTTTAAACCGAAGCATCATCTCAACCTCTTCTGTTCTTCCACTCCTTCCCCAATTCCACATAATCCTAAAGTCGCCCTAACCGACCCGAATTGGAAAGCAGCTATGCAAGATGAATTTGATGCTCTAATTAAAAATAAGACGTAGGAGTTAGTTCCTCGTCCGTCTGAGGTTAATGTTATTCGTTGCATGTGGATTTTTTCTCATAAAAAGAAATCTGATGGTTCTTTTGAGAGGCATAAGGCCCGACTTGTAGGTGACGGTCGTTCTCAACAAGTGGGTATTGACTGTGCAGACACTTTTAGCCCGGTTGTTAAACCAGCAACCATTCGGACAGTTCTCAGTATTGCTCTTGCTCACTCATGGTCTATTCACCAGCTAGATGTCAAAAATGCTTTCTTGCATGGTGACTTGCAGGAGACAGTATATATGCACCAACCCATGGGGTTTAGTGATAGTTCTTTTCCTGACCACGTTTGCTTGCTCAAAAAATCTTTGTATGGCCTCAAGCAGGCCCCTCGAGCATGGTACCAGCGATTTGCAGATTTTGTGTTCACCATGGGGTTCATCCACAGTCGGTCCGATCACTCACTATTTATTTACCGTCATGGGTCTCATACGGCTTATCTGTTATTGTATGTCGACGACATCATTCTTATTTCTTCTTCAGATTCCCTTCGACAGTCTATAATGGACACATTGGCTTCGGAATTTGCTATGAAGGATTTGGGGTCCTTAAATTTTTTTCTGGGTATTGCTGTTACCAGGTCGATTGATGGGTTATTTTTGTGTCAACGGAAATATGCGGAGGACATTCTTGAGAGAGCCGGTATGTCTTCTTGTCAACCCTCACACACTCCAGTCGACAGAAAACCCAAGATTGGGAGCTCCGCTGGTGCTCCATATTCAGATCCGACTCATTACCGGAGCCTTGCAGGTGCTCTCCAGTATCTCACGTTCACTCGTCCAGACATCAGTTATGCAGTCCAACAAATTTGTTTACACATGCATGACCCTCGGACAGAACACATGGCCGCCTTAAAACGCATCTTGCGTTATGTTAAGGGCACGCTGGACCTCGGGTTAAACCTTTCCCGATCGCCTATTTCTTCCCTTACGGCTTATACTGATGCTGACTGGGGAGGGTGTCCTGACACTCGCCGCTCGACCTCGGGCTATTGTGTATTTTTGGGTGACAACTTGGTGTCTTGGTCATCTAAACGACAACCCACGTTGTCCCGTTCTAGTGCCGAAGCCGAATATCGAGGAGTGGCAAATGTGGTGGCCGAAACCTGTTGGCTTCGGAATCTTTTACTTGAATTACATGTTCCTCTCTCTAAGGCAACCATGGTTTATTGCGATAATGTAAGTGCCATCTACTTGTCTGGTAATCCGGTTCATCACCAACGAACCAAACATATTGAGCTCGACATTCTTTTTGTTCGTGAGAAGGTTGCCAAGGGCCAGGTGCGGGTACATCATGTTCCGTCTCGCTACCAGGTAGCAGACATTTTTACCAAAGGTCTTCCGCGCGTACTTTTTGATGATTTTCGGGACAGTCTCAGCATTCGGCCTCCTCCCGCTTTGACTGCGGGGGTCTGATAGAATAGAGATAAATATGTAATGTGTATATTGATAGAATAGAGATAAATATGTAATATGTATATACTGTTAATATGTATATCCATAAATAGGTTTGACATATCTCCTCCTTAGAATAGGAGATTTGGTTAGGGTTAGCCTTTTGGATGTATATATACGTTTATTATGATATGAGAAAGGTACGGAGTTAATTCCTTTAATTGTGATATACTATTAAGCAAACAACAACCATATCAATAGACCATAACTTGATATCTTACCTTAATTGCATGACGAATTTGATGATATATTGAGCATGGAATAATCAATCGAGGAGTGAGCCCACTTGAATCACAATGAACCCTAACCCCCAACTTCGTCTTTTTGATTTAGTGATAATGTGATTGGTAACCAGATATTATTTCCATCGCCGACAAAATTAGAAAGAAAGTTGAAATGACGTAGTTTCATCTTGGGTGTATCATCATGCCTATTTGGCAAAATCAACCTCTTACCTCGTGGAGGTGTAAATTTACAAAAACTTAGTGTTTTCATTAAATTTTGAATGGAAACTTAACGATGACCAAATTTGAAAATAGATCTGAGGGGGTATATTTGCATCCAAACCCTAAGTACATGGACCAATATATCATATTTCCTGAGATGCAGTATATAATGATAATCGAGCAAGTCTCCTGTGAGAACAAGGTGATCCGTCTCATAGTAGAGACGGGTCATTTTTGACCCATGACCCGGTATTTCCACGTGGCAGTCAAAAGTAATACTTACTGTGACCAAAAGTAATAGTTACCTGGACAAAAAAAAAAAAAAAAACAACAAAAAAATTGTTTTTTTTTTCTCGAGTTTTTATATTATTTTTTCGGATTTTTCGTCGTTTACCAAAATTAATAATTACCATAACTTAATGTAATGACTGTATACATATAAAGTAACATTGTTCATAAGTAAACGTAACACCTGTTTTACAAAAACAAAAGCTCGTTTTACCCATTTTTTCAAATGTAATACTAACTATAATTACGTGTAACCCAAACAATATCTAAATGTAATTATCATTTATACTGAAATGTAATAGTGCTTTTGCAAAAATGTAAAATATTGTGTATTTTGATTTAATTTTTTGAAAGAAAGTAACATTTGAAAAGTAACAACTCATATACATGAATGTAATTGTTTGTACAAGTAAATGTAACACTTTAATAAAAAAAAAAATTATAACATGTTTCTATAGTATAGATAATGTAATACTTTTATATGTAATACTAATAAAGTGTTTTTAGCTCTAAAAATGTAAATGGTTGAATTATTACTTTTTCTATACATATGTGTTACAATTATGTATAAACATTGTTACATATAAGTAACACGTTCGTTACATTTTAGTTGTAATACGTATTACTTTTGGCAAACGAAGAAAACATAGAAAAAAATAATGTTACTTTTCTGTATATATGTATTACTTTTATGTATACAAACTGTTACATTTAGTTATAGTACTCCATCCGTCCCAGACTAAAGTTCTTACTTTCCTTTTTAGTTTGTCCCAGGAACAATACTAGGGGCACAAAAAAGTCACAAAAACTTGCTCACAAAATCCTAGGTGTAATGATGTTATTGGTGTTTTTAATTAGAGTGTGGCAGGTCCATTATCGATGAAACAAATAAAATATCGCCACCTCATCTTGTGAGCAAGATTTTGTGACCTTATTTTGTGCCCCTAGCATTGCTCTTGTCCCATACTAAGGTTCTTAGTTGCTTTATTACCTAAAATGGACCATGGGACCCACTTGTCATTCTCACAACAAAAACTCTCTACCCACTTTATCTCTCCTACTTTCTCTTACTTACTTTTTCATACTCACAACATTTACTTTTTTATTAATCTCCGTGTAAAGTCAAACTAAGAACCTTAGTCGGGGACGGAGGGAGTAACTATTACTTTTGACAAACCGAAAAAAAACAAAAACAAAAAAATAATAATATAAAAATTAAAAAAAATTAAAAATAATATATGGCCTTGGATGGGAAAATTATAGTGGCACAAGTTAAGTTCATTATAAGGTTTTCCATTGGTACATTGAGTCAGTTAGTGGGAGAATTATAGTGGTACACGAGCCAAGTTCACTATAAGGTTTTCCACTGTTGCCTTTTCTGTTTCCCCAGTCCAGATTGGCCTTGGATGGGATGAATTGCTCCCTTGCGTGAGCCTTGGGTTATGACTTTGTGTCATATTCCCCCCGTTGTTACTTGGGTTCTTATGGTTATGGTTTGGTTTTCGGGATCCCGGCTTCAGCTCTTTGATGCTGCTCAGTTGCTACCTCTCAGATGGTTATATGTTTGATTCGAGAACCTTGGCTCAGTATCCACTTATGAGTGTTTATTTCCGCCTTATGTGTGGTATGATGAGTTGGCTTTGCCTCTCATGTTATGTGCTAAATGAATGTTTATTGACATTGTTCAATTACGAGTATCATTTCAGCATGTAACGTAGTTGCATTTTAGTAGCTTACTGAGATTCATTCTCACCCCTTATTTGTTTACTGTTTTAGATAAAGGCGAGTCCAGGGGATAGGTCACTTCACAAGGGAGGATGTCGGGTTGATAATCCATTTTGGAAAGTAAGTGTGGTTTAAAGGTTACATTATATAAATGTATAACCTTTGGGGTAGTGTGACACGCCCCAAGTCCCGGGATCCCCTAATAGAACCTCGAACCTGGTGCGCGTAACTAACAAGAAACAAGAATACTAACGGGAAACAGGAACAATACCTGTTAGAAACAAACTGACATGATATATATACTCAAGAGTAAGGAGCTAAGATAGATCACAACGAGTTCTAGACCAAGAAAATTAAAACCAAACATGGTTACATACAGCGGCAGACATGCCTAGCATATAATCTGCATCAAGAGATATCTAGAGTCAACAAGTACTACACAAGTCTACCCCAAACAAGCCCTGAGTTTAACAACTCATACAACATCGTCCTTACCAAAGTGTAAAAGGACACTAGTCTCAAACAAGAACATCCTGCGGAGTACGTTCCCAGCTATGTCGAGCCTCACTGCGTACTATCCCCTGCTTTCCTGGGGGGGGAACAAATAAAGGGTGAGATAAATCTCAGTAAGCTATTAACATGCAACTACATGACATGTTATCACGAAATTCCAGTAGATACTCAAGTAATCATATATCAAGTATCATCAAGTAACAAGTATAGGAGAGGCTAAGCCCACTCAACAAGTAATCAAGCTCAAGATATGATCAGGTAACAAGTAGTCAAGTAGTGTGAGAGGCTAGACCAACTCACCCAGATGCACATAGGCCTATCACGTATCATTACCTGAATCCTTCCTTATTCCTCCCAAGAATACCATTGTTGTCGATGCTTGTATAGCTGAGGACAACCACGATCAAGATCAAGAGACTGTTATGCAGTATATAAGAAGACCCGGTAACCAGTGTCATTCCCAAGAACAAGATTCACGAGGTGTTCACGAGTTAACATTCAACTTATATCAGGCGTATTGCTCCAATATAGGATGCTAAGCCCTTACTATGGCCAGTAGTAAGGGAAAAACAGACCGAATGCATAGACCCCCGATTATCACTTATGCCCCAGCCCTCGCAATAAGCGTGAACCTATACACCCCTCTGAACCAAATAAGCCTGCTGGACTCACACGAGAATGCACAAGTAGATGTTTACTTGAACTACGAGAATAGAACTAAGTCCCATATTAGTGGACCAGTCTTTATGCACCATGTAATCATGTATCATGTGCTCACGAGAATATGCACCATGTAATCATGTATCATGTGCTCACGAGAATACAAGTACACATACGCAATCATTGCGAAGACAAATCAATCTAACAATGGCACGTAGAGTGTCCATATAACACGGTCAATCCAAGTTAGAGTCTATTAATACAGACCTCAAACAAGTTGTAGGGTATATCATTCCATTTCACGTTGTCACATGCCAAGTTTGCACGTACATATTCATATCACGTTTAACACATTAAAGTGTCTATCACGATACCCTTACTATCAAATAGAGCCCAATACCTTAGACTCTAAATACGTAGAATAGGTCACATCATACCTAGTCACAGTCATATCTCACGTATATGTATCGTTAGTAATCGAATACATTTTCCAACACATATTGTGTTCTATAGTTATTCTTATTAACTTAAATCATAGTATTCACGATTATATGAATTATCTTCATATTACACTAGTCCCTATTTTCTTTAGGAACCCATTTCAAGACAAGATATCTTCTTTATTCTTTATATACTTCATTGAGTATATACACATATCCAATTCAAATGTGTAGTAGAGTTAGTTATTCTCTATCTAATTCCATATCCCAACTCTTTTGGTTATTCATACCATGTATCAAGTAATCAAGAAGTAACATTCTATCAAGTAAATATATGCAAGATTTGCATATACACATCAAGAATCATTCAAGTTTATTACCATACACATATATTGATGTCAAGGCACGTACAAGATTTTATAATCTTATATTCAAGTCTTAATCCAATTCTTTGGATGTTCAAGTCATGTACAAGATTTTATTGTCTTATACTTCAAGTTACTATCTCAACTTAAGACATTCAAGACATTCAAGACATTCAGGACATTCAGGACATTCAAGACATTCAAGACATTCAAGACATATACTAGATTTTATCATCTTATATCAAAGTTCTCAATCCATTTCTTTGGATGGTTAAACATGTACAAGAGTTACTTATCTTATACTTCAAGTTCAAGCTAGGAAGATGAATTATACATCTTTCACGAATTAATTTCCAATCATTTTCTTAGGACATTCAAGCTCAAGACATTAGTTGGTGCCCCTAAGGTACACAAACATTAACTTCAAGACACATAAAAGAGTTACTACTCTTATACTCAAGTTATCATTTAATTATAATTCAAGTCCACATTTCATTTGATCACAAAGGGACTATTTTTCAGTACTAGAGTGTTCTACAACACTCATCTAGGCCATCTAGGGTAATACCCTAAACCTAGACCAAGAATACTTCGAGTTCAATTTAAGTAAATGAGCTATACAACTCATACTTACAAGTTCATAATCCCCTACATAGGATATTCAAGCTCAAGACACTAATTTGGTGCTCTCAAGGTGTACAAACATTGTTCCAAAACAAGCATAACACATAAGTGTTTGTTCATAGCACTTTCAAGACATAAAAAGAGTACTTCATTTTATACTCAAGTTCTCATTTTAATTTAATGAGTAATCATGTTCAAGACTCACTTCTGATACCCCTAAGGTGTCACAACACTTGCTAGGACATCTTATCTTAAGGCTATATGCCTTAGGAGGGATAAGCTTTCAATTTAATTTATATTTAAAACACTTTGGTTGGAACAGGGGACCGGGCGGGCGCCTGTTCTAGCACTTTAGAAACCCAAAACTTCTGTTGAAAAGGGCGGGCGCTCAAGGGATCACCAGGCGGGCGCCTGGTACAATTTTTCAGCAAACTCAATTTCTTTCCCAGGCTTAGAATTTTCCGTCCCAAGCGTAGGAGTAACTTTTTACTAACATATTAACATTGCTAGGAGTATACAAACATTTTCTTAACACCTATTTCAAGCTCAATTCATTTCTTTTACCGTCCCATAAATAATAGGACAATTTCCTTTTATTCCAATTAAATATTTCACCGACCCAAAAGTATAAGTATCATTTTATAATATACTAATATACCCATTTAGGGATACTTCCATTCATTTCCCCGTACCACAAATAATGGTACAATTTTTCTAATAATATTTAAATCGAGTTACTATTTTACCGTCTCACGAATAGGAGTATAATTTTTCAATATTTTCTCAAGTCATTTCCTAGGTTCAAGGCTATTCATTCATGTTTATCATACAAATACTCCCTTCGTCCCAAATTTACAAGTATCACAAAAATTGCTCAAAGCACAATTTTAACAAAAACAAGTATCGGGAATAACATATATGCATGTTATTACAAGTAAGGGGGAGTCAATAGCTTACCTAGTCCAAAATCAAGTTGACCCAAATTAATTTCTGATCGGTTGGAAACGCTCTATTCAACGCCACGAATATTTATCCGGGACCAGAATCACGAACGGAGGAATAATTAATCGCGAGGAGTCGAGAATAGGGTAAAACTGAACTCCCTTTATGAAACAGAGAGAAAGTACGAGAAAGTTTGAGAAAATGAATTGCCTTTCTCAGGCAAACAAACATTATATACTTGGAACTTTCCAAGAATTGCAACTAGGCCCCTCAAGTTCTAACTTTGATAAAAAGGCCCCTAAACTTTCAACTTTGACATTTAACCACCTTAATTTTCTAAAGTAGTTAAATAATTAACTCAAATAAAATAGCATATAAATATGCTAATCAAGAATTTAACAAGCAGATCAAGAATTTAACAAATAAGTCAAATATTTAACGAGATTAAGTATGGGCGTTACATAGTGTACCCGAGACTTTATCCGTGTATCACCTATTTTGTTAAAGTGTGGTGTTGTACATTTGTAAGTAAAGTGTGTAAGCCTTCGGGCTAAGTACTTTCGTTCGTGAAAGAGTTTGTTTGAAAGTTAAATGGAAGTCTTTGAACTTCGAGTGTGGATTTTGTTAAACTTTATGAAAGTATATTTCGAAATTTTTTCTAAAAAGTGTTTTATGACGTCTTCCAATCGTGTCCCGAGCGTGGGTCCAAGTAGGACCACGGGTCTGGGGCGCGACAGTTGGTATCAGAGCTAGGTTGTAGATGGTCTAGCATGACTAAGTGACCTAGGAGGGTAGTTGTGTATAGGGTGAGTAACGTTGAGAGTCTTATGCAGGTACTTATTGAAAATGGTTGGGACAGAAATAGATTAGCCAGGGCCTTCAAGGCAAGGGAATGTTTGAAGCAGCCATGAAAACCTTAAATGATTAAAGACAAGGAGAAGATCAAGTACCTCCGAGATATGGGCTAGAACAGTTCTTAAAGATGAAATCAATTGACTATGATGGAGAACCCGATGTTGCTAAAGTGGTTAGGTGGATTGAATAGATGGAGAAATATTTGATGTTCTGAGATGTTTTGATGAAGATCAAATCAGGTTTGCTACTTATAAACTGAGTGGAGCTACTGAGTACTGGTGGAAAGCTTTGAAGACAAGTTGGGATAAGAATCATGTACCCTATACTTGGGAGAATTTTCTAAAGAAGTTCAAGGAACATTTTATTCCCCGGGTAGATCAAGACAGGAAAGAAATGGAATTTCTCAACTTAGAGGAAAATGTTATGTCCGTGGCTCAGTATACATCTAAATTCATAAAGTTATCCAGGTACTGTACTCATTTAGTTGCAACTGAGGAGAGGAAGGCAATGCGATTTGTGAAAGGATTGAGAACTGTGATCCGAATTCAACTAGTATTTCCCAAGTCACAGGATGTTCAAGATGCAGTTGATAGAGTTTATCAAGTGGAGCACTATATTGAAGAACATAAGAGGAAATCTGAACTATCAGGTGCGGGAAGGCAAGGAAGACCTCAACCACAGTACGGTGACAATCGAGGAGGTCAGGGATTATCATTACAAAACAGAGGACAACCTCAGGTGAAATCAATTGCCAACAATCAAGAATCAGGAATGTATCATATGAGAGTGGAACTGGATCATCACAGGGTCAGAAGAGAGATGCCTCGGGAAAGCCTAAGGTGCAGAGTTGTGTTTTTACTATTAATCAACAGCAGGTTTTAGATTCTTCTGCCGTGATAAGAGGTATAATTTTTATGTCTAGTTTGAGGGCACGTGCACTTATAGACCCCAGCTCATCGCATTTATATGTGTCTGTGCATTTTTGCATCTCAGTTACATTTGTCTCCTGAATCTCTACCTTATGTGTTAGAGGTGTCCACTCCTATGGGGGAGTGTTTGGCAACTGATAGAGTGTTGCGTACTTGTGTTGTGCATATTCGTGAGCATGTTGTACTTGCTGATTTAGTTAAATTGCCATTGCAAGATTTTGATATTATCTTGGGAATGGATTGGTTAAATAATTATCATGCTTCAGTTAATTGTTATAAAAAGGGTTGTCATATTTTCTGTTCCTGATGTGCCTGAATTTACTTTTGAGGCTACTCCTCTGGGTAGGGGGATTTGTATTATTCCTTATGTGAAGGCTAGAAAGTTGTTACACCGTGTTTGTGTGAGATTCTTGACCAGTGTTCTCGATACTATTAAAAAGGGTTTCTGAAATAGAGGATATGCATATTGTTATAGAGTTTCCTGATATATTTTCAACTGAGTATTCTATGCTCCCCGATAGGGAGATAGAGTTCTGTATTGATTTACTTCCAGGTACTACGCTGATATTTGAGGTACCTTACAGAATGGCTCCATCTGAATTGAAAGAGTTGAAAGTTCAATTGCAAAAGTTACTTGATAGTGGTTTTATCTGACTTAGTGTATCACCGTAGGGAGCTTCTGTGTTGTTTGTGAAGAAGAAAGATGGTCCTTGAGACTATGCATCGACTATAGAGAGTTGAATCAGGTGACTGTAAAGAACAAATATCCTTTGCCTCATATTGATGATTTATTTGATCAAATTCAAGGGTCTGTTGTTTTTTCGAAGTTTGATATTGAGGAGTGGTTATCATTAGTTGCAGATTCATTCTGAAGACATCTCTAAGACTACTTTTCGTATTAGGTATGGTCACTATGAGTTTCTTGTTATGCCTTTCGGGTTAACTAATGCTCCCGTTGTTCTTATGGATATGACGAATCGGGTTTTTAAACCTTATCTTGATACCTTTGTGGTTGTCTTTATTGGTAATATCCTTGTTTATTCTAAATCTCGAGAGGAACATGAACAATATTTGTGAATGGTTTTGTCTGGGCTCCGAGGGAAGCAGTTATTTGCGAAATTTTCTGGGTTTAGCGGAGTATTATTGAAGATTTATTGAGGGGGTTTCCAAGATTACTACACCATTCACTTAGTGGACTTAAAAGAATGTACTGAATATGTGGGATGAAAAATGTCAAGTCAGTTTTGAGGAATTAAAGAAAAGATTGACCATTGTACTTATTCTTGCGTTACCTAATGGGAATGATAATTTGGTTATTTACAGTGATGTTTCGAGGAAGTCAACTCCTTGCGAACAGAACTATCCGACCCATAACATGGAACTTGTTGCGATTGTTTTTGCGTTACATAAGTGGAAACATTACCTTTATGGAACAATGTTTGAGATTTTACAAATCATAAAAGTTGAGATATCCTAGAAAGAGTTGCACAACCGATAGCATAGATGAATGGAGCTTGTGAAGGACTATGATTGTACCATATCTTATCATCTAGGCAAGACAAACATGGTCGCAGATACTATTAGTCAGAAATCTTACATAGTTTCGAGGATGGCCCAAGAATGGAAGATGTTAGAGGATGCACGAGATTTGTGTTCACATGAATCGAGACATGGAGTTATGTTTGCGAATAATAGAGTATTGCCAACTTTAATTCAACATATAAAAGATGCTTAGAAGGATGACCCCGAGATGAGAAAATTAGTGGATAAAACCAAAGATAGAAAATTTGAAGATCTCTCTTTTAGTCTTGAAGGAGTATTAACTTATAGAGGGCGGCTATGTGTGCCAGATATTGATGGAATTAAATGCCAAGTTCTTGATAAGGGTCACGAGTTCAAGTATATTATTCATCCCGGGAGTACCAAGATGTATCAGAATTTGAAACAATATTTAAGTGGAATAATATGAAGCGGGAAATAGCGGATTATGTAGACTTATCAACAGATTAAAGCTGAACATTAAAGACTTGCCAGTCTACTTCAACCTCTAAATATACGTGAGTGGAAATGGGAACATATTGTGATGGATTTTGTAACAGGATTGCCTCGTACTCGTTGAAAGCATAATGCAGTTTGGGTAGTCGTGAATAGATTGACAAAATCCGCTCACTTTTGTATCTATTGAGATTGGCTATTCGATGGAAAAGTCATAATGGGTCTTTTGAAATTATATAAAGAGTTGGAAATCTTGCGTACTATCTTGCGTTGTAATCTTCTTTGGGTAAATTCATAACGTATTTCATATCTCCATGCTTTGCAAAAATTTGTATGATCCATCTCATGTGTTATCAGAGATATGTCTTATATAGAGAAATCAGTTCGAGTGATTGATACCAAAGTTCAAGAGTTGAGAAACAAGAGTATTCCGCTTGTTAGAATGGTATGAAGGAATCGTAATGTTGAAAAGTCAACTTGGGAACTTCGGAAGGAAATGGAAAGGAAATATCCCTGATTATTCGATTCGTTTGGTAAGTAACCCTAAAATTCGGGACAAATTTTCTTTAAGGGGGAGTGATTGTAACGACCCCAAAACCCGTCTCAATTTATTTTATATTTTTGGGGATTTTTAATTTGAATTTATGTGTGTATTTTATGTGTTGCATCATATTTTATGACTTGCACATATTGTTTGATTAATTGTGTTATTTACTTAGTTAGTAGTAATAATGGTTAAGGGAGTTAATTGAATTAGTTGAAACTATAGGGTCCTTTGTAAAAATATAAGTACAGGGGCTTAATTGTTCAACTTGAAAGTAGAAAGACCAAAGTGGAAATTTTATAAAAATCAATTCATTCTTATGTTTCTCTCTCTCTCTGCGAAGTCATTACACCAAAAACTTATACTTCCTAAATTTTTCTTTGGGTTAAAGAAGAAGAAAGAAAAGATAAGTCTCATCTTATTTTAATTTCTATATTTTTATTTACTTCTCCGTTTTAAAAACTAATTATATAAAAATGATCAGGGCGTTGAGTAAGCCATTTCTACCCGATCAAAATATATTTCATTTATATTTTCCCCGGAATAGGTAAGTTACTAATTCCCCTTTAAATGTTAAAATGGTCATATATGTTATACTTGATACTTGTAATTGTTAATATTGTGATTTGGGTGAATTTTGTGATACTTGTAATTTTGGGACAAAAGGAGTATTAATATACTGTGAAGAAAAACAATGGTTTAGGCTTGAAAGTGGGGTCTTGGGTATTGCCTAGTTGTTAGTAAAGGTATACTTATACTTTTGGGACGGTAAAATATTTAAATGGAATAAAAGAAAATTATTCTATTATTTGTGGGACGGTAAAAGGAATGAAATAAACTTGAAAGTAAAGTTCTGGGCATGTATTGCACTCCTGGGTATTGTTAGTATTGTTAAAATGCTAGTGAAAGTATACTCCTACGTTTGGGACGGTGGAATAGATGGAGTATAATTTATTTAAGTTTTGGCATGCGAGGTGTGTTGAGTGGCCGCCCAAATCGGGCGTGAGCCTTGGGTTATGACTTTGTGTCATATTTCCCCCGTTGTTACTTGGGTTCTTATGGTTATGGTTTGGGTTTCGGGATCCCGGCTTCAGCTCTTTGATGCTGCTCAGTTGATACCTCTCAGATGGTTATATGTTTGATTCGAGAACCTTGGCTCAGTATCCATTTATGAGTGTTTATTTCCGCCTTATGTGTGGTATGATGAGTTGGCTTTGCCTCTCATGTTATGTGCTAAATGAATGTTTATTGACATTGTTCAATTACGAGTATCATTGCAGCATGTAACGTAGTTGCATTTTAGTAGCTTACTGAGATTCATTCTCACCCCTTATTTGTTTACTGTTTTAGTTAGAGGCGAGTCCAGGGGATAGGTCACTTCACATGGGAGGACGTCGGGTTGATAATCCATTTTGGAAAGTAAGTGTGGTTTATAGGTTACATTATATAAATGTATAACCTTTGGGGTAGTGTACCTGAGACTTTATCTGTGTATCACCTATTTTGTTAAAGTGTGGTGATTGTACATTTGTAAGTAAAGTGTGTAAGCCTTCGGGCTAAGTACTTTCGTTCGTGAAAGAGTTTGTTTGAAAGTTAAATGGAAGTCTTTGAACTTCGAGTGTGGATTTTGTTAAACTTTATGAAAGTATATTTCGAAATTTTTTCTAAAAGTGTTTTATGACGTCTTCCAATCGCGTCCCGAGCGTGGGGCCAAGTAGGACCACGGGTCTGGGGCGCGACAACATCATTACCACTCTTATAAATAAGAGACTTTTCAAATTCTTTTTCTTAGCTAATAGTAGTATTAGCTAATAGTATTAGTTACTATATAGGGTAACTATTATAGTTAACTACTATAGTAACTAATACTTATAATAGTAATAGTTACTATAATAGGTAACTATAATAGTTAACTATTACTTCCTACGTCCGAGAGTAAGAGCCCTATTTTCTATTTTGGTACTTCCTAGAGTAAAAGTCTTTTTCCAAAAATAGCAAAGAATATTTACTATTCATCTCACTCATTCTCTCTCCTACTTTACTTTTATACTCACAAACCAATCAATTTATTATTCCCTCCCACTCATTCTCTCTCCTAATTTACTTTTACACTCACAACACTTAGTTACTTCCATCATTCCATGCAAATGAGAGGTAGGACTCTTACTCCGGGACAGAGGGAGTAATATTTAACTATTTTATAACTAACTAATACTATTAATAGTATTAGTTAATTATAATAGTTAAATATAATTGTTAACTATAAAAGTTACTATATAAGTTAATTATTATTATTAATAGAATTAGTTAATCATAATTGTTACAATATATATTAAATATTACTATTAATTATATTATTTAATCATAATAGTTACTAGCATGTTAATTATTACTATTAATACCATTAAGTTTTTTGAAATATTGATACAACAAACTTAAATGTACTTCTAAATTAGTTAAAAAAAACATATTTATTACAACTATGTATAACCAAAGCTATGAAAATGTTTTGATTAATTTAAAATATACATATATTTTCAAATTAAATTATTATGTTAATTTATCAATTAAAAACATCAAAAAAGAAAAATACCAAAACATTAACGAAATAGATTCCCATGCGGAGCACGGGTTACCTTCTAGTACTATATAATTTTAGTAATTATATCTCTCACTTACATTATGTATCATAATAAAATAATTAATAGATTACAATAATTTCTAATGCAAGGTTAAAAGAGAAATTTACATATTTTTACCCAAAAAACACTATTTTTGAATAAAAAAATTGGTCTAAAATCGACGGTTATTTTGACTGAAGGCAGTATTTATTTTTGATAACATTTCACCAAAAATTTCTCTAATTAATTTTTAATTTTTAAATTAAGTTCACATTTATTAGTTATTTAATATGAATATATATATTTACAACTTTACCACATTTTTGAAAATAAATACTCATTTTCTAACGTCGGATAAAAATTATTTTGAAATAAAGCTATTAATTTCCATAGATAAAAACATATAAGTTATTTAAATTATTTGATCTGATTTAATTCAATGAAATAAAGAAAATGTATCGTGTGATAAGAAATATCATTCAATCACAGAAATACTTAGTAATGATTTATTATGTAAAGTTGTAATGGGGGATTATTACCCACTCCGTTTCAAAATACATGACGTTTTAATATTTTCAAGAAATATTTACTCTCATTTACCTAATATACACTTATTCATTAATGGTGAACGATCTCGTGTATCTGCATTTAAACTGCTTAGGACATTGGATTCCGTTAGGGGCACATAACTCTTTTTGATATGTATTAATTGCATTTTTAATATGTGTGTAGAAGTCTAAAACGACATGTATTTTAAAACAGCGTTAGTAATAATGATACATTTACTTCTTTCTTAGTACTCCCTCCATTCCAAAATACTTGTAGTTCTATCACTTTGCACACATATTAAGAAAAGTAATTAATCACACCAAATATACTAATTTACCCTTTGAATATTTCAAGTACCAAAAAATTGATTTTACAGTAACAACTACCTATCATAAATAAGGGCAATTTAGGCAAAGTGTGTTAATGTTTAATGGAAAAGTGCAAAACTATAAATATTTTGGGACAAAAAAATTTATCCTAAAACTGCATGTATTTTGGGACGGAGGGAGTATTAATTTATCCCTCTGTATCAAATTTTAAAGTTCTGTCATTTTAAAGAATACTTGATGTTCTATAATTTTTGAGAAATATTTGCTCTTATACGACTCACTCTCTCTAATTCATAATAAATGACGTTTTAAACGCATTCACACATCCTAAGAAATATAATTAATAAATATTAAAAAGAGACATATATCTCTAAAATATTCAGTTCCTTAGGCAATAAAATGCTTATATAAAAAATAGTTCACAATTAATGAATAAAGGTATAATAGGCTAACAAAGTAAATATATCTTGGTAATAGGAAAATGTCAAGTATTTTGGAACAAAAAATAGATACATGCATTAATTAATTGCAAATTATCTCTTGCATAAGCACTTAATTACTTAGAGCATCCACAATAGTAAAACGCTTTCAATGAGTTTTTTTGTGCTTTTAATATGACACATCATTTTTTAGTCACTAAATAAAAACATAAAGCAATTTCTACAATGATATAGCTTTTTCATGAGCTTTTTTGTGGCCCCTACATTCAACACTAAAAACAAAATAAATATAAATTATTGGTTAATATTTGGTGGACAACATGGGAAGAGGTAAAAATTTAATGAAAAAGCTCTTATAAAGAGCTCTTTCTACAAAGAGTTGCTCTTTAGTAAAGAGCTTTTTAACTTTTTCAAAAATGGTAAAAAGCTTTAGAGAGCTTTTTCATATGTGTAGGATATACATGTTCCGCAAACGTAGGGCGCGCGTGCTTCGCACGTGTCGCCTTTTTCCCGCGTCCGATCATCCCCGCGAACGCTGCACCTTTCTCTCCCGCGGGTACATCTCAGTCCCGCGGGATGCACCTTTCTCTCACGCGGACGCATCTCTGCTCCGCGGATTCATCTATCTCTCCCGCGGGCACATCTCAGTCCCGCAGGATGCACCTTTCTCTCCCGCGGACGCATCTCTGCTCCACAGATTCATCTATCTCTCCCGCGGGTACATCCCAGTCCCGCGGGATGCACGTTTCTCTCCCGCGATTTGCGGGTTAGTATCCCCTAAATACTTCCCACGATTAGACAAGGTCGGGGAAGTCTTCTATCCATCGGGATCCCCGAGGAGTAGTGGATTGGAGGCTAGAATAGCGAAGTTCGCCACGTGGCCCAATCATAGGGTGACACGTGGCCTAGTTAGGTTTAAAAGGGAGAACTACGGGATGGTCATCACACTTTGGAGTGCATGTGCGTTGCACATGCCTTTTGCTCCTTATGCCTATAAATACCCTACAAGGGATTCATTTGCAAGAAAAAAAAAAGGGCTGATCATACCATATTACATAATTTCTCTCTCAACGAGACCAAGTTCCGCAGTACTTGTCTCTCCCCGGAATCCTTCTAGTTCCTATTCTCGCTCCTCCTCTCTATTACTCTCCGGTGATCCATGTAACACCTCCCTACCTAGAATACTCTTCTACAATCTTATCAAACCCTAATATGATTTCGTAGGACTACCCTTCTACATTTGGCGACTCCGCTGGGGAGGTATTCATGAGTATTCACCGGATATCTCACACTCAACCACTGCTAGAATTTCTGCTGCCATGACTGCCGCAGTAGTACTATCTTACTGCAAAAAATGAAACATTCACAGCAAAGAGGAGGGGGAAACGACATCAACAAACCTTAAGAAGAATGGAGCTCATTCTGCTTACTGCTTCTTTTCCGGCGACTTTAATCTCCGGTCACAACTCCGACGATGGAAACACCAAATAGATAGCAGATCTGGACAGCCCTCTTGAAGAAGAATCCATCGCCACCTAATTGAGCATCATCGGCCTTCAGGGGCGCCGCCAGTGGCCTCCGTAAAAATCCGGTAACCCTCCACCATCGTCGTTCGCCGGCGACACTACGGAAAGAAAGTGAGCACCACAGAGGATACGCCTCGACTAGATGAAGACAATGGCGTAAAAATCCCCTTCAATGGAGCACAAACAAGCCACCGTGAACATCATGAAATTCGGGTAGATTTCCGCTTCTCCGGCCACCTTCGGTCACCGTTGTCCGTTTCAAGTCGTCGCCCTCAGCCTCGCGGTCGGCGATTGCGGCGATGGCACCTCGATTATGCACTTCCGCTTTGTAGACAGAGCGACGACCATCCGAACCTTTCACGAGAGAGTAGATCTCACTCTCTCGTACGCGTCTCACGCACTGGAAAAATATCTACCCTTATTGAGAGTAGATCTGACGCGATCCATCGATGTGTTAATATCTGTTTTGGTCCATGAGTTTCAGTCAGAGTGCAGAAAAGGTCCTTAAAATCCTGTGCCTAAACGACTATGGGAAATATATAACAGATTCAACGAACCTCGTTAAAATTGAGGTCTTTCAACTAACGGCCATTATCTCCGTCGAGTATTGAAGCCGTTAAATCTCAGATTCCGTTAGCTCTGTTATCTCCGCTAGAACCCGTTCGTCGGTTCCCCCAATTTTCAGGTGTGCTCTTCCCATTTACGCACTCCCTTTTTGCAAATTAACCTTGCACGATCATGATTTTTTCATATCTATTGCATGATCAATACGCTAAAAATATATGGTAGTTTTTCATGCCAAATTTAGTTATCTTTTTAACATAATCGCTTGTTTAAACTTAAAAAAAAACATAAATATGTGCTTTTGTTATGTTGTTTTACTCTAGAAGTGCACTCCGAAGCTTGCATAATTGCTTACAACAAATAAGATATGCTAACGTGTTATACAATGCACTTTATTCTCGCAAAATGTATTAATGTATTAAGTATAAATGAATTAAGAACTAGTTTACCGCTACTCTTTAGTATGCATGTAATATCTAGAATTACCTATACTTATTATTATTATATGAATATCGGTATTGTATACATCACATGATTGGTGATAAGATTTACAAGTATGACTATCACATGTTTGCATTAAAAGTGCCACTTATGCTTGAAATACATATATTAGTTTTAAATGCTTAAACTAGACTTAGACACTCCTTTATTTCATAAATACCTTAGTAGTACATTGCAAACACAAAAAGGGTATACAAAAAAAAAAGGAATCAAATCAAAATCACAAAAGAATTATACTCCCCATCCCCGAGACGAGCATCGGGAATATGGAGTGGGGGACAATAGGGATACATACTTGACATCCTCTACTTATACATCATTATCCTAACTACGCCCTTTACTTGTGTTATTGAAAATCACACTTTAGATAATATTATTGCTTAATAAATGGATAGCACCACATGCTCACTTTATTGTTTATTAGCGACCCGCTACTAGTTAATATATTCGTGAAACTTAGAATGATCCATCACACAATCAAGTTGTGAACCTTAAAGGTAGACATAACTCACAAATAGAATAGCGCTAGACTATGATTATCGTTTCAAACCTAATTCATTATGACTCTCTTCCTTATGAAATGTGCTATTCAACAACCTAAATTCCATCGTTAAGTATGCTTGTTTGTTCTACATGCTATGAAAATCTATTTGCCCATGCCATGACTATATTATTCTATATATTTAGGTAAACCGTAGTCACTTGTGCATCTGCTATATACATCTTGATTTATCTACGTCCGCACAAGCACGACATACTAGTTCATGCTTAGCAACTCACTTAATATACACAATTATGTTTCCTCAAATATTCAAAAATGCCCCCAAAAATGAAGAATATTTTATACTTGGTTCGTGGATTATTGTCTTTCATGTTTTTAGCCACTAGTTTATTCCCGCAATGAAACAATTTTATCTCCTGCACATGCACAGGGATAAGTTCATCTCCCGCAGAGGGACAGTCTTGTCTCCCGCAGAGAGACTTTTCCACACATGAACATTATCATCTCTTGCAAAGGGAACACCTCCTGTAGAAGGACAACCTTACTTCCCGCAGAGGGACTAACATACCTCCTGCATAGGGACAATTTCATTTCCCACAGAGGAACAAGTTCATATCCCGCTGAGGGATTATCTTATCACTCGCAAAGGGACAACCTTATCTCCCGCAGAGGAATTATTTTACCTCCCACGGAATGACAATTACAATACCCGCAAATGAGCAACCTCATTTCCGCAGATGAACTATTTTACCTCCCACGGAATGATAATTACAATGCCCACAAAGGAGCAATCTTATTTCCGCGGAGGAACTGACATAACGCCCACAAAAGAGCAATCTCATTTCCGCAAACGGAATTGACAATTACAACCCCCGCAAAAGAACAATCTCATTTCCCGCAGGAGAACTATCTTGTCTCCCGCAGAGAGACTATATTACCTCCTGCAGAGAGACTATCATATCTTCCGCAGAGGAACTATAATTTGTCTAAATAATTCTAGCAATGCAATACACATGGCATAATTGTTTCATGACTACAAGCATGTTTACATGTTCAACAACAATGTTATGACCAAATTGATTCACATTTATTTGCGGATAGGGTTGTGAAGCCATCAGTGCATGCAACGATCCCATTACTTGCGGATACATTTGTGGAGCCATCAGTGCGCGCAACGATCTCACCATTCGCGGATACGTCTGCGTAGCCATCAGCGCACGCGGTGATCCCACTATTTACGGATATGTTTGTGGAGCCATCAGTGCACGCAACAATCCCACTATTTGTGGATGCATTAGTGTAGCCACTAGTGCACACGATGATCCCACTTAAGGTTGAGACACCTCATAATAGATTTCAAAAAACCATTTTAAGGTTGAGACATCTCATAATAGATCTCAAAAATCATTTTAAGGTCGAGACACCTCATAATAGATCTCAAAAAACCATTTTAAGGTTGAGACGTCTCATAATAGATCTCAAAAACCATTTTAAGGTCGAGACACCTAATAATAGATCTCAAAAACCATTTTATGGTCGAGACACCTAATAATAGATCTCAAAAATAATAAAAAATGCGTGAATCGCAAAAGTACACAAATTGCACAAGTGTATAACTTACACATCCAAATGCGTAAATCGCAAGTGCATAAATTTACATCAAAGATGCAAAGAATTGCACAAATTTAAAAATGAATAAATGCACACTCAAAAGCGCACAAATGTGTCAAACATTTCTTTAAAAAATTAGCGAGACATCCGTACTCAGAAATGCGGGGAACTAAAATGGGATAATTTCATTTACTATCTCAACATGTTCATCCATCATACTCGTACTTTTCGCAGTAATCAATAAGAAACTGCTATACAAATTGGGATCCATGCACCAATTCTAACTTCGTGTCGCGATCATCCATACCCGCGACATGCTTTTCATTCTTGGCAGTGTGCTCAGGTTCCATACTAGTGTTGTGACTTACATATTCCACAATCATTTTGGAATATTATGCTACTTGTTTAGTGTCGTAACGAGCATAGTCCGCACTTAAAACAACAATTACGCACCTAAGTTTACTAGTGCGACCGACAAGGTCCGCACTCATTTTGGAATTTCCCATGTCGTTGCTCTATGCCCCAGGTACAACCTAGTGTTGTGACCTTTTAATCCACACTAGCTTCTGACTCGATCCAGTCGTGACCAATAAGATAAAAATCAGTTGTAGACTTGATGTTGTGACTTTCATATTCCCTATTAATCGTTCCCCCGACAAGTATAACTTTATTTGGTCTAGAAGCATCCAAGTCATCACAAAGTCTCACATTCACCAAATTTTGAGATTGAGCGTTGTCTTTCCACAGCTTCCCAAGCTTTCTAATCTTGGGTCCATGACCCACTTTAGCTTAGTGGCGTGTCGTTTTTGTCTGCATTAACCACAATGGTTTAGGCTCTATGCCTTATCTTTATCTTAGTACCGCGGCTGCTTAGCCTGCACTAACTTCTATGATTTAAGCTTTATGCCTAAACTTTAACATAGCGCAATGACATAAGAGTCCGCACTAGATATATCTCTTCAGCTTTATGCCTAAACATTATCTTAGTGCAGCGACATCAAACTCCACCCTAGTTATATCCTTGGACTACATGTTCAAATTTAAACTTCATGTCATGATAATAGCGTCCGTGTCGACTCTAGCATGCACGAGGCTTAAAAATTACAAGCCTTCCGTATATCAAACAAGTCAAGCAAATTGACCTCCACTACTATTATACTATTCACTGAATCGTTTTGCACTATTACTTAATGCAAAGTTGTATCCCGCAAACACAATCATGCGGGTATAACTTAGTTCATACTTGCTTGAACGTATCATTGAGTATGCATAACTAATCTCGTGGAGCTTACTCTGCATTATTGCTCATCGCGGATAATCATCCCAAAGTATTCTACAACACTCAACTTGAATCCGCACTTTTCATATCATCCAACACTATTACATCTTATGGGATTGTCATCCCGCATTATATAGTAGTCTTAACATAAAAAAAAAAAGTTACGAACTTCATATTAATCCTTTTTGGCCATCACATCTTACAACATATTATATGCCCGTGAAACTTCCAAACGAAGTTTCTCGCGCAGGGGGACTAATATGGGATAGATATCCCTTGTAGATACATCCCGCAGATCCACCCACGCAAACGTACTTGTTGAAACATGCCCTTTATCTCTATGGTCGATGTACTTGATTTCGTATTCAAGAATATCTATTTATCATGAGCAATATTTATGCGACGTATAGTTCAGTCATTGCAACTGTCCTCACAGTTTTACTATGTTATATATCATATTATTACCCCATCTAGCGCCTGCCTCACATTGTAAAACCTATCACGATAGACTTGTGTTTTGTGATGTCCCCTATATTGGAACAACATCAACTAAACAAGCCTAAGAGCAATATATTATGCGGATGTTGATAATCTAGTAGCCATATTAGCTACGTTGCTATTTTCATCCCACTTCTCTGAATAAGCATCCTGAATATATCTTCCCACGCATGATGTCCCGCAGATCAGCGTGCATCTTGCTATCTTGCATGCACGTATGAGACCCCTAATAATGTTTGAGTCTCACAACCATGACTATCAAGAAGTCGTACATGCTTGACGAGACTTTTATAAAAATTCTCCCCATAAACAGGGGGACTAACGAAGAATATATGTACCCGCAGGTGCATCCCTCATTATATTACAAGTGTACCAAGCCCGCTTATTCCGCGCTTCATTTGAGCACCTTGTTTTCTAACAAAACATCAGATTGTATAGTCCAAAGGCAAAGAACTTTCCCACGTATGCTCTTCCACTATAGTCCTTCGGCCTTATGCGCTTTCTCATATTCAATTTGTGCTCCAACAAACTACATTGATAGGAAGGAAAATCACCCCATTAAATATCAATTTCAAAAGTCTATCATGAGCCACAATTCTGGCCTCCTTGACTTCGAATTCATGACCGCACTATTTGTTATACCGCGATTATTCTACGAGTCAACCCACGACTTGGCAATTTCGAGAATGTATCCTCATTATCGATGAAAAAGGCTATCCTAAATTGAATTTTGCCTATATGACTACTATTGTAGCATGAAATACGTATGCCTACCTTTTGAACACGCTAATGTTGTGTTATGTTATCATTTACAGCTAGAAGTAATATATGAAAATGTTATTTGCGCGCCAAACTTCCAAAGGAAATTTCCCGCGCAGGGGGACTAATGTAGGATATACATGTTCCGCATATGTAGCACGCGCGTGCTTCGCACGTGTCACCTTTTTCCCACGTCTAGTCATTCCCGCGAACGCTGCACCTTTCTCTCCCGCGGGTACATCTCAGTCCCGCGGGATGCACCTTTCTCTCACGCGGACGTATCTGTGCTCCGCGGATTCATCTATCTCTTCCGCGGGTACATCTCAGTCCCGCGGGATGCACCTTTCTCTCCCGCGGACGCATCTCTGCTCCACGGATTCATCTATCTCTCTCGCGGGTACATCTCAGTCCCGTGGGATGCACCTTTCTCTCCCGCGATTTGCGGGTTAGTATCCCCTAAATACTTCCCACGATTAGACAAGGTCGGGGAAGTCTTCTATCCATCGGGATCCCCGAAGAGCAGTGGATTGGAGGCTAGAATAGCGAAGTTCACCACGTGGCCCAATCATAGGGTGAAACTTGGCCTAGTTGGGTTTAAAAGGGAGAACTGCGGGATGGTCATCAAACTTTGGAGTGCATGTGCCTTGTACATGCCTTTTGCTCCTTATGTCTATAAATTGTTGGGATTGGAGTCCTAAACTACGAGGAAGCAAAAGGGAGAAGGAGTTTAAGTCATGGGGAGTTGGTAGAGGTCAAGAGGAGTTCAAAGAGTAGGAAACAAGCAGCTACGGAGGGCTAAGTGGTCTCCGAGCAAAGACAAAAACAGAGAGGAACATTCTGATGGTTTGGGTGCTCGCCCACTCCGCCGGGCAGAAACTGAATTTTCTATTTTTGTTTCCTATTTTGATGCAATCTATTCCAAACTACTTAGGGTTTCCTTGTACACCTATATAAGCATAATTCCGTCCATAAACAAGCGTGCTTGATAGGAGAAAGTTAGGATACCAAAGGGAGCCACAAAATATTGTCTAGGAAGGGGCCGGAGACCTAGGAGAGCCATGGGGGGCGATCCTACAACCCGGCCATAACCGTGTTGTTTGTGTGTTCTTGGGGAGGTGTGATAATATGTATGAGAGATTGTTTATGGAGAGTAGCCATGCTAGATCTATGTGAGTGCATGTGCTAAAGTTGTAATCCTTCATATATTATTATAGTGATATCCTGGCTTGGTGCCCCCAGATGTAGTCATGTGTTGATGAACTGGGTTAACAAATCATGGTGTTCTTGTTCTTTCATATTATATTATCATGTGTTGATTATCTTCTCCATGTTGATGACTGCTAGTATGGGCTAGTGGATGCGGTGACCCCCCCTAATTCCCCAACAACTGGTATCAAGAGATTTGGTTTGAGATCTAGGAGAGATCCAAGATGAAGAAAAGAGACAACAGATTTTCGTGCAGCGCACGTGCAGAATACGTGCATTGCACGTTTAGGCTTTGTGCAACGCACGTGCAGATTTTGTGCAGTGCAGATTCTTCGTGTGGAAGACGTGCATGGTTAATCTGAGAGCTGCTAGGGTTTATGGTTGAAGCAAGAGACGTGCCAAATAGGTCAACGATCATGCGGAAGATCAGAAAGTCTAAATAGTTCGTTTGTTTCTTATAAGATCTGCAAAAATTTGAGGTGGGATTTGGAGATGCAGAGATCAAGATGGATCAGGAGGTGTTCAAGGGATCTTGGGGCAGTCAAGGTGGTTGGAGAAAAATATGAAAGAAAGGAGGAATGCATCAGGCACTTGCGTAAGCAACCGACGATGCAAAAGGTGAGTGGTATAAGCCAGTTAGACCACGTGGGAAGAGGGGGACTTCTCGCAAACGACGGATGGGAGATAGGAGGATATTGTACTCTACCGACAACATCAAATTCGTTCAGGTGGGAGCAAGAGGTGCGAAGACCGGCCTATTGGTGTAAAAACGGAGAGACATCAATGAACGGCATGTTAGGGGGGAGAGAGACTCAAAAGTTGCAACGCGGTGGGAGTCATGTGGCCCTAACAGAGAGCGACAAAATATCACATGAAGACAATGCAAGAAACAAGGTATGTCCGAGTTCTATGGGGAGCATTGCAAGGGGAGTGAATCTAGGAGGGAGAATGCAAAGTTAGTCTTGCAAAAAAATCAAGGTAGAAGTTGATTTGGGGAGGCAAGAAGAATCTAACACGGAGAGGTTGAAGCGTCGCTTGGTTTCAACTCGCCTTAATACTTTGGCGTAGAGGCTCATGGTGGAGGAGCATGGAGGCACAAAATGGTGAAAAGAGGAGGGCGTGGAGGCTCATGGAGACTCATCATTATCATAAAGGAGGAGATTAATGCCCGGCGTCACAATATGTGGTGGAGGTCATCTTCGTGGTGGGAGTTTGACGGGACGGTTTCTATGCTTATGGGTTTAGTCTCCAGGTGGGAGATTGTTGGGATTGGAGTCCTAAACTATGAGGAAGCAAAAGGGAGAAGGAGTCTAAGTCATGGGGAGTTGGTAGAGGTCAAGAGGAGTTCAAGGAGGAGGAAACAAGCAGCTACGGAGGGCTAAGTGGTCTCCGAGCAAAGACAAAAACGGAGAGGAACATTCTGATGGTTTGGGCGCTCGCCCACTTTGGGTTTGGGTGCTTGCCCACTCCGCTGGGCAGAAACTGAATTTTCTGTTTTTGTTTCCTATTTTGATGCAATCTCTTCCAAACGACTTAGGGTTTCCTTGTACACCTATATAAGCATAATTCCGTCCATAAACAAGCGTTCTTGATAGGAGAAAGTTAGGATATCAAAGGGAGACACAAAATAGTGTCTAGGAGGGGGCCGGGGCTTAGGAGAGTCATGGGGGGTGATCCTACAACCCGGCTATGACCGTGTTGTTTGTGTGTTCTTGGGGAGGTGAGATAATATGTATGAGAGATTGTTCATGGAGAGTAGCCATACTAGATCTATGTGAGTGCATGTGCTAAAGTTGTAATCCTTCATATATTATTATAGTGATATACTGGCTTGGTGCCCCCAGATGTAATCATTTGTTGATGAACTGGGTTAACAAATCATGGTGTTCTTGTTCTTTCATATTATATTATCATGTGTTGATTGTTTTCTCCATGTTGATGACTTCTAGTATGGGCTAGTGGATGCGGTGATCCCCCTAATTCCCCAACATAAATACTGTCGCGCCCCAGACCCGTGGTCCTACTTGGCCCCATGCTCGTGACACGATTGGAAGACGTTATAAAATACTTTTTAAAAAAAATTTCGAAATGTACTTTCATAAAGTTTAACAAAAACACACTTGAAGTTCAAAGACTTCACTTAACTTTTAAACAAACTTTACAACCAACTTTCACAACGAAGGTACTTAGCCCGAAGGCTTACAAACTTTTAAGCAAATGTACATACACCAACATGATCCAATATAGGTGTGACAACAGAAAGTACGGGTACTCTACCCAAAAAGGTTTCACATTTACATAATGTAACCTCAACAAAAATGTCCCAACTCTTACCACTCCAACGTCCTCCCGTGCCAAGTGTCCTATCCCCTGAACTCGACTTTATCTAAAACAGTAAACAAATAAGGGTGAGAATGAATCTCAGTAAGCTACTAAAATGCAACTACGTTACATGCTGATATGATAATCATAAAGGAACAATATCAACAAGTAATCATATAGCATATAGCACATAACATGAGAGATATCATCAACTCATATACCACAATTACCACATAGCCCACACTCCGGTGGATACCAAGCCAAGGTTTACCCAACAACATAACTGTCTGAGAATACCATCTGAGAAAACCATCTGAGCAGCATAAATAGCTGAAGCCGGGATCCCGAAAACCAAACCATAACCAATAGAACCAAGTAACCAGAGAGGGAAATATGACACAAAGTCATAACCCAAATACTCACCAAAGGGAGAAATTCATCCCATCCAAGGCCAATCTGGACTGGGGAAACAAAGAAGGCGCAGTGGACACCTTATAGTGAACTTGGCTTGTGTGCCACTATAATTCTTCCACCGCCTGACTCAAAAGCTACCAATGGAAAACCTTATAGTGGACTTACCTGTACCACTATAATTTTTCCATTGGCTGACTCCACAACAAGACCAGCTGGACTTTTCACAAGAAGCACAGTAATGAATATTTGTTAAACAAAATCCGGGGCATTTAATCCAAGAAGGAACTAAGCCAAATACATCACAAGATGCACACGAAAGATTTCTCATAAAGAGTCCATAATAAGGAAATTTAGTCACAACCCAATCTTTTTCATCAACGACATAAAAGTCATACACATTCACGTTTGGATCCTAAACAACCCCAAGGACTACACAAACAATTGTCCTCTTGTACCCAAGTTAAACAAACTATCAAACCTGAAAAACAGGGGGGGGGGTGCGCACGCCCCACCCAAAAGGGTGCGCGCGCTCCCTTTCATCAGAACCTCACAATTTTTGGCCAACTAAGGGTGCGCGTGCCCCACCCAAAAGAGTGCGCACGCTTCCCTTGATCAGACACTTTGCCTAAGTTGGTAACCATGGGGTGCGTGCGCCTCCTTATTTAGGGTGCGCGCGCCCCCGCCCTTTTTGGGCCAAATCCCAGATTTCTTCCTTAGTTCATTTTTACTCCTTCCGTCCCAAAAGTATAACACAAATACTACATAACTCTGGTAACTTTCATTAAGGTTACAACTTGGTTTCTAAACCATTCCAACACCCAGCTAAAACCAATTCTATATACCCCCTTTATCCCAAAATTATAAGTATAACAAATATTACCCAAATCACAAAATTAACAAGTAGAAGTATCAAATATAGCATATATGACTATTTTAACATTTAAAGGGGAATTAGTAACTTACCTAGTTCCGTAAAAAGTACCGCTGAAATAAGTTTTGTTCGGCTAGAAATGACCTATTCGACGCCCTGATCATTTTTATATAATTAGTTTTTAAAACGGGTAAGTAAATAAAAAGAATTAAATCGAAATGGGTTGAACATACCTTTTCTTTCTTAACCTAAGTTGAACGAGAGAAAGTTGCAGAAGTTTATACACAGTGAAAGAAGGAGAAAGCAAATTGCTTTATAAAGGGTTTTTACCCACTTTCTCATTTTAGTCACCCAAGTTCCGATTTTAACACTTTAGCCCCTTAACTTATTTTTTCCAACAAGGACCCTAAAGTTTCAACTTAATCATTTAACTCCTTTAATCATTATTTTTACTAACTAAGTAAATAACACAAATAATCAAGTAAGATTTGCAAATCATAAAATATGATGCAACACATAAAATGCACACATAAGTCAAATAAAAACCCCAAAAATATAAAATAAATAGGGACGGGTTTTGGGGTCGCTACAATCACTCCCCCTTAAAAAAAATTCGTCCCGAATTTTAGAGTTACTTACCGAGGCCCTCAAACAACCAAGGGTACTTCCTCTCGATCTCTTCCCGAAGCTCCCAAGTCGATTCCTCCCATTGTGATTCCCCCACACAACTCGAACAAGAGGAATACTTTTGTTTCTCAATTCTTGCACCTTCGAATCAATGACTTGGACTGGATACTCCTCATAAGACATACTCGGCTCAATATCCTCGGGTACCTCAGATAGAACATGAGAAAGATCATATACATACTTCCGAAGCATAGAGATATGAAACACATTATGGATCTTATCAAGAGAAGGATGTAATGCAAGACGATAAGCCCGATCTCCCACTCTTCCAAGAATCTCAAATGGACCAATATACCTCGGAACAAGCTTGCCTTTCTTTCCATATGCTTGAGGAAGTTGACTCCGAGTGAGCAGAATTATCCTACCCATGATATGGAGCTTGCAGCTATTGTCTTTGCATTGCACAAGTGGAAACATTATCTTTATGGGGCAAAGTTTGAGATTTTCACAGATCATCAAAGTTTGAAGTATCTTTTCTCCCAGAAAGAGTTGAATAATAGACAACGAAGATGGATGGAGCTGTTGAAGGATTATGATTGCACATTTCTTATCATCCAGGCAAGGCAAATGTGGTAACTGATGCTATTAGCCGGAAGTCTTATGTAGCTTCATTGATGGTACGGGAATGGAAGATGTTGGAGGATGCTCGAGATTGGAGTCCTTATGAATCAAAGCATGGAGCTATTTTTGCGAACATTCGAGTATTACCAACTCTAGTTCAACAAATAAAGGAAGCTCAGAAGGATGACCCGAATTGGTAAAGATTATGGATAAAATTAAAGATGGTAAATTTGAGGATTTCTCCCTCAGTTCTGAAGGGGTATTAACTTTCAGAGGTCGATTGTGTGTGCCTAATGTTGATGGGATTAAACACCAAGTTCTTGATGAAGGCCATAAATCAAGGTATACTATTCATCCCGGGAGTACTAAAATGTATCAGAATTTGAAGCAACACTTTTGGTGGAATAATATGAAGAGGGAAATAGCGGATTATGTATCCAAGTGTTTAACATGTCAACAAGTTAAAGCTGAACATCAAAGGCCCGCAGGATTGCTTCAACCGTTAGAGATTCCGGAATGGAAGTGGGAACATGTTACTTTGGATTTTGTAACAGGGTTACCTCGTACTCGAAGAAGGTTTGATGCGGTTTGGGTGATTGTTGATAGATTGACAAAGTCTTCTCATTTTCTACCTATTGATATTGGGTGTAAGTTACTAATACTGTCGCGCCCCAGACCCGTGGTCCTACTTAGCCCCACGCTCGGGACACGAGTGGAAGACGTTATAAAATACCTTTAGAAAATTTTTCGAAATATACTTTCAGAAAGTTTTAACAAAATCCACACTTGAAGTTCAAAGACTTCCACTGACTTTCAAACAAACTTTCACAATGAAACTATTTAGCCCGAAGGCTTACAAACCTTTATACAAATGTACAAACAACGACATTATCCAAAATATAGGTGTTACAAGATGATGAAGTCAAGGAAACTCTACCCAAAAGGTTATACATCTATGTAATGTAACCTTGACAAAACTCATATCCCAAACTCTTACCACCACGACGTCCTCCCGTGCAATTATCCTATTCCCTGGACTCGCCTTTATCTAAAACAGTAAACAAATAAGGGGTGAGAATGAATCTCAGTAAGCTACAAAAATGCAACTACGTTACATGCTGATATGATAATCATAAAGAAACTATATCAACAAATAATCATATAGCATATAGCACATAACATGAGAGGCTCCCTATCGCCAACCGTCCCATACCGGTTGGAAATAACGACCAACTCATCATACAACACATAAGGCGGAAATAAACACTCATACGTGGATACTGTGAGCCAAGGTTCTCGAAACAAACATAGCCATCTGAGAATACCATCTGAGAAAACCAGTTGAGTAGCATAATTAGCTGAAGCCGGGATCCCGAAAACCAAACCATAACCAATAGAACCAAAGTAACAACGGGGCAGCATCAATAGCTGAAGCAGGTTCCGGAACCATATAACACAACAACAACAATAGCGGGTGAAAATAGCACAAAGTCATACCCCTAAATGCTCACGCAAGGGAGTGAGTTCATCCCATCCAAAGCCAATCTGGACTGAGGATAAAGGTACCAGTGGACAACCTTATAGTGAACTTGGCTTGTGTGCCACTATAATTCTCCCACTGCCCGACTCATGGTACCAATGGAAAACCTTACACTTCAAAAGATGCAAACACTTTACTCATAAAAGAGTTCACAACATTGACATTAGGTCACAACACAATCCTTTATTAATGACATTAAGTCACCTCACAAGCTTGCACCCATTCACAATTAATTCAAAACACATCAAAAGGATGTTCCACAATACCCATTTAATACTTAGTTAAATTCAACATCCCAACTCATTTGTTCACAAATGAACTATTAACAAACACTAGAGTGTTCCACGGTGCCCAACTAAGTCAACTAGAATAGTACTACGGAACCTAGACCGAGACTACACCTTGATCTTAAACCTCAACAAAAAGATAACCATTATGATCTGGAACCATGCGTCCAATAGATCCATTTCATAGTACTCGAAAAGAGCTTTCCAACGATAGTTTACACATCCAAAACGGAGTCCGGACGAAGAAGTTATGGACTCCGGAAGATTGAACGTAAAACGGACAATTTTATAAAATGTTCGGCCGCACACATTCAAACTCCCTGTTTTGGGGTCCGATTTTCACTCCTTTCGTTCTAAATCTTAGGAGTACCTATATATACTTCCATCCTAACATTTAAAGACAAGAAAACTCAACTTCCGTCCCACAAATAATAGTATAATTTTTATAATATACTTATTTAACATTTAACTCAAGTTAATATTTTACCGTCCCACGAGTAGGAGTATACTTTCAAACACTTATACTAACATTCTCAAGTATATAAACATACTCCATATACATCCTAGCATATAAACCAAGTCACTTATCCAGTATAATTATACTCCCTTTGTCCCAAATAAACAAGTATCACAAATAAATTCTTTTCACAATAATTTCACCACATATTACACATATAGCAAATATATGACCATTTTACTATTTAAGGGGAATTAGTAACTTACCTATTTTCCGGAAAAGTATCGAGAAAATAATATTTGATCGGGTAGAAATGGCCTACTCAACGCCCTGATCATTTTTATATAATTACTTTTTAAAACGGGTAAGTAAATAAAAAGAATTAAATCGAAATGGGTTGAACTTACTTTTTTCTTCGTGGATACAAAGAGAGTAAATGGAAAAGAAAGAAATTGAAATGTTGCACGCAGAGAGAGAAGAGGTGAGGAGATAAGTATATGAAGATTTTTATAGAATTTTCACTTTGGTCCCTCTACTTTTACTTTGAGCAAATAAGCCCCTGAACTTTAAAGTTACACTTTGGACCCTAAAGTTTCAACTAACTCATTTATTCCTTTTAACAAAATTTCTACTAACACTTTAACTAACATATATACTCAAATAATATATGCGAGTCAAGAAAATATTATTTAACACATAAAAAAAATGCACACATAATTTCCATTTAAATATTAGAAAATTAGGGTGGATTTTGGGGTCGTTACAATCACTCCCCCTTAAAGAAAATTCGTCCCGAATTTTAGGGTTACTTACCACACGAATCAAACAAACTTTACAACCAACTTTCACAACGAAGGTACTTAGCCCGAAGGCTTACAAACTTTTAAGCAAATGTACATACACCAACATGATCCAAAATAGGTGTGACAACAGAAAGTACGGGTACTCTACCCAAAAGGTTTCACATTTACATAATGCAACCTCAACAAAAATGTCCCAACTCTTACCACTCCAACGTCCTCCCGTGCCAAGTGTCATATCCCCTGGACTCGCCTTTTTCTAAAACAGTAAACAAATAAGGGTGAGAATGAATCTCAGTAAGCTACTAAAATGCAACTACGTTACATGCTGATATGATAATCATAAAGGAACAATATCAACAAGTAATCATATAGCATATAGCACATAACATAAGAGATATCATCAACTCATATACCACAATTACCACATAGCCCACACTCCGGTGGATACCAAGCCAAGGTTTACCCAACAACATAACTGTCTGAGAATACCATCTGAGAAAACCATCTGAGCAGCATAAATAGCTGAAGCCGGGATCCCGAAAACCAAACCATAACCAATAGAACCAAGTAACCAGAGAGGGAAATATGACACAAAGTCATAACCCAAATACTCACCAAAGGGAGAAATTCATCCCATCCAAGGCCAATCTGGACTGGGGAAACAAAGAAGGCGCAGTGGACACCTTATAGTGAACTTGGCTTGTGTGCCACTATAATTCTTCCACCGCCTGACTCAAAAGCTACCAATGGAAAACCTTATAGTGGACTTACCTGTACCACTATAATTTTTCCATTGGTTGACTCCACAACAAGACCGGCTGGACTTTTCACAAGAAGCACAGTAATGAATACTTGCTAAACAAAATCCGGGGCATTTAATCCAAGAAGGAACTAAGCCAAATACATCACAAGATGCACACGAAAGATTTCTGATAAAGAGTCCATAATAAGGACATTTAGTCACAACCCAATCTTTTTCATCAACGACATAAAAGTCATACACATTCACGTTTGGATCCTAAACAACCCCAAGGACTACACAAACAATTGTCCTCTTGTACCCAAGTTAAACAAACTATCAAACCTGGAAAACAGGGGGGTGCGCACGCCCCACCCAAAAGGGTGCGCGCGCTCCCTTTCATCAGAACCTCACAATTTTTGGCCAACAAAGGGTGCGCGCGCCCCACCCAAAAGAGTGCGCACGCTTCCATTGATCAGACACTTTGCCTAAGTTGGTAACCATGGGGTGCGTGCGCCTCCTTATTTAGGGTGCGCGTGCCCCCGTCCATTTTGGGCCAAATCCCAGATTTCTTCCTTAGTTCATTTTTACTCCTTCCGTCCCAAAAGTATAACACATATACTACATAACCTTGGTAACTTTCATTAAGGTTACAACTTGGTTTCTAAACCATTCCAACACCCAGCTAAAACCAATTCTATATACCCCCTTTATCCCAAAATTACAAGTATAACAAATATTACCCAAATCACAAAATTAACAAGTAGAAGTATCAAATATAGCATATATGACTATTTTAACATTTAAAGGGGAATTAGTAACTTACCTAGTTCCGTAAAAAGTACCGCTGAAATAAGTTTTGTTCGGCTAGAAATGACCTATTCGACGCCCTGATCATTTTTATATAATTAGTTTTTAAAACGGGTAAATAAATAAAAAGAATTAAATCGAAATGGGTTGAACTTACCTTTTCTTTCTTAACCTAAGTTGAACGAGAGAAAGTTGCAGAAGTTTATACACAGTGAAAGAAGGAGAAAGCAAATTGCTTTATAAAGGGTTTTTACCCACTTTCTCATTTTAGTCACCCAAGTTCCGATTTTAACACTTTAGCCCCTTAACTTATTTTTTCCAACAAGGACCCTAAAGTTTCAACTTAATCATTTAACTCCTTTAATCATTATTTTTACTAACTAAGTAAATAACACAAATAATCAAGTAAGATGTGCAAATCATATAATATGATGCAACACATAAAATGCACACATAAGTCAAATAAAAACCCCAAAAATATAAAATAAATAGGGACGGGTTTTGGGGTCGCTACAAATACCCTACAAGGGATTCATTTGCAAAAAAAAAAGGGGCTGATCATACCATATTACATAATTTCTCTCTCTACGAGACCATGTTCCGCAGTACTTGTCTCTCCCTGGAATCCTTCTAGTTCCTATTCTCGCTCCTCCTCTTTATTACTCTCCGGTGATCCGTGTAACGCCTCCCTACCTAGAATACTCTTCTACAATCTTATCAAACCCTAATATGATTTCGTACGACTACCCTTCTACATCATAAAAATGAAAAAGCTCCCATTGTGCTCTTAAATACTTGGATTCTTTTAAAAGTGCATAAGTCTTTTTTATATAATAAATATACAATTATTAATATTTGTGAAAAAATTAAAATAGAGAGAGTATTAATTCGTTTTATTAAATTAAATACAAATTCTAAAAAATGAACAATGAAATTGTAGTATAAGTATTAGCAGTACATTAGTAGAAAGTTAACAATGGAGTAGGTTAATGGAGTAGGGTAGTAATTATTTTCACATGCAACAAAGTGCTGCTCCCAATGTACACTACTCTTTGGGTTTCACGTTTCAACAGGTACAATTTCACTGAAAACAAGAGATTATTGTGTAAATAGAAAAACAACTATGCAAACAGAAATTCCCGTAGTAATTACGGGAGGTTTACATTACCTGAGGTTGTTTACACAAAAAAATTGTGTAAATAATTAAGTGTGGTCAACAAACCAGGTACAATTCATATGCATATTCAATGCTCCAAAAAAGGTCTTGGTCAGAGTTAGTAATTAGTTACCCGTTTTTAACGCTGTTACATTATTAAATAACTTTCATAAACGCGGTTTCGTGTATAAGTGTAAAAAATGAGCGGGGAAACAAAAGTAAAAACTGTGCTAAAGTTTACTTCTGCCATTATACAAGTAATAGATAGTATAATTAAAGGGGGAAATAGTAACTTACTTGTTATAAAAATAACATCGAGGAAACTCACTTTTAATCAACTACTCCCTCCGTCTCCGTCCCAAAATGATATTCATACTTTTTTCGTTGTTATTGCGAAGGAACTTTGAGCAATATTTCTATGTTGATATAATTACCGTAATGAAAATCTAAAACTTGGTATTGATAGTATTGTTGATGGTGTACAAATAACAAGTTTTAGATTTTCATTAGGACAATTAAATCAACCTAACATTATTGCTCAAAGTTCTTTCGCAATAACAGCGAAAAAAGTATGAAGATCATTTTGGGACGGAGGGATTATAAATTATCTACTCAATCTCCACAACACCACGGTGAAATCCGATCAACAAACGGATATCAAAATCTTAAGTTACGAACACGGTCAGAATTCTCCCCGCTCTCCCTCCCTGGTATGCTTTTTCCTAAGCTTGTAGCCTTGTAATGTTGTTTTGAAATAACAGAGTACTCCCTTTGTTTCAAAAAATACATGTCGTGTTAGACTTCATCACACATATTAAGAAATGTAATTAATACATATAAAAAAGACTTGTTTACCCTTGAAAGAATCCAATTACCTATGCAATTAAATGCTTAAACAAGAAATAGGTTGCAATTAATGTATGGTGGTATAATTGGTATATAAGAGAAAAAAATGTCTCGAAATTAGTAAACTGTCAAGTATTTTGAAACAAAATTGAACTCCTAATATGTATTTTGAAACGGAAGGGTACTTTATTTGTTTGGAAAAGAGTGAATAAGGTTGAGGGAGTCGGTTTAGCCTTTTCAGTAAATAGCCAACGTGGTCATCAATTGTAGGTGACACATGCATCTTTTTATTCCATATTCATTTAACTTATTATTAGTATTTTTTCCTACCGTTTCTTTCTCTCTCAGTTAACTCTTTTACATTTTCATGAGTGTGTGTACGTAAGAAGCACACTTAATAAAGAATACTACACACTAGCTCACAATCCCTGTCAATAAAATTGGACCAATTAAAATTAAGCACAAGTCAACCCACTTAAAACTAGTCAACAATGTAGGCTTTACGATTTCTTTCTTAATAGGGAATTAGGAAGATCAACCAAAAATTAATTTTTTCCCCAAGCCCATTCACGGTCAAAGAAGGTAAAAGTTATTTAGTGAGGTGGCTAATAATTAAATAAATTCAACTATTGCGATTGGTTGAATCATATTCAAATTAAACAGCTTATATTAGACGTTTTACATGTTCAAATTAAGCATATAAATGTTCTTTTGAATGTCCTAAATGTCTAGTTTACTCAGCTTCTTTCGGATCCGAATTTCGAGTTTTATACAAAGAGTTATGATCATTTTATTACAAGGTGTACAAGCTAGACGAAAATTAATTGTACTATTAACTCATTTCTATATTTTTGTGTTTTAACATTTTATATTTAAATATTGAAATGTCACAAAATATCATAACACACATTTATGTGAAATAATATACCTAGGCAAAAGTAAATAAAAATGAATAAATAGTACCTACTCATGCATATTTTAATGCAAGCATGCCAATGAATGCATATGAAATGGATGAATCTCGGGTGTTACTAGACCCACTTGTCATACTCACAACAAAAACTTCCTACCCACTTTCTCTCCCTTACATTACTTTTTATACTCACAACATTTGTTTTTTCTTAATCCTCGTGCAAAGTCAAACTAAAAACCTTAAACTGGGACGTAGTATTTTTTTTAATTAAATTAACTTTATAAGGACAAAATTGTTCAAAACATTGCTCATACTACCATTTGTGGAATTCTGCAACTAACGTTAAACTAAGACACATCAAAAAGAAAAGTAAGAACTTTAAATTGAGACGGATGAAGTATGTTTCTTTAATTTAAAAAAAAATGAGTCTTGGCACAAGAATTAAGAAAATAATTGAAAATGTGATGTTGTAAGTGTATACTCCCTCCGTCCCATCTTAAACCTTAAAAAAAAGTTGGCACAAGAATTAAGATGAGAATCTTTATATTATAAAATATAGATAGTGGGGTAGAGTGTTGTGAGTATAGAAAGTGGGTAGGAGAGAGAAAGTGGGGTAGGGAATAGTTATTGGATAGTTGTTATGTGTATGACATGTATGTCTCACTAAATAAAAAAGTATAAATAACTTTCCTTTTTGGATTTTGAAGTTTAAGTTGGGACACCCAAAAGGGAAATTTTTGAAGTTTAAGATGGGACGGAGGGAGTATAGTTGAGTGGGAGAGAGAAAGTGAGGTAGAGAATAGTAAGTGGATAGTTGTTGTGAGTATGACAAGTGAGTCCTACTATTTAAAGAATATTAAAACATTTTCATTCTGAAACTTTGTAGAACTAAAATGAGATTTTTTATAGATTAAAAAATCTCATGTCTCAAGGGTACACATTCAAAGGGTTATTTAGGGTTATTTTTGGACATTTTGGCCTGTTCATGAATCTCGCACGTTGATATAGCTCGCATTGCATATCGGCCGTCCACTTCGCCCGACTTGTGTACAGTTTTAGTAAAACTTTGGCCCCATACCCACATTTCTATAAATAGCATAGCTAGCCATCTCCCCATACATATAAGTAAAAAGAAGTTAGCAACAACAAATCAAAGCAATTCCCCCTCCCCCACCTCCATCCATGGAAATGCTGCACCATTTCCGCTCTTTGTTACCTTTGTTATTTCCTACCCTCGTCTTCTTACTGCTAACAATCAAACACCTCAAAAAGTTGAGATTGCCTAAACAAAAATTACCCCCAGGCCCAAAGAAACTGCCCTTAATCGGAAACTTGCACCAGTTATCACTCCTTCCCCATCGTTCCTTCAGGGAGCTGGCAAAGAAACATGGACCCATTATGCATCTACAGCTCGGTGAAATTCCCGCCATAATCATATCATCACCAGAAGCAGCTGAAGAGGTTTTAAAGAAGCACGAAATCACGTTCTCCCAAAGACCGATACCCATTATTGTTTTTGGCATGTCTTATGGCGACACGGGCATTGTTTTTGCCCCTTATGGCAACCACTGGAAAAAAGTGCGAAAAATTTGCTCCACGGAGCTCTTGAGCTCTACGCGGGTCCACACTTTCAAATCCGTCAGAGAAAACGAGGTTTGGAATTTGATTGAATCCATCAGAGCAAAGGCTACAGTTGGAGGAAAAGCGAGTATTTTGATTAATTTTAGTAAAGAAATTTGGCAGCTCAGTACCCGTATAACTAGTATGGCAGCCTTTGGGTACGATTGTAAAGAAACTGATGCTGTCATCTCCTTGATCAGGGATGCAGTAGATAGTGCTTTTCAGATTGCTGATACGTTTCCTTCGCTCAAACATGTTGCAGAGATATTTACGGGGGTTAAACCGAAATTTAATAAGTTGCATATGAGGCTGGATAATGTTCTCAACAACATTATCAATGAACATATAGCTAGAAAGTCAGAAGAAGGTTGGCAGGAAGATCTCGTTGATGTTCTTCTTAGGCTCCATAATTCAAATGAACATCCTATCTCAATGACCAGCCTCAAGGCAACTATCTGGGTAAGTCCATTCAAAGATGTTACTCCATCCGTCACATACTAAGGTTCTAAATTACTTTCGTTTTTAGTTTGTCTTAGACTAAGTTCTTAGTTGCTTTATTACTTAAAATGGATTATGGGACTCACTTGCCGTTCTCACAACAAACACTCTCTACCCACTTTCCCACATCTACAACAAAAACTCTCTACCCACTTTCTCACTCATATTTTACTTTTCAATACTCACAACATTTATTTTTTCTTAATCCCCGTGTAAAGTCAAACTAAAAACCTTAATCCGGGACGGATGGAGTATGTTTTTTTTTTTTTTTTTTTCGGATTTCAGTTAAGTAATGTTCGTCTAATGTATACTCCCTAGCCATAAATATAAGCAAAAAAGACAATTTTTTGGGCCTTAAATATAAGCAAATTTCATCAGTTTCAATACAAAACTCATACAATGTAATTTTATTTAATACTATTCTTTTATAAACAATACAGTTACTCATTTTCATATATATGTGCACATTTACTACACATTTAATAAGAGGATATATTAGTAATTTTAACATGTTTTCATTGTTAAAATTAAGATAATTAAATAACTTTAACTACCTTCTTAATATACGTGTTTTTTTTTTATATATTTTTTTGCTTGTATATGTGGCCGGAGGGAGTACATGAACATAATATAGTACCTATGTGGTTAATTCAGGAAATTCTTTCAACCGGGACGGACACTTCATCAACCACCATAGATTGGGCAATGTCAGAACTGATGAGAAGCCCGGATGTAATGAAGAAGGCACAAGAAGAGGCACGTCGTGTCCTCCTTCCAGCAGCAGGAGGAAAGCAGAGAACAAAAGTAGACGAAAACGCCCTTCAAGATCTCGTCTATTTAAGGTTGGTTATCAAGGAAACTCTGAGGCTTCATCCCCCAGTGGCCTTGGCACCAAGACAATCAAGAGAAAGGTGTCAGGTGAGTGGATACGACATACCCGCCAAAGCTCTAGTCCTTATAAATGTAAGCGCATTAGGTTCAAATCCAGAATGGTGGGGGGACGATGCTGATAAATTCAAGCCGGAGAGGTTTGACGGGTCCCCCATCAATTACAACGGTAACTTTTTCCACTACCTCCCGTTCGGGTCAGGGAGAAGGATTTGTCCAGGGATGACGTTTTCTAATACAGTTATGGAGCTTGTACTTGGTTTGTTTCTTTGTCATTTTGACTGGAAACTCCCCGATGGGATCAAACCAGAAGAGGTGGACATGGCTGAAGAGTTTGGGGTAACAGCTCTCCGGAAGAATCCTCTTTACCTAATTGCTACACCAATATGAATTTATCATGCTGCACGCTCTGTTTCATGATTTTCTCTACTCTATACTACATTATGTTTGTTGACTTCCAATGTATTCCATTTCTTCCAAAGCTATTTTATTAGCTCCTATTTTGTTGTTATTGTAATCAACGTAGTAGTTTGCTTGAAAATCCGGTCCGCTACATGATCACTATGCATTAGTCCATTGAGGACAAACACAAACCGTGGTTGAATTACTCCAAGGGTGATCACAATCTCCCCTATTCAATAATTCCTCTATCCCAGTTTAAGGTTCTTACTTTCCTTTTTGGTATGTCCCAATTTAAGGTTCTTAGTTCTAAAATGACAAATGATGAATAGCGTTAGAGCAATTGAACAAGACTTGATAAGAAAAGCGAGCAATCACAAGAACACAGATTTACGTGGTTCACCAACTTGGCTACGTCCACGGGGAGGGGAGAGAATATTATTATCAATCTGGAGAATTCTTTACGAAATCTCTCTGTTGTTTAATCCTTTAACTCGGCGTCTCAAATTCAAAGGCATTAACCCAACAATCTCCACCTTGACTTTGAATCTCCATGGCAACAAACCTTTTCTCCCCCCTCGCCTCTTCTGCTATCTAATAGCTGCGAACATTCTGCAAGTCCAAACAGTGTTGGAACTTGCTTCCCGTCTCGGGTTTTGTGAATATGTCTGTAGGGTTGTCCGCCGTCCCTACCTTCATCTTTACCCATTTCTCATCCCTTAGGAAATGATATCTGACACCAATGTGCTTGGTCCTCTCTTGATCCTTGGCCAAACAAATCGCGCTCAAACTATCGCAATAAATACTAGCCTGATCCTGATGTATCCCAAGATTGCTGATCAATCCCTTCAATCATATTCCTTCTTTAGCGGACTCTGTCAATGTCACGTATTCTGCTCTTGTTGTAGACACCGTCACTGTTGCCTGCAATGTAGCCTTCCAACTGACAACTGACCCACCAAGCGTGAATATATATCTGGTCTTCGATCTTCTTGTATTAACATCACCCAATTTTGAGAAACCTTCGACTGCACATTCTGTCCCATCTCCATAGATGAGTCTGACGTTGCTGGTGCGCACTGTAGCATACATCAAACTACCAACTCACTAGCATAGGATACTCGAGCCATATACTCTTTCTCCTCAACCGATTTGGGCCCAAACGCGACTGTCCGTGCATTCACTGCACCCGGAGTGTCTATAGCCTTAGCTGTTGACCTACCAAACCTCTCTGAAACTTTCTTGATGTATCTTTTCTAGGATAAGAACAGTTTCCGTTTGGCTCTGTCTCTATAGATCTCCATACCCAGAATTCTCTTCGCGTTACCCAAACCCTTCATCTCTGCGACCAATAAGCCTTTCAGCTTCTGAATCTCTGACTTCTTGACTGCTGCTATCAAATAGCTGTCAAATCCTTTGTACCGCTGCCTAGACGATTGCTTCAATCTACAAACTTGATCTTCCTTACCAGGAACTTGGAATCCTTCCGACTCTGTCATGTATATCTCTCCTTCTATTGCTAGCAACACTCTGATCGAAGTGTGTCTGACCACTGTTGAGAAGATCCCATTGTAGTCCACCCCCTCTCTCTGTGTGAAACCCCTTGCAACATCTCGAGCTTTATACTTTACCTCTTCTGCCGGGGACATCCTTTCCCTTTTCTTGAAGATCCACTTGCAAGTCACAATCTTCCTGCCTTTTGGCCTTGTAGTCAACTTCCAAGTCTGATTCCTGTGAAGAGACTCCATCTCATCACCCATAGCCGCATACCACTGAGATGACTCTGAACATGTATCTGCTTTATTGAAAATAGAAGTTTCCGCAAGAACGGGCTCTACTTCCTCAGTAACCTGCAGTACATAAGACACCAAGTCTTCAAATCCATTCCTGAAATTAGCTCTTCTAGACCTTCCTTGTGCTAACCCATGTTCTTTAGGAACTGAACTTGAACTTTCTGGTGCTTCAGTCTTTGTCTCTGTTGTTGGATCCTGATTAACATCTGACTATGGGACAACTAACTCTTCAGTATCTTGTTGCTCCACCTGTTTTTCAACATCTGACTGTGGGACAACTAACTCTCCAGTATCTTGTTGCTCCACCTGTTTATCAACACCGCCAACACTTGAAATAATCATGGATTTACCAGTCCATACCTCATAGGGAACTTTGAGGCCAATACTGATATGAAGTCCATGATTAATCAAGTAACATGTTGTACTAAGCGTTTCTACCCAGAAACGTTTAGACAACTCTGCATTGGAGAGTATGCACAACGCTCCCACAAGCAATGTCTGATTCATTCGTTCTGCTACACCATTCTGATGTGGCGTGCCTCTGTTGGTGAGATGTCTAGAAACCTCCACCTCTCTACAAAACGAATCGAACTCAGTACTGCAGAACTCCAAACCATTATCTGTCCGGAGCTTCTTGATCTTCTTCTCTGTTTGGTTCTCCACTACCGTCTTCCAGTCCTTGAAATTCCTTAGAGCCCCATTCTTGTGCTCCATGATAACCATCCAAGTCTTCCTCGAATAATCATCAACCATAGACAAGACATATCTGTACCCCCTTAGAAATCCCTACGTGAAGGTCCCCAATACTCTGAGTGGATGTAATCCAGAACGCCTTTAAGATCCTTGATCTTAAGGCCATAAAGAAGATCACTGTTAGTCAACTCATGCATCTCTCGAGTGCTCATGTGATCGAGCCTGATGTGCCACAGCTTAGACATATCTCCCTCGTTCACCTCTTCTGATGCAGCCATAGTCGACTCTGCAAGTGTCTTTCCTTGGAGGAAATACAAGGAGCCCCGCTTAAGGCCTTTCAGCGTCACTTCTGAACCGTTACAGACACTAACTGCTCCACCTTTACCTTTGAAACTGAAACCTTTGCTGTCTAATTGACTAAGGGAAATCAGATTCTTCGTCATATGCGAAACGTGCCGAACCTCGTTCAAAGTGACAACCCTACCATCATGAGTCCTGACCTTGATCGAACCAATACCGATAACCCTGCAGACTTCACTGTTAGCCATGCTTATATCACCGCCAACTGTCTGCCTATAACCGGTAAACCATTCTCTCCTAGGACTGATATGGTAAGACGCTCCTGAATCAAGAATCCATGCATCAGATGCGCAAGATGATTCTGATGTTACTAGAGCATAATCCTCATCTGAACTGCAATCCCTGGCCGTCATGGCCTCTGCTGTGACTGGTGCCTTGCCTTGCTTCCTTCTGGGACAGTCGAACTTCCAATGCCCCTTTTCTTTGCAGAAATTACAGATATCCCCAGGTTTCGGACCCTTCTTGTGTGAAGAATTACCTTGATTGTTCTTCCTCCCACTAGAACCCATGCTGTTGCTACTACTAGCAACCAAACCTGATGACTGGGTACCTGCCTCATTCTCACTCGCCTTTCGGCGCAATTCCCTTGTCTTGAGAGAAGTTTTCACTTCCTCTAGAGAGATCTCATCTTTACGGTTTATGCACGAATCGACATAATGTTCATAAGACATAGGTAAAGATACTAAAAGCTGCAAGGCTGCATCCTCGTCATTAACAACTACTCCTATATTACGCAGTCCAAGTAATGCAGAAGTAAATCTGTCAAGATGATCATTTATAGGCGTACCTTCAGTCATACGACAATCATATAGCTTCTTCTTCAGGTATAACTTGTTGGTCAATGAACGTGTCATGTACATATCTTCCAACTTCAACCAAAGATCGCTTCCGGAGTCTGTTCCTGCAACATTGGTTAGGATCTCATCATCCAACTGTCTGATGATCTTGGCGTGAGCCTTCTGATCTAACTTCTTCAATGCCGCCACCTCCTTCGCTGCTGCTATCTTGTCCTTCTCTGACTGATCTGCTGTACCTTCTGTGGTGACTGCCTTACCCTTGGGATCCTTGCGATCCCTGATTGCAATCTCCAACGGTTCCCATAAATCTTTGTCTATCAACAAAGCCTTCATCTTGATATGCCAGAGAGAAAAACTATTCTTTCCATTGAACTTGTCAATCGAATCTGCTCCTTGACCCATCTTCTTGTTCTCTACAGCGGAATCCCTGAACCTCCAACCACGAACCAAAGCTCTGATAAAACCAGAGCTCTGATACCACTTGTTAGAGCAATTGAACAAGACTTGATAAGAAAAGCGAGCAATCACAAGAACACATATTTACGTGGTTCACCAACTTGGCTACGTCTACGGGGAGGGGAGAGAATATTATTATCAATCTGGAGAATTCTTTACAAGATCACACTAATCTATGCTAGCACGAATTATTGATCACAATAATTCCTGACTGTGCTAAAACCCTAGATCTAGAATTATTGATCTCTCTCTGAGCACTCTAATAATTTGTCTATGACAATCTGAGGTGTGATTTTAATCTAAACTACTGACCTCTATTTATACTAGTAAAGTTTATCTCAAAATCTCTTAGGAACTTGGAAACCTAGTCCAAAACTGACTTGGAAACCTTCCTTCTGCGCTCTGTCCCGGAATTACGAAATCTCTCTGTTGTTTAATCCTTTAACTCGGCGTCCCAAATTCAAAGGCATTAACCCAACAAATAGTGTTTTGGACATTCTTGTCCTCATAAAGTTCATATATTACAAAAAAACAATCAATAACCCATCTACTTTTCACCCACTTGCTTTATAAATGGATAATTATATCTTCCACACACTACTTTCTTGACTCAAATTTGCATTGGTTTCTTAATAAACGTGTAAAATCAAACTAAGAACCTTAAACAGGGACGGAAGGAGTATGTATTTATTTTTGTCCTTGGGAAGGTAATAAATTACAAAGATCGTACTCAGGCTATTTAGCAATTTTTACGACTGGGACGACTAGGACCTAGGAAGGTCCAATAAAATACCAAGATCTAGTATAACCCGGTAAGCTCGTAAGCTTCATGATTATGACAGGGCTCTCTTATGATACTATTTGTCCGATAATCCCTTTTGCTACATAAACACCGTGCACTGGTCCATTAAGTCCAAGTTTCATGAGTGACCTAACCCACCACAAAGCTCATAAATGATTTTGGATTTTTTCCCCTAGGGCCCCTAATGCCAGATTTTATTACAAATAAAACCTTGCCCAGATCAAATGCCACAAAAGGAGCTGGGGCGAGATTAAAATTCCCCTCACACCCATAGCCACCCCTAGCCTTCTTTTAGCCTTCTTTGACCAGTCAAATATTATTACTAAATACCCAAAATAACCCCGCCCCTCAAACAAAATCCTCCCCTCCTCTCCCTCCACCCCATTCTGCACTCACGCGCTCTCTCTCTAAAATACGCGCGCACACACACAATACTCGTTCTCTCTCTCCTCACCGGCCGTCATCATCTCCGACGACATCGACGGCGACGACGACGGTGACTGCTACTCCTCCAGATCTCTCTCTAAACACACACAGTGAATCTCCCATCTCTCCAAACCTTAACCCACTCTCTCTCTCACACACACACACACTCTCTCTAAAAAAACGACGCCGGTGCTCTTCATCTTCTCAGGCGAAGCTCCGGCGTCTTCTTTCTCTCATCTCCGGCCTCTCCGACACCGACGGCGACTGTTGACTCTCTTTTCCCGATGTGTCGATCATTTCCAGATAGATCTGATAGCTTCTCCATCTCCGGCCAACCTCTCCATCTTCAACGGTCGTATTTTCTCCAGCGAAATCCAGATCTGGCGACGTGTTCTCCGGCGAAATCCAGATCCAGCGCCGTCGACTTCTTCTCACTTCGTCTCTCTCTCCGATCCGTTTCTCTGTCCAGATCCGTCTCTCTCTATCCAGATCTGGAGATATTCGGCAGGAATTTCTTCATCTCCGTCGCACCTCCGTTTTCGTTGGTGAGAGTCTCCGGTGCACCTCTGTTTTCCTTGGTGAGAGCCTCCTGTTTGTATTAACATGTTCATACAATCAGTATCAAGTCTAAGAAAATTTCTCAATTTTTTTTTTCAATGTTGTTCTTTTGAATGTGATTTTGATAAAAATGTAAAACACAAATCATAAGAATTTAACTTAATGATTTTTTTAATGACATCAATTCATTAGATGAGTTTCTAAATTCCATATCAGCTGTTTGTTGAGCTTAAACCATTGATGTTAATTTAACTCTATTTGCATTACTTATCTGAATAATCTTTTCTATGTCCTTTGAAAATTCTGAATTGTAATAGCAGCTTGGGGAAGAAAATTGCAGTTCCTATAAATAGGGAAGAATCTGAATCTTGTGTAAGTGTGTAACATTTCAACACCACCCCCACCCCAAAAAAAGTCAATCAATTTAGTAAAGTAATCCAAATTTACCATTTTTTCAGTCTTCTGAACATGTTCAATGAGACTTTAGTCTTATGAACAGGTTCAATAAGACTTTATATTATGAACATGTTCAGATGAACATGTCAAATAAGATTTTTGTTTTATGAACAGGTTTAATAAGACTTTAGTCTTATGAACACAAGTTCAAATGAAACATGTTTCAATGAGACTGAAAAAATGTCTTATAATACACATTAATCTATTGATAAGATCAAAGTCTTATAAACAAGTTTAATAAGACTGAAAAATGTCTTATAATACACATTAATCTATTGATAAGAGCAAAGTCTTATGAACAAGTTTAATAAGACTGAAAAAATGTCTTATAATACACATTAATCTATTGATAAGAGCAAAGTCTTATGAACAAGTTTAATAAGACGTTAGTCTTATGAACAGGTTCATAAGACTTTTGACTCTTTTATGTTAATTATCTGTTAGTTATAAGAGTTTGACTGTTGTTTGATAAATTTGACTTAAAAATTATTATTTTTTTGTAAAAAATGAAAAAACTAATTTTTGTAACTCTTATATGATAATTATGTGTAAGTAATAAGAGTTTGACTGCTGTTTGACGAAGTTTGACCAAAAAAATTTATTATTTTTTTTTTAATGGAAAAAGTGAAATTTTGACTCTTATGTGTTAGTTATAAGAGTTTGACTGTTGTTTGACTAAGTTTGATCAAATTTGACTTAAAAATATTACTTTTTTGTAAAAAATGAAAAAAGTAATTTTTGTAACTCTTACTCCCTCCGTCCCACTAAGAGTGAGACTTATTTCCCTTTTGGGCCGTCCCACTTAAAGTGAGACTACCCAAAATGGAAATGTTTTAATATACTTATATTCATCATTCCCCACTATTTAAACCCACTCATTCTCTCTCTTCATTTTCCACCACTCATTTTATTCAACCAACACTACTATTTACCCCACTCATTCTCTCTCTTCATTTTCTACCACATATATATCACTTTATCTTAAATATCGTGCCCACTCCTCTAGTCTCACTCTCTATGGGACGGAGGGAGTATATGATAATTATGTGTAAGTAATAAGAGTTTGACTGCTGTTTGACCAAGTTTGACAAAAAAAAATTATTATTTTTTTTGTAAAAAAATGGAAAAAGTGAAATTTTTGACTCTTATGTGTTAGTTATAAGAGTTTGACTGCTGTTTGACCAACTTTGATCAAATTTTTGACTCTTATGTGTTAGTTATAAGAGTTTGACTGCTGTTTGACCAACTTTGACCAAAAAATTTTGTTACTTTTTTTGTAAAAAAATGGAAAAAGTGATTTTTTTTCTCTTATGTGTTAGTTATAAGAGTTTGACTGTTGTTTGACCAAATTTGACCAAAACAATTTATTATTTTTTTGTAAAAAAGTGAAAAAAATAATTTTTGTAACTCTTATATGATAATTATGTGTTAGTTATAAGAGTTTGACTGCAGTTTGACCAACTTTGACCAAAAAAATGTTATTTTTTTTTAGTAAAAATGGAAAAAGTGATTTTTTTTACTCTTATGTGTTAGTTATAAGAGTTTGACTATCGTTTGACCAAGTTTGACCAAATATTATTAATATTTTTTTCTAAAAAAATAAAAAAAGTATTTTTTTTACTCTTATATGTTAATTATGTGTTAGTTATAAGAGTTTGACTTCGGTTTGACCGAGTTTGACCAAAACAATAATTTTTTTTCTAAAAAAATGAAAAAATTAATTTTTTTTGACTCTTATATATAATTATGTGTAAGTTATAAGAGCTGACTAGGATTTGACCAAAAAAGTAAGGATGAGATGAGATATGAGGGCATTTTAGTCTTCTTGCATCTTTTTGCTGGTGAGGGGTGGGAGGAGATATGAGGGCATTTTAGTCTTATTGCGTCTTTTTGCTAGTGAGGGGTGTATGAGGAATTTTTCATCTGGATTTTCCTTATTTGGGTTTGAATCTGGGCTTAGGGGCCCTAGAGTCCAAGCCCCGATTTTGTACTCTGCATGTTGTTCAAGATCAGGTCGAAGTCAACTCGATAGATAAGCTCGAACTTGTCTTGATAAGAGTGTTAGGAACTCGATACATTAAGCTTATAGAGATATTTATGTATACATCATCCTCTTTTTTTTAAGCGCGAGTTGATAACGTTTCGAACTCGAGCATTATAAGATTCAAATTTGAGCTCGGATCAAGTCACATTTTCAAATTACATAAGCTGTTTGTGTCATTAAAACTCAAATTCAATATTGATTCGAGTTGTTAGAGAAAATCACGAAGATAGCTAAACATAAATATAAAATCCACTCACAAGAACACAAGATCTTATGTGGTTCACCTATTTGGCCACGTGAACGGACGAAATGAGAACATATTATTATCAATGACATTCACATATACAGATCTTACTAATCTAGTGCACGAATTATTGATCACAATAATTTCTGAATGTGCAACCATAGATCTAAAATTACAGATCTATATTGTATTAATCTGAACTTCTCTCTAATTGATAAGTTGATTATTGTTGGGAGAGAGGGTGGTATTTATACTACTCTAAATACCTAAATGATTGGCGCAGTAAGTATTCCTATTACATGACGGAAAGACGCTTTATTCTAATCTTCACATCCTTGTACCAAAAGGAAACAATCAGTCAGTCGGCCATCACCATCAACCAGCGCCTTAGCCCAGGCCCAATTTGGCATGCACGGTCATGTGCCATTACATGGCAAGGTCGTGTCACCCAACTTGAATCAATCAGGATGCAACGTACCCTACACATGCACGGTTGTGCACCTTAACATAGTACTCCCATTCCATTGCTTGCATGGTTGTCTGTTTTGCTAAGCTCTCATTTGGAGATTCAAGTCCCACGAATATTCATTCTCGTTGCGGTCATACCCTTAACCAAGCACCATTGATTCAAAGACATATTCTCAACAATCTCCACATTGACTTTGAATATCCTGATCAACAATTCAGACCTATGAAACACTGACACAACTCCACTTTTAGTCGCATCATTTGTATCAAAATATATCTCTCCACCTCCGCCTTGTCTTTTCCAAAAGACACAAACTTTGTTTGATCAGGAACAACCTTGTTTACTACACGAGCAAACGAATTTCTGGGTCAATTTGTGTAACTGACTTCTAGATCACAAGAATATCCACCACAACATTGACCCATTTCACGATCACCATATTTAAATACCAGATCACCCAAACGACAGAAAATCTTGCTTCAAACTTCAATGCGCTTTGAACTATTCTTGGATCACCAACCAACACTGATCAAGCACCTGTTGAACGACTTGGACAAATCTCTTCTCTCGCTAGATCTCTATCTCAAATCCGGGAATTATATGGAATACCTTTGGAGTGTTCCACAAATCTCACTCTTGCATGATATACTACACGAGGACTACACAGACACTGCACATTCGTTGCAACTACTGTCTGAAAAATCTTTGAAACACAAAAGACAAATCAAATTTTCTAAAACTTTAGAAACCAGGAAATCGAAGTTCTATTGATGTCTCAGAAAACCTTTCAAGACCATCAATATTAGTTACGCCAGACAACCTTGCTATCTCTGAAAACCTTTGTAAACTGCCTATCCAGAGCACCTGATAGCCCCACTGGGCAATCAACAGCTTTTCGGCGAAATTTGCACAGTTGTGCCTTTTTATGGCACGGTCGTTATAGATGTATGCCAACTGTGTTTTGATTCGTCCCAATTTGAATGGGGGTGCTAAGTTACAAGCACGATCGTACCAACTACATGTTTACCCAAAATGGGTTAACAAATCGATCATCAACTTGAGCTGACTCTGATTCCATATTAGAATTGGGTCGTTAACCCATTAGAAGGTCTTAAGCGGTGAGGTTGTCCAACCTATATAATGGATCGATTTTTTTCTCAAGTTGGTGTGGGACAAAAAGGACAACTTGAGGGGGGGGGGGGGCTGTTAGGTATTTGTCACGATTGTGCATATAGAACGGCTCTGCAACTTTATTTTGATTCGACCTAATTTGTCGCGCCGAGACCCGTGGTCCTACTTGGCCCCACGTCCGGGACACGCACGGAAGACGTCATAAAACAATTTAAAGGAAATTTTTCGAAATATACTTTCATAAAAAGGATCACACGACCAACACAACTACTTGAAACTTGACTTGAAGTCATAAAATAAACCAACTTTCACAACGAGTACTGAGCCACTTGGCCACAACTTTACTTACAAATATACAACACCGACATCTACTAAAAGAGATGATACAAAACTAAGTCACGGGTACACTACCCAAAAGGTGTTACATTTACATAATGTATCCTTTAACATACACACCACTTCCCAAAAGTCTTACCAAAGATCCTCTTCCCGACGTCCTCCCTGTGTGTGAACTATCCCCTGGGCTCCTTATCTAAAACGGTAAACAAATAAAGGGTGAGAATAAATCTCAGTAAGTTACTAAAATGCAACTACATTACATGCTTATATGATAAACATAAAGGAACAATGTCACAAATGATCATATAGCATATAGCACATAATATGAGAGGCTCCCTATCGCCAACCGTCCCATACCGGTTGGAAATAACGACCAACTCATCATACAACACATAGTGTAGGAGTAAACACTCCTACGAGGATACCAAGCCAAGGTTTACCGAAATAACATGATCATCAGAGAAAACCATCTGAATAACCATCTGAGAAGACCATCTGTCTGAAACCATCTGAGCAGCATAAATAGCTGAAGCCGGGATCCCGAAAACCAAACCATATCCAACAGAGCCAAAGTAACAACGGGCAGCATCAATAGCTGAAACAGGTTCCAGAACCATATAACATAACAACAACAATAGTGGGAGAAAATGACACAAAGTCATACCCCTAAATGCTCACGCGAGGGAGCGAGTTCATCCCATCCAAGGCCAATCTGGACTGAGGAAATAGGTCAAGTGGAAAAGCCTTATAGTGCACTTAACTGATGCCACTACAATGCCTTCTACCTCCACTCGATAACATCCCAAACTTGGGAAATAGGACCAGTAGAAAAGCCTTATAGTGAACTTGGCTAGTGTGCCACTATAATGCTTTCCACCTCCACTCGATAACACACAAAACCAGCTGGACTTTCAACAAAGAGCACAGTAATAAATACTTGCTAAAACAACAACCAGGGCATGATTCCATAGAAGGAAACCACACAAGCTCATCATAGAGAAGTAAACACGTTTTCACAATAATGTGCACAATCTTGACATTAAGTCACCACACAATCCATCTACACAATCACATTAAGTCAAACCCGATCACAAAGGACAAATTCTATCATTTTGATACCTCATAACAATTATCTAGGCATCCTAGGACATCGCCTAAGACCTAGCCCAATACTTAACGAAAAACAAACAAGTTGTTAAAACTCAGACTGCTCGGCCGCTCTACTTACTTGACTCGGCCGAGCGGATCGGTCGAGTCCTTTACTTTGATCGGCCGCTCTCCTAGAACTCAACATTCGACAATAAGGGGATCGGCCGCTCTAATTTACTGACTCGGCCGCTCCATTGCAGAATGGCCAATTCCCAGGAAATATCTAACAAAGTTCACTTTCATTACCAAGTTGTTACCAAATCTATAATAAAAGTTATTACTACTCCCTCCGTCCCAAATTTACAAGTATAATAAAAGTTGATACTACTCCCTCCGTCCCAAATTTACAAGTATAATAAAAGTTATTACTACTCCCTCCGTCCCAAATTTACAAGTATATATAAAAGTTATTACTACTCCCTCCGTCCCAAATTTACAAGTATAATAAAAGTTATTAATACTCCCCCCGTCCCAAATTTACAAGTATATATAAAAGTTATTACTACTCCCCCCGTCCCAAATTTACAAGTATATATAAAAGTATACCAAAACATCATTTCACCACATATTAAGCATATATAGCATGATTATGACCATTTTAACACTTAAAGGGGGGATTAGTAACTTACCTATTTTTCGGAAACGAGTCAAGAAAATTATATTGTTCGGTAGATAAGATCTAATCAACTCCCTGAACATTTATATATAATTAGATTTGAAAATGGAGTAGTAAATAAAATGATAGAAAATTAACAAGACAAAACCTTACCTAGTTCTTCTTTCACCAACAATGGAGTTCAAGGTAAATTTGGGAAAGTAAATGGTGAGGGGAGGGGGTATGCGCAGAGAAGGGGGAGAGGGAGGGAAGTCATCAACAATTTTTATCCCATTTTCTCAATTAAATCCCTAGAGTTCTACTTTCAACACCCAAGCCCCTCAACTCAAATTTTCACCTAAGGCCCTATAGTTTCCTACTAACACTACTAACACCAAAATGACTTCCCAAATAAACTTTTCTACTAACACTTTAACTAACTCAAATAATCATATAAGATGTGCAATTCGTATATTATGATGTAACACATAAAATGCACACATAATTTTAAATTAAAATTCACAAAAATATAAAATAAATATAAAATGAATAACACGAATTTTGGGGTCGTTACATAATTTGCACGGGCGTGATAAGTTACAAGAACGATCGTGCCAAAATAACTTTGACGTATTGATCGTTCGGCCCAATCTACAAGAGCGTGCTATGTTGCAAGAACGACCATGCTCGGAAAATCTGCCAGGTCAATTTTAAGATTTTGAGTTTTATTTGGAAACTAAAGTTTCTTCTTTTCTAGTTGATTAGTAAATTGGAATTTCATTTTGAACAAGATATTGATGTAATTATATATAGGTAGGTGCTCAAATGAGAACCACAATTGCGAGAGAACCATGAGAACCAAGCATAAGCATTATCAAAATCAAGGGTCCGGATTATAGATATATTGGATACACTTGGATACAATACATAAATTTTGATATTGCACTTGGATACAGTAGCTAAACAAGTACTGTATCCAAGTGTTGCACTTGGATACAGTAGGTTAAAAACTAATGTATCCAATTGTATTTTTGAAAATTAGCTACTGTATCCAAATGTATCTATAATCTGGACACTTGATTTTGTATTTAATCAAACAGTTATGTGATTGGTTCTCACGGTTCTCATTTGAAAAGGTTCTCACAGGAGAGTGACCCTATATATATATATATATATATATATATTAGTTCTCAACCAATGGAATAAACAAGTAAGAATCCTTAAAATTTTGTTTCTTAACAATATTATTGCAAATACCCTTTCCGTCCGAAATAGTTGTCTCATTTAATTATTTATGGCCAAAATGAATGAACTTTCTACTAAACATTGATGTCAATCCAATTATCCCGGTGAAGTTATAAAATTGAACTGATAATTGAAGTGATAAATTATTAAGTGATTTATTAATTTAATTTTAAAATTTCATTGTGTGAATAGTAAATACGAAATAGTTGTCTCATTTAATTATTTATGGTTAACATGAATGAACTTTCTACTAAACATTAATGTCAATCCAGTTAGAGCAATGCTAGGAGCACAAAATGAGGTCACAAAATCTTGCTCACAAAATGAGGTGGCGATATTTTATTGGTTGCATCGATAATGGACCCGCCACACTCTAATTAAAAACACCAATAAAATCATTACAGCTAGGATTTTGTGAGCAAGTTTTTGTGACTTTTTTGTGCCCCTAGTATTATTCATCCAATTATCCCGATGAAGTTATAAAATTGAAGTGATAAATTATTAAGTGGTTTATCAAGTTTAATTTTAAAGTTAAATTGTGTGATCATGAAATGTATAATCAATCTTATTGGGTTGTGATCACTATAAATTAAATGAAATAACCTTTTGAGGGGGGAGAGAGAGAGAGAGAGAGAGAGAGAAAACCATGAAGAATGTAGAAGACAAGACCGAAAAATGACCTGTTGCCAAAAAGAATAAACCCAAAAATGACCAAACCTTGACGACTTCTAGGGCTGTTAAACGAACCGAGCCTGTTCGAGCTCGGCTCGGCTCGTTAAAGCTCGGTTCGAATGGGCTCGAAGTGTTGTTCGAGCTCGAGCTCGAGCTCGAATTTTTAGCGAGCCGGCTCGTGTTCGGCTCATTTGTTCGACGAGCTTTGTTCGAGCTCGGCTCGTTAGAGCTCGGTTCGTGTTCGGCTCGTTAGAGCTCGGATCGTGTTTGACTCGTTAGAGCTCGACTCGTGTTCGGCTCGTTAAAGCTCGACTCGTGTTCGACTCGTTTAATTCACGAATAACTCGAGCTCGGGCTCGGCTCGATAAGCTCGTTAACATGGGTTATTTTGATTTCGTTTGACTCTATCTCGGCTCGGCTCGTTAAGCTCGAGCTCGACTAAATAATCATCATTATTACTTTTGTAATGAATACATATACATTATATGTATATATACAACATTGTACAAGGAATAAATCATAAATAAAATATTTTTATCTTCAAAATGAATCAAACAACATTAATTGTACAACAACTAAAATTAATTTAATTTTTATACATTCATATAATGATCATATAGCGACTATATACATACAATACAATAATACAATATAGATTGTACAACAACTAAAATTAATTTATTCTATGCACATTCATTATGAAAACGTAGAGATATATACACAATAGTCGGGTTTTTTTTTCAAAACTAATTTATTATTTTCAAATGTACACATATTTGTCTTATATTATTTTTCTCATTGAAATAAAAAATAAAATTAACATCTATTATTGTAGTTATATATGCAAGTATATTTAATTACTCAAATATAGAATGAACAAAATGTTTATCATTTACACATACACACACCTATATATTTCACATATAAATGCGTTTGCATGTAGAAAAATATTTATTAAATATATATATATATATATATATACACATACATGTAACACATATTTATATACATAAATATATGTATATATGATATGTGTGTGTCTATATGAAATATTTGATGTTATATATATACATACATACATATAGCACATATTTATATACATTATTATATACTCCCTCTATCCTCCCCGATTTAGGACATTTTGCCATTTTTAGTGTCATACTCGACGTAGTACGGCCAAAAAATGGAAAGATAATATTACTTTTGTTCTCATAACCTCCTCCATTCATTATAGTTCCTCTTAAGTCGGGCGGGACGAAAACCGTATATGTGTGTGTATGTATGATGTATGTATGTATTATATGTATATATACATACATGTAACATATACTATATTATACACCTAGCGTAGCGTACGTTTAACTAAATACAGTTGACTAAGTATAATAGCGTCATTTAAATGCTATATACTCCCTCCGTCCCAATTTAAATTTCTTAGTTTGACTTTGCACGGAGATTAAGAAAAAGTAAATGTTGTGAGTATGAAAAGTAAAGTGGGAGAGAGAAAGTAGGTAGTGAGTTTTTGTTGTGAGAATGACAAGTGGGTCCCACTTTCCATTTTAGGTAATAAAGCAAAGTAAGAACCTTAAATTGAGACAAACTAAAAAGGAAAGTAAGAACCTTAAAGCGGGACAGAGGGAGTACTAACCATAAAGTTTGTCTGACTTTGACTTTCATGGTCAACTCCATAAAACGCTGACCACAATATGAAAACCTACATATTCCTATGCATTTCAAAAATTGTTATGAATTCACCGTTAAAATACGGTCGGCCTCAACTTTTAAATATAATTGTTAAAACAAATAGTTAACTATTAATAGTTAAATATAATAGTTAGCTTTTTATACTGAAATATAATAGTTAACTATAATTATTAACTACCAAAGTAACTATTTGTTCATTAATTTTTTTTTTTTTTTTACCATAGTAACTATAATAGTAAATATAATAGTTAACTATAATAGTAACTATTACTATTATAAGTATTATTTATTATAATAGTTAACTATAATTAATTTACATAATTTATTAATGATTTAACAACCATTTTTAAATTTTTATGAGAATTAATAATTTAGTGTAAAATATTAGTTAAAGTTTAAGTAAATTTGATAAGTTAATAAACATTTGGGACAGAAGGAGTATATTACAACCTGATGGTATATATACGATTCAATTAATCGTTTGTACTATAAGAAGTTAAATGAACAAGAGCTTTTCAAAAAAAGAAAAAAAAAAGTAAATAGGAGGTTACATTTGTAAATTAGACATATATTTTGAGATTAAAAAAAGAGATTTTTTTTTTTAAAAGATAAAGAGTTTTTGTTCAAAATGCAGAGAATACTTATCAGAGCTCGATAAGGCTCGAACTCGAGCTCAGTGGCGGACCTAGGATTTAGTATAAAGGGGGGCAAAATTGCATAGGGGGGCCAAAAAAAATGTTAGTGTATTTTTATTTTACATCTAAGGGTGGCAAAGTTTACTAAATTGCACTAACAACCCTAACTTTTACAAAAAATTGCACTTGTAAAAAAAAAAAAAAAAAAAAAAAATCAAACGGGGGCCGCGGCCCCAAAAGGCCCTACCTAGGTCCGCCCCTGCTCGAGCTTGTTTGATTTCATAATTTTCAGAAAAATGTTTAAGCTCGAGTTCGGCTCGTAAAGACTCGAGTTCGAACAGCTCGTGAAAAGCTCGCGAGCATAAGGCTCGAACTCGAGCTCGTTTGATTTCATAATTTTCAAAAAAATGTTTAAGCTCGAGCTCGGCTCGTAAAGACTCGAGTTCGAACAGCTCGTGAAAAGCTCGCGAGCATAAGGCTCGAACTCGAGCTCGTTTGATTTCATAATTTTCAGAAAAATGTTTAAGCTCGAGCTCGGCTCGTAAAGGCTCGAGTTCGAACATCTCTTGAAAAGCTCGCGAGCTCGATTCGATTCGAGCTCGAACAAGGAAAATGGGCTCGAGCTCGAGCTCGATAAATGCTCGAGCTGGATAATTCGTTAACGAGCTCGATCCCAAAACTCCAAACCAAAGCTCGACTCGGCTCGTTTACGGCCCTAACGACTTCCCTCCACTAAAGAAGTTAATGTTCGATATTTAATGTTTGCCAACTTGATTTGTCCAATTGCATACGATGATGTCTCTCTCATTTGAAATACAAAAAAAAAAAAAAAAAAGCAAACCCAAAATCATGAAGAAGAGAGAGTCATTTTGAAAGAAAAGAAAACCATGAATGTACGTACAAGACAAGTGGAAAAATGACCAAACCTTGACGACGTCCCCACTAAGGAAATTATGTTCGATTTTTAAAGTTTGTCAAATTGCATACGATGATGTCTCTCTCCTTTGAAATAGAAAATATACAAAAAGCAAATCCAAAATCATCTAATTAAAATTTAATAAGTTCTACAGTATAACGTCCCAAAGGAGTGGCCTATTGTTAAGCCCAAGCCTCACCCTAGGTGAGTGCTAGAGTTTGATCTCTCAACTCGCCTCCTTGTGACGTGGGCATCATCAAAAAAAAAAAAAAAAGTCTATGACAACAATTTTTATACTTCCGTCCAAAATAAATGAGACAGAGAGAGGATAACAAATATATAAAATAGCAAACCATCAATGTAGAGAAAAACCCAACAAAGACCAACGCTCTTAAAAAATAATTTATACTAAGTAGATTTCAAAAGAAAAAATGTATTACAGTAGATTAATCGTTTGTATTATAATCATCTTTTATTTGTTTGACTTGATTTCGATTCGGCCTTTTCTGCGTTTTGCAGTCTGTTTGGATGTACATACTATGTACTACATAGCTATTCCTGTCGTTGAAGTTGGTGATTCTCTGAATTCTTTTCAGATTCAACTCTATCATTTTATTTTATCATTTTATTTTAGGGGAAATGACAATTTAGGGTCCAAAGTTTGGGGTGTGTGTGCCAATAGGGGTCCGATGTACCAATTTTGTCAATTTAGGGTCCAAAGTTACGAAAGTTGTGCAGGTTGGGGTTTTCTAACGATTTTGTTAACAAAATCCAGTTAAGTCACATGTGCTTGGCACACGCACTTAACTGGATTTATTTTGATCTCTGGCATGGGCATTTGGTCATTTCACAAATAACTTCAGTTGAGTTCACCCACCACTACCACATATTCTCCTAAATTCCGACATCCACCACCAAAAATTCCGGCAGCCATCCACCATAAACCATTAAATCCGGCAGCCATCCACCATAAACCCCGGCAACCAATTCCACGAACAATAATAACCCTGTTACAAATCATCACCATCTTCCTATTAGCAACTAAATCACGTCGCAAGCAAGTCACTCCTCCGTCACCAACAAGTCCATTGTCTCCTCCGCCCTCTCCTTCTACTCCGGCCACATCTTTTGCACCGACGATAACTCCAACTGCATCCATGGCCGCCTCTCCTCTCCTCCGACCACGTCAACTCCAGATTAGATTTGACTGGTCCAAGTTGGTTCAGGTCATGAACAAAAAGGATGATGGTGGGCGTAGATATGTGCGGTGGAGGTTGCGGGATTGGGGGCTAGGGTAGAGGGAGGGCTGACTAGAGTAAGGAGGAAGGGAGTATGGAACAGGGGGAGGAGAAGAGTGGCTGGGGAAGAAGAATGGGGAACAAAGGGGGATGAACCTAGACATTAAGTTTTAATTTATTTTTTTTCTTTTGTTGGATTGATTGGATCTTCTTTTTTTTTTTTTTTCCTTTTTTTGGACTTTCTTCTTTTGAAAAATTATACTTTTTATTTTATGATGGTTCTAAATGAAAAAAAAAGAATCTGGAAATATATTTTTATTTATCATACCATTAGTTTATGTTTTCTTTTCTTTTTTTTTTCAAAAAAATTAATGAGATTTCATTTTTTTCAAAAAGTAGATATATATTTTATTTTTTAAAATAAAAAAGATTTTTATAAAAAAAGATTTTCAGTAAGAAGTTTTAATTATTACTCAAACAATTATTATTAATTTTCTTCGTTTGAAAGGACCAAATGCCCATGCCAAAGATCAAAATAAACCAGTTAAGTGCGTGTGCCAAGCACATGTGACTTAACTGGATTCTGTTAACAAAATCGTTAAAAACCCTAACCTGCACAACTTTCGTAACTTTGGACCCTAAATTGACAAAATTGATACATCATACCCCTATTGACACACACCCCCCAAACTTTGGACCCTAAATTATCATTTCCACTTTATTTTATTGAAGATTTCTCCTTTCGGTTTTTTTTTTTTACATAATACTACTAAATACGATTTGGGAAAATAACTGATCTATTCAACCTACCGGGTCTTAATATTCAATTAATGCAACGTACAACTTACTTTTGAAAATAGACAACGTACTTGCTTATTGTGTATCAATTTATGCAATGTACAAAATATTTAACAAACGGCGTTATCTTTCTAACGAAAACTTATGGTGGATACGAAAAATAACTGTGTGGGTAAACCACATAACAAAAAGACTACCAACCTTTGAAGACTTAACAGCCACACCCACTCCCTCCCTATTATCTTCCCCAACCCCAGACCTCCTTCATTAAAACCGGCAATCCTTCCCCTACTCACCATTTTTTCCGGCGATCCTTACCCATCCCCCACCCTTTTCAGTTTCCCACCTCACCCACTTCGCCACTCTCCCCACCCCCATCCGCCCCTCCGACCTTCGCCCTCCTCCGACCTCCAACCTCGAGCTTCATGCCCAAATCTCAAATTTAAGGTTCAAAATTGCAGATTGTTTTTCGATCTGCGTGTAATTGCAGATTTATGGTTCGAAATTGGAGATTTAAGTGGGTTTGATTTTGGTAGAAGGGTTTCTCAATGAGTGGAGATAAAGAGGGGTTTTAATGGAGGAATGGACGATTTTTGCTAGAGTAGCAAGGTGGTAGTCGGAAATGTTGTGGTGGTTAGTGGCGGAGGGTTAATATGTGGTTGGTGGCGGTGGGTGTGGTGGTGGGGTGGTTGTCCGGTTGATTTTGATGATAGAGGAAAATCTTGTTAGTTTTCTTGGAGGAGTAAACAAATCTCGTTAATATCTTAACGAAATTCTACACTTTTACCCCCCGAAAAAATCTGACTTTGTTAACCAAATAATATTTCATATGCCACGTCATAATTTCGTTAGGCTTTTTAACGTCATTAATTTTAATTTTAGTGTATTGCATTATTTGATAAAAACTTAAAAACTACGTATCCTAATGTCCAAACTAATAAGTACGTTGCATTAATTGATTAAAATCGATTACTATATTCCATAAATTGGTCATTCGGCCTATTTGGGAAATTCTTTTAACCACGTTTCTGTTTCGTTTTATTGAAGTTTGCCATTTCTACCACTGACCACATGTCTGGTATCTTTCATTTAACATGTTTAATTGGTTTTCAAAATTGTACTCGATTCAGACATGTAAAGATAGTTTTTTATTTTATTTTTGAAAGAATTTTTATGTTGAAAACAAGTAGATGTTGATCAAATATTAATGCAAGTCTAATTATTCTAGTGATGTTTTAAAATTAGTCAAAATTTTGGAAAAACGTGTTTTTCCTATGTTAGAGCAATAACAAGACTTGATAAGAAAAGCGAGCGATCACAAGAACACAGATATACGTGGTTCACCAACTTGGCTACGTCCACGGGGAGGGGAGAGAATATTATTATCAATCTGGAGAAATGATTACAAGATCACACTATTACTGCTGCACGAATTATTGATCACAATAATTCCTAACTGTGCAACTGTAGAATTACAGACCTTGCTCTGAGCACTCTAATAATTTGTCTATGACAATCTGAGGTGTGATTTTAATCTAAACTACTGACCTCTATTTATACTAGAGCCATATACTCTTTCTCCTCAACCGATTTGGGCCCAAACGCGATTGTATGTGCATTCACTGCACCCGGAGTATCTATAGTCTTAGCTGTCGACCCACCAAACCTTTCTGAAACTTTCTTGATGTATCTTTTCTGGGATAAGAACAGTTTCCGTTTTGCTCTGTCTCTATAGATCTCCATACCCAGAATTTTCTTCGCGTTACCCAAATCCTTCATCTCTGCGACCAATAAGCCTTTCGACTTCTGAACCTCTGACTTCTTGACTGCTGCTATCACATAGCTGTCAAATCTCTTGTACCACTGCCTAGGCGATTGCTTCAATCTACAAACTTGATCTTCCTTACCAGGAACTTGGAATCCTTCCGACTCTGTCATGTATATCTCTCCTTCTATTGCTAGCAACACTCTGATCGAAGTGTGTCTGACCACTGTTGAGAAGATCCCATTGTAGTCCACCTCTTCTTTCTGTGTGAAACCCCTTGCAACAACTTGAGCTTTATACTTGAACCCTTCTGCCGGTGACATCCCTTCCTCTTTCTTGAAGATCCACTTGCAAGTCACAATCTTTCTGCCTTCTGGCCTTGTGGTAACTTCCAAGTCTGATTCCTGTGAAGAGACTCCATCTCATCACCCATAGCCGCATACCTCTGAGATGACTCTGAACATGTATCTGCTTTATTGAAAGTAGAAGGTTCCGTAAAAACGGGCTCCACTTCCTCAGCAACCAGCAGTGCATAAGACACCAAGTCTTCAAATCCATTCCTGAAATTAGCTCTTCTAGACCCTCCTTGTGCTAACCCATGTTCTTTAGGAACTGAAATTGAACTTTCTGGTGCTTCAGTCTTTGTCTCTGTTGGTGGATCCTGATAAACATCTGACTGTGGGACAACTAACTCTTCAGTATCTTGTTGCTCCACCTGTTTTTCAACATCTGACTGTGGTAGAACTAACTCTTCAGTATCTTGTTGCTCCACCTGTTTATCAACACCGCCAACACTTGAAACAATCATGGATTTACCAGTCCATACCTCATAGGGAACTTTGAGGCCAATACCGGTTTGAAGTCCATGATTAATCAAGTAGCATGTTGTACTAAGCGCTTCTGCCCAAAAACGTTTAGACAACTCTGCATTGGAGAGCATGCACAACGCTCCCACAAGCCATGTCTGATTCATTCGTTTTGCTACACCATTCTGCTGTGGCGTGCCTCTGCTGGTGAGATGTCTAGAAACCTCCACCTCTCTGCAAAACGAATCGAACTCAGTACTGCAGAACTCCAAACCATTATCTGTCCGGAGCTTCTTGATCTTCTTCTCTGTCTGGTTCTCCACTACCGTCTTCCAGTCCTTGAAATTCCTTAGAGCCCCATTCTTGTGCTCCATGATAACCACCCAAGTCTTCCTCGAATAATCATCAACCATAGACAAGACATATCTGTGCCCCCTAAGAAATCCCTGACGTGAAGGTCCCCAATACTTTGAGTGGATGTAATCCAGAACGCCTTTAAGATCCTTGATCTTAAGGCCATAAAGAAGATCGATGTTAGTCAACTCATGCATCTCTCGAGTGCTCATGTGACCGAGCCTGATGTGCCACAACTTAAACATATCTCCCTCGTTCACCTCTTCTAATGCAGCCATAGTCGACTCTGCAAGCGTTTTTCTTTGGAGGAAATACAAGGAGCCCCGCTTAAGACCTTTCAGCATCACTTCTGAACGATTACAGACACTAACTGCTCCACATTTACCTTTAAAACTGAACCCTTTGCTGTCTAACTGACTAAGAGAAATCAGATTCTTCGTCATATGCGGAACGTGTCGAACCTCGTTCAAAGTGACAACCCTACCATCATGAGTCCCGACCTTGATCGAACCAATACCGACAACCCTGCAGACTTCACTGTTAGCCATGCTTATATCACCGCCAACTATCTGCCTATAACCGGTAAACCATTCTCTCCTAGGACTGATATGGTAAGACGCTCCTGAATCAAGAATCCACGCATCAGATGCGCATGCTGATTCTGATGTTACTAGAGCATAATCCTCATCTGAACTGCAATCTCTAGCCGTCATGGCCTCTGCTGTGACTGGTGCCTTGCCTTGCTTCCTTCTGGGACAGTCGAACTTCCAATGCCCCTTCTCTTTGTAGAAATTACAGATATCCCCAGGTTTCGGACCCTTCTTGTGTGAAGAATTACCTTGATTGTTCTTCCTCCCACTAGAACCCCTGATGTTGCTACTACTAGCAACCAAACCTGATGACTGGGTATCTGCCTCATTCCCACTCGCCTTTCGGTGCAATTCCCTCGTCTTGAGAGAAGTTTTCACTTCCTCTAGAGAGATCCCATCTTTACGGTTTATGCACGAATCGACATAATGTTCATAAGACATAGGTAAAGATACTAAAAGCTGCAAGGCTGCATCCTCGTCATCAACAACTACTCCTATATTACGCAATTCAAGTAATGCAGAAGTAAATCTGTCAAGATGATCATTTATGGGCGTACCTTCAGTCATACGACAATCATATAGCTTCTTCTTTAGGTATAACTTGTTGGTCAATGAACGTGTCATGTACATATCTTCCAACTTTAACCAAAGATCTCTTCCGGAGTCTGTTCCTGCAACATTGGTTAGGATATCATCATCCAACTGTCTGATGATCTTGGCGTGAGCCTTCTGATCTAACTTCTTCAATGCCGCCACCTCCTTCGCTGCTGCTATCTTGTCCTTCTCTGACTGTTCTGCTATACCTTCTATGGTGACTGCTTTACCCTTAGGATCCGTACGATCCCTGATTGCAATCTCCAACGGTTCCCATAAATCTTTGTCTACCAACAAAGCCTTCATCTTGATCTGCCAGAGAGAAAAACTATTCTTCCCATTGAACTTGTCGATCGAATCTGCTCCTTGACCCATCTTCTTGTTCTCTGCAGCGGAATCCCTGAATCTCTAACCACGAACCAAAGCTCTGGTGCCACTAAGAGAAATCGCAACAAGAAACTCCAAACGCATACAATCGAAGACAAAACACCAGAAGCTTCTGTCCGGATACAATTTCGGATGCTACGGACATCAAAATCCAATCTCCACCGTTCAGATCGAAGATCTATGAGTCCCGAAGCTACTCACCAAAAATCAGCACGATCCAACGGTGAACGAATGTGCTACGACTTTTTCTTCACCGCTGCGCTGGATAAAAACGGACCAGAAACTGCTACCTTGTTTTTCTTCGATCTTGGATCTCTACCGTCGATGCTAATTCTCCTTTTCAACCAAGCTCTGATGCCACTTGTTAGAGCAATAACAAGAATTGATAAGAAAAGCGAGCGATCACAAGAACACAGATATACGTGGTTCACCAACTTGGCTACGTCCACGGGGAGGGGAGAGAATATTATTATCAATCTGGAGAAACGATTACAAGATCACACTATTACTGCTGCACGAATTATTGATCACAATAATTCCTAACTGTGCAACTGTAGAATTACAGACCTTTCTCTGAGCACTCTAATAATTTGTCTATGACAATCTGAGGTGTGATTTTAATCTAAACTACTGACCTCTATTTATACTAGTAAAGTTTATCTCAAAATCTCTTAGGAACTTGGAAACCTAGTCCAAAACTGACTTGAAAACCTAGTCCAAAACTAACTTGGAAACCTTCCTTCTGCGCTCTGTCCCGGAATTACGAAATCTCTCTGTTGTTTAATCCTTTAACTCGGCGTCCCAAATTCAAAGGCATTAACCCAACATCCTAACTATAAGGAAAAAAGTATTTTAAAAAGCACGGTGCCATTTTTGTAAATATATAGAACTTCTTTTAAAAACGCACGGTGACATTTTTGTATATAATCGGAACATTTAAAACCTTCTGACACTCTTATAAACTGCATCTGGCATTCTTAAAATGCACTGGCGATACTTATCACTCAAAATCGTTGTGTCAGTGCATGTATATTTTAGTGTCAGTTCTTGTGTTTTTAACTTTTTATCGCCAATGAGTTTTTTTTTTTTTTGAAGTGTTTAGTCCAAGTGAGAGTGCATTTTAGTGCCGGTTCTATTGTTTTTGATAGCCTGTTGTAGTGTTTTGATAGTCAGTGAGTATTTTGAAATAACCTTTAAGGCTGCAAAGAACATTTGAAACAAGCTAGAACATTTGAAACTGATAGCCTCAAGGTTTGTTTAGAAAGGAAATTTCGAGGGCAATAAAAAACATCAGGCTCCGCCCCATGATTACGGGTTTAAAAACCTTAAAAGACGTCATTCGGCCCTCATACAGACCTTTGAAGTTTTTATTAATGAAATGTTAACAAATAACCCGTGATAATGTTTAGGATGACCAGTTGATGTGTTACAAATGTCCAAATAGTATATTGAGGAGTGTCAGATGGTTTTAACAAGTTTTGATTATTTACAAAAATGTCACTGCAGGTTTTTTTTTTTTTTTTTTTTTTTTTTAAAAAAAACACGTTTTCCTATCACAAAGAAAAAAACGCGTTTTACAGGAGACTAACCCTTAAAATTATACTTCCTAATTGTTACGTGATTTATTAATAACATATTTTAAACTTTATTGAAACAATTATTCCGATATTAATGTTTAGTTAAAATTCACTTACACTGGCAAAAAAGAATCGAATGATATTATCTTTCCGGATCGGGGAGAGAACTTTCTATAACCCCAAGCATCTACATGACTACATATGGCGGAGTCTTAGGGGGTGTTTGGTGCATCAAACATCAAGCATCAAGTGCTTGATGCTTGATATAATGTAAGAGTAATTTGAAGGTAAGATGCATGATTTTATTCTTTCATTCAACATAAATATGTCTAACATCCTCTTAATCATTGAGAATCAAAATCCTTGCTTGACGAGTAAGAGCGTCACTCAACATCCAACATCTAGCGTCCAAAGTGCTCAAATACGTCCTACCTCCAAATTACCCTTATATTATATTAAAGGATCAAGCACTTTATATTAAGGGTCAAGCACTTGATGCTTGATACGCCAAACACCTCCTCAGTGTAAACTCAAGGAGCTAGCATCATATTTTTAGTGTAAGTCAATGAAAACATCAACAAGTTTTTCTTTTTAAAATTTGTAGTACCACCCTTGCCGTTCAAGTTGTTTTGGGCAATGCTAAGGAAACAAAACAAGTTTACAAAATGATGGATACAAAGTGAGGTGGCGATATTTTATTGGTTGCATCGATTGTGGACTTGACACACTCTAATAAAAAACACCAATAAAATTTTGACACATGATTTTATAAGCCACATTTTATGGCACTTTTTATGACTTTATATTTACCCGTTGTTTTTGCATTCTTCATACATTAAATGTTTCATTGCGTAACCAATAACAATGGAGTACTAGCGAAAGACAAAAAAAAAAAAAAAAAACAAGACAAACGACGGCCAAGTCTTTCCGTGTGGAGTCGGCTAGACTATACTCCCTCCACCTTACTCCCTCCGTCCCACCTCACTTAAAACCTAAGAGGTGACACAATTAATAAGAAAAAATAATAAAATAAAGAAAATGTGTGGTAGAAAATGAAGAAAGAGAATGAGTGGGGTTAATAGTAGGTTGGTTGAATGAATTGTGTGGTGGAAAATGAAGAGAGAGAATAAGTGGGTGGGTAAATTGAATATAAAATTATAAAAAGATTACCATTTTGAGGAGTCTCAATTGAAGTGCGACGGACCAAAATAGAAATAAGTCTCAAGTGGGGTGGGACGGAGGGAGTATATTATAAGAAATAAAAATAAACATATAAGAAGATAATTAAAGTTATTTAATTAAAATATTTTGATTTTTACAACAAAAGCATGTTAAAATTAATAGTACACTCTCGTATTAAATGTGTAATACACATGTGTTTGTGTATGAAAACAAGTAATTAATTAGGATCATTTTGGGTATAAAATGTTAGATCATTATGGCTTGCAACACAAGTTATTTAGCACTTTCATAAATAAAATCATGTCTATGATATTAATATAAAGTATAGTCAACAATAGTCAATGTGTAGAATCCCTGAAATGTAATTTATCTATTTATGATGGGCAAAATGGTAAATCAACATTGCTTTGGATTGAATAGGTGTGGTCCCTAAATGAAGTGCCTCTTTGTCTAGTATATAAAGGGCTTACCATCAACCCTTTTAGACACTACATTCTTTACTTTCTCTCTAAATACTCTCTTCATTATTATCTAGAAGAACTTGAGAAACTAAAGGGCATTCATCATTTAGAAGATCATCTTCCTACATCTTCTTCTTCATTTCTCCCTTCATCTTTAACTATGGATTCACTAGGTAATATCTCGCTTCCGCCTTCATCTCTTTCCTCAGTCTTATTCTGAATATGAGTGTGGTATTCGGGGATCACAAATTGTTCCAACAATTGGTATCAGAGCACGCTCATCTTTTGGTTGGAGATTGAGTTCTTTTAAGAAAGCTTTATGCTTTAATTGATTCATTTTTTTCCTGTTGAATCATAAAGGTTTGATAGCATCGGAATTGTGCTCATCGCAGCAGTAATAGAAGAAGCGTTAAGTAAATCTGTTGGGAATCGAGAACAAAAATGAATACAAAACATTATAAGTAACTACATTATGAATAAATGATTATTTAAACAATGAATAAAATTGTTTGAGCATATAATTAAACATTTTATTTGTCATCATATGAATGCCTAAGTTCAGTCAAATGTCAAGATCTTCTTTGGAAAATTCAAGTCATTTACATATTAACTTAAACATTCAACACTTTAACAATTTTGGGTTTAAATAACGTTAATCACTTAGGTGATAATATTATTTAAAAAATGAATAAAATTGTTTGAGCATATAATTAATCAAGATTTTTAATGTTTTGAAAAATGTATGTTTTGTTCAAAAAGGGAAAACAAATTGTGCAAAATATAAAATTTTCCAAAACCTGTGAACAGTAACCGCTCGACCGAGTATAGAGAAGTGCACGGCCGAGCACCAAATACAGAATGTTTTGGTTAATTCGACATGAATAGCACCCCTGAGGACCGCTTATATATTGAGAAGTGGAAACGCTCCAATCGCGTTAGCCTAATGATTATGAAAAATGTCGTCCCGGAAACATTTTTAAACAGTGTTCCCAAGGACGTTGATGCTAAGACTTTCCTAGAGACCCTTGAAGAACGCTTTGCAAAAAGCAAAAAGTCGGAAACAAGTTCTACCCTAAGGAAACTTGTTTCCATGAAGTACAAGGGTACCGGGAATCTTAGGGAGTATATTTTGGAAATGCTTCACCTTTCGACAAAGTTAAAAGCACTTAAGTTAGAGGTAACTGAAGAGCTCCTCGTGCATTTAGTTTTGATCTCTCTTCCTCCTCAGTTTGGTCACTTTGAGGTGACCTATAATTGTCAAAAGGACAAGTGGAACATTAATGAATTGATTTCACATGTGACAAAAGAGGAAGATAGATTGAAGCAATCTAAGGTAGAAAGTGCTCACTTAGCATCTACCTCTTCTCATGAGACTAAGAGAAGAGGGAAAGAAATTGCGGTGACAAGCAATAAGAAGCCTAAAGGATCATCTGATGATCGTAAAGAAAAGAAGTTCTTCTATTGCAAGGACCCTACACACATGAAGTACGATTTCTCTAAGTATCACGCTTGGCGTGCTAAGAAAGGTATGTCATTTGGTCTTGTTTGTACTGAGGCTAATTTAGTTTCAATTTTTACATATACATGGTGGTTGGATTCTGGTGCAACAACTCACATAAGTATGTCTATGCAGGGTTGCCTGAATTACTGAAGACCTAGCGAAGATGAAAGATTCATCTATATGGGAGCTGGGAACCCGGTTGATGTAATAGGCATAGGGACCTTTAGGTTGTTATTAAGTACCGGTTATTATTTTGTACTAAATAATACATTTCTTGTACCTTCATTTAGAAGAAATTTAATATCTATCACAGTTTTGGACAAAGAGGGTTACTCTTGTTCGTTTGGAAATAATAGATGTGATCTTTATTTTAATTCCATGGTTGTTGGTACTAGTACTTTATCTATTAGTGATAATCTTTATTTTCTTGACACTACTCAAACAATCAATGAATCCCACAATAATGAAGCCAAACTAGAAAGCAAAAGTTATCAAGTGAAAATTCTTATACCTTATGGCGTAAGCATTTGGGTCATATCTCCTTAAGAAAAATTGACAAGCTTGTGTCAAAAGGGATCTTTTTAAAACACCTTGATATTTCGGAAAAGACTTTTGCATTAAATGCCTTAAAATTTGCAAACACTAAAACAAAAAGTATCTTCGAGAGCATCAAGTGTTCTAGAACTAATATATATGGATAATTGTGGACCATTCACTACCACTTCATAGAATGGTCAACAATAATTTATTACGTTCATAGAGAACTACTCTCATTATGGGTACATTTATTTACTTCATGAAAAGTCTCAATTTTGGACGTTTTCGAGTCTTATAAGGCCAAAGTTGAAAGTCAACTTAGGAAGACTATTAAGAACGTTAGGTCCAATCGTGGTAGTGAATACTATGATCGGAATAACGGTTTTGGGGAACAACGTCTGGGTCCTTTTGCTCGCTATCTTGAAGAGTGTAGGGTTATCCCTCACTACACCAGTGTTCTAAAAGACCCCCTTCTAGGCCGCCTAGGTCCTGCCTAGGCGCTAGGCGTTCATGAAACGCCTAGGTCCCGTATAGGATATTTTAGTTATTTCTGAATTCTTGGCCCCGCCTAGATCCCGCCTAGGTAGCGTTTTTTAGAACCTTGCGCTACACTATGCCGGGAACGGATTGCATGAATGGTGTAGCTAAGAGACATAATAGAACCCTTAAAGATATGGTAAGAAGTATAATTTCTTATAATTTTTTACCTCACTCATTATGGGCGATACATTAAAACCGCAAATTATATTCTATAGAGCTCCCTCTAAAGCTACTACTAATAAAAACCCTAATGAATTATGGACGAATAAGAAAACCGTCATTAAATCATATCATGTATGGGATTGTCCAGCAGAAGCTAGGCCTTATAGGCCTAATAAGGGTAAAACTGGACGCTAAGACTATTGGTAGCTATTTGTTGGGTATGCCGAGAGATCTAGGGGATATAAATTTTACAACCCGAAAACTAGAACCTTTTTAAAATGAGAAATGCTAGGTTCTTTGAGGATGTTGAATTTAGAGGGGAAATTAGGAATAGTTTTAAATTTGAAGAGGAAGAGGCATCCATTTTATATCTCTTTCCTTAGTTCCAATTGGAAATCAAGTACTTGTACCTAAAATTCAAGAGGAACATACAATTCAAAATAATGATTACCCATAAATATTGAACAACATGGAAATGTTGGTCATAAAAAAGAAATTCAACAACCTCAAAAGAGATCCAATAGAGTAAAAAGAGGTGCTATTCCGGATAATTATAAAGTGTATCTTGCCCAGAATGAAGGACGCTTAGGTTTAGTGGGAGATGAGCTTCTCACCTTCCATGAAACCATTAATAGTCCTAATTCTCATAAAGTGAATTAATGTCATAAATGAAGAGTTAAAATCTATAAAGATAACAATGTTTGGGATCTTGTCCTATTACCTAAAGATGAGAAACCCATTGGGATTAAATTAGTCTTTAAGACCAAAGCGATTCATGTAACACCCATCCAATTTCTTGTTAAATATTTGACATATTTGTTAAATTCTTGAACTTGCATATTATGTGCTAGTTTTACTTGGGTTAATTTATTAACTGCTTTAGAATATTAAGGTGGTTAAATGTCTAGCTTTGACTTTTGGGTCATTTGTGAAAATTGGACTTTAGGGGCCTTTTTGTTAAAAGTGAAACTTGAGGGGCCTAAGTGCAATTCTTTGAAAGTTTAAGTATATCATCTTTGTTGGGTTGCCTGGGAAAGTCATTTTTCCCAAATTCATTACGTGCACTCCCTCTGTTCTAAAAAGCTAGGTTAGGGTTTCACCCTATTCTCGACTCCTCGAGTTTAATTATCCCTCCGTTCTTGATTCTGATCCCGGATTAATATTCGTGGCGTTGAATAGAGCGTTCCAGGCCAAACAGAAATAAGTTTGGGTCAACTTGAATTTTGACTAGGTAAGTTATTAGCTCCCCCTTGCTTGTAATAACATGTATAAATGTTATTCTCGATACTTGTAAATGTTAATTTCGTGTTTGGGACGATTTTTGTGGTACTTGTAATTATGGGACAAGGGGAGTATAAAAGACTTGGTAAAAAGGGAAATTATACTTGAACAATTTGTTTTGAAGTAGGCTTTTATGCCCTGGGTATTGTTAAAACGTTAGTAAAAGTTACTCCTACGCTTGGGACAGAGAATTGTTAAGTTTGAACTCAGGGGAAAACTACCAAATTGTACCGAGCACGGTCGTGCGCCTTTATTTGGCACGGTCGTGCCAAATATCACCTTTAGGCAAATTTCCTCGACAGTGTTAGCACGGTCGTGTGCCTTTTATTGGCACGATCGTGCCAAAAATTAGTTTTGTGTGAGAACTCTCGACCTTGATGGCACGGTCGTGCCATTTTTGCACGCGCGGTCGTGCCAAGTGGGAATTCTGATTTTCCTTCTTGAATTGTTTCCTCCATAACTTTCTATAGGAAAGTCGAAATCAAGATCCGAAAGAAGATGAATAACCTAGACTCAGAGGGCTATTCAAAGACTAAATTAATGAGGTTTTAAGGTGATTGTCTAGAGCACCTAGAAAGGTGTTTTAGGACATTAAACATAAGTATAAGAGTAGTAACTCTTCTTTATGTCTTGAAAGTGCTATGAACAAGCACTAATGTGTTATACTTGTTGTGAATCCAATGATTGTGCACCTTAGAGGAATTAGCATAAGGTCTTAGACTTGAACATCCTAAGAATAGGATTGGGTTTTTGTAAGAGTAAAGTGTATAACTCTTATACATGCTTGAATGTCCAAAGATTGGGATATAACTTGAAGTATAAGACATTAAAAGCTTGTACGTGACTTGAACATCCATAGAAATGGATTAAGAATTGAATATAAGATAATAAAATCTTGTACATGGCTTGACACCAATACATATGTATGGTAGTGAACTTGAAAGTGCTATGAACAAGCACTAACTTGTATGAGACATGTTCTTGTTGTGTATGTGCAAACATTGCATATAGTTGCTTGATAACAAGGTGACTTCTTGATTACTTGAAGCATGTTCCTTATTGAGCTAGTCCACTACTCTTGGATTGGTTCTTCTCCCGTAGTTCAAGTAAATATCTACTTGTACCTTCTTGTGTGAGTCCAGCTGGTTCTCCTTGCTTGTTCGAAAATGTATAGGTTCACGCTTGTCGCGAGAGCTGGGTTTAAGTGACAATCGGGTCCCTATGTATTTCCGCCTGACCCCTTACTACCGGCCATAGTAAGGGCATAGCTTCCTTAGTTGGAGCAATAAGCCTGACTTAAGTGAATGCTAAACTCATGTCTTGAACACCTCGTGAATAATCATGAGTACTGATATTGGGAATGACACTCGTTACCGGGTCTTCTGATACATACTGAATAATCAGTTCCTGTTATTGATCGTGATTGTCAAAGTAATACAAGCTACGACAACAATGGTATTCTTGGGAGGAATAAGGAAGGAAGCAATATCCTTATAACTTGCTTGTTTATCCTTATGTGCTACTTGATGAGTGGATTATCCTCTCATATACTTGTTACTTGATGATACTTGATATATGATTACTTGAGTATCTACTTGAATTGCATGATAACATGTCATGTATTTGTATCTAATAGCTTTCTGAGATTTATCTCACCCTTTATTTGTTTAATTGTTTCCCCCCCAGGAAAGGAAGGTTAGTGCGCAGTGAGGCTCGACATAGTTGGGAGCTTGCTTCGCAGGTCGTGATTATTTTGGGGCTTGTGTCCTTTTACACTTTGTGAGGACGATGTATTGGGTTGTATAACTCCTTATTTTTGGGGTAGACAGTCTTGTTCAGTTCTTGTTGTCACTAGACATCTTGTATAGTACTCTTGATGCCAGCTTATGTGCTAGGCATATCTTCCGCTGTATGTATTTAAGTTTGGTTTTAATTTTCTTGTCTAGAACTCGTGTTGTGAGCTAGTATAGCTCCTTACTCTAGAGTATATATATCATGTCAGTTTGTTAAACAAATGTCATTAAGTTTCTTGTTAAGTTTCTTGTTCCTCGTTAGGCACTCCCATCCAGGTTCGAGGTTCTATTAGGGGATCCCGGGACCTGGGGGCGTGTCAGGTTGGTATCAGAGCTACCCTGGTTTAGCTACCTTGTTTAGCTACCTTGGTTTGCTCTAAGTCTGGATAAGGTCTATGGCCTAGGTTTGGGTGAGTCTTGGGGTGTTATTAATAACGCTGAGTGTTTACCTACAGGTACAATGAGTTCTGAAGGTACTAGTGGCAGTAATCAGCTGAGATCTATAACTCCTCAAGAAGAAATGGTTGATAATGTTGACTGGGATTATCCTAATCGCCTTACAAGGTTCTTGAAGCTGAAACCTCGCATTTTTGACGGGGAATTTGATTCTAAAAAGGCAGAGGAGTGGATTGAGAGTATTGAAAAGATCTTCACAGCCTTGAGATGTGCAGGTGGTGATAAGGTAACCTTTGCAACCTTTAAACTTGAGAAAGCCGCTGAACATTGGTGGCAAGTGTTGAGTAAAAGTTGGGAACTGGAAGGTGTACCACAGACATGGGAGAATTTTCTTAAAGCTTTTAAGTCACAGTTTATTCCAACAGTGGTCCAAGATAGAAAGGAGATGGAATTTCTTAATCTGGAGCAGGGAAGTCTGACAGTGGGGCAATACTCAACCAAGTTCACAAAATTGGCGAGGTATTGTGATCACTTAGTTCCAAATGAAGCCAAGAAGGCACAGAGGTTTGTTAGAGGGTTAAGGACTGAGTATAGGAAGCAACTTCTTTCTCTACAGCTCACTAGTTATCAGCAAGCAGTGGAGAAGGCTTATACTATTGAAAATGATATTGAAGAACACAAGGTAAAGTTGGGAACAACCATGACTGGTCGTGTATCAGAGAAAACTCAGGGATCTGGTTCTAAAGGTGGTAAATCTGGCTGCCAAGATCGTCGATTTCGACAACCAACTGAAAGCAAAGGTAGTGTATCAACTGGTTCGAGGACAACAGTCCAAGGTTCCAGGAAAGTATGTGGTTTTTGTTCGAAAGAAGGCCATTCTGAAGACAAGAGTTGGCTAAAGCAAGGAAAGTGTTTATTGTGTGGTGAAGTGGGGCATTTTGCTAGAAATTGTCCTAAAAATAGAGGAAATCAAGTTGGGGGTACAAGTCAACCAGCCTCAGGTTCCAAGAGAGATAGTGGGGGTCGACCAAAAGTTCAGGGTCGAGTGTTTGCTCTAGATCAGCAGGGTGTAGCTGAGTCTTCTGCGGTCATAGGAGGTATTATATTACTTTCTAGTACGAGAGCGCGAGTCTTGATAGATCCAGGCTCATCTCATTCTTATGTGGCATCTCATTTTGTGTCGCATTTTCATGTTCTTCCTGATTCTATGCCTTATGTGCTAGAAGTATCTTCCCCTATGGGAGATTGCATGTTTACTTCTGAGATTTACAAGAAATGTGAGGTTCTTGTGGGTGATCATGCCCTTCTTGCTGACCTAGTCGTGTTACCTATAAGGGACTTTGACGTGATTCTTGGCATGGATTGGCTGTATGTGCATCATGCATCTGTTGATTGTTATAGAAAAGTAGTAACTTTTTCTATTCCTGGTTTGCCTGATTTTACCTTTGAAGGTGATAGGCCTTTATGTGCTATACATGTTATTTCTGCTTTAAAAGCTAGAAAACTTTTATCTCGTGGTTGTGCCGGGTATCTCGCATGTGTACTTGATCAGAGTTTATCTGTTCCCAAGATGGAGGATATTCCTGTTGTGTCTGAATTTTCAGATGTGTTCTCTTCTGAGTATAGCATGCCACCTGATCGAGAGCTTGAGTTCTGTATTGAGTTATTACCAGGTACAGCACCAATCTCTAAAGCACCTTATAGAATGGCTCCAGCTGAGTTAAGAGAGTTGAAAACACAGCTTGAGGAATTGCTTGAAAGGGGCTTCATCAGGCCTAGTGTATCACCGTGGGGTGCACCAGTGTTATTTGTTAGAAAGAAAGATGGGACTCTGCGATTGTGTATTGATTACAGAGATCTTAATCAGGTAACTATCAATAACAAATATCCGTTACCTCATATTGATGACTTGTTTGATCAGCTTCAGGGTTCAGTAGTGTATTCGAAGCTTGACTTGAGAAGTGGTTATCATCAGTTGAAAATCAGATCTGAGGATATACCAAAGACAGCTTTCCGTACCAGGTATGGGCATTATGAGTTTATTGTTATGCCATTCGGTTTGACAAATGCTCCAGCTGTATTTATGGATTTGATGAACCGTATCTTCAAACCATATCTTGATTGCTTCGTGGTGGTATTCATTGATGACATTCTTGTGTATTCTAAGTCACGGGCTGAGCATGAACAACATCTCAGAGTGGTATTACAAGTTCTTCGTGAGAAACAATTATTTGCAAAATTTAGCAAATGTGCTTTCTGGTTAGAAGAGGTTTCATTCTTGGGACATGATGTGTCTGCTACTGGTATTGCAGTAGATCCTTCCAAAGTTGAAGCAGTTGTAAACTGGAAAACGCCAACTACAGTGACAGAAATCCGTAGTTTCTTGGGCTTGGCTAGTTACTATCGGAGGTTCATTGAGGGATTCTCCAAGATTGCTACTCCATTGACTAATATGACTCGAAAATCTATTTCTTTTGAGTGGAATGATAAATGTGAAGCAAGTTTTCAGGAGTTAAAAAGGCGTTTGACTACAGCTCCAGTCTTGGCTTTGCCTAATGGTTCTGAGCATTTCATGGTTTATACTGATGCTTCTAAAGAAGGATTGGGTTGTGTTCTGATGCAAGATGGCAAGGTAATAGCTTATGCTTCTCGAAAATTATCTCCTTATGAAAAGAATTATCCTACTCATGATTTAGAGTTGGCTGCGATTATTTTTGCTTTGCATAAATGGAGACATTACTTGTATGGAACCAAATTTGAAGTCTTTACTGATCATAAAAGCTTGAAGTACTTGTTTTCTCAAAAAGATCTTAACATAAGGCAACGTAGATGGATGGAGAAATTGAAGGATCATGATTTTACTATCCTTTATCATCCAGGAAATGCAAATGTTGTGGCAGATGCACTGAACAGAAAGACTTATATTTCTTGCCTGATGATTCGTGAATGGAAGATGTTTGAAGACTTGTGTGATTGGAGTCCTTGTGAATCAAATCATGGAGTTATTTTTGATAATATAAAGGCTACTTCAGACTTACTCCAACAGATCAAAGAAGCTCAGGTAACTGATTCTGAATTGCAGAAAATTATTAGTGGAATGAATGAAGGAAAGCAACCAGATTTTTCTTTTAATAGTGATGGAATTCTTACCTTTCGAGGCAGAATTTGTATTCCAGTTGATCTTGAGATTAAGAAGAAAGTTCTTGAAGAGGCTCACAAAGCCAAGTATACTATTCATCCTGGAAGCACTAAAATGTACCAAGACTTGAAGAAACAATTCTGGTGGAACAATATGAAAAGAGAAATTGCTGAGTATGTATCCAAATGTTTGACTTGTCAACAAGTAAAGGTGGAACATCAACGTCCAGCAGGTTTGTTGCAACCATTGGAAATTCCAGAGTGGAAATGGGAGCATATCACGATGGATTTTGTGACTGGTTTGCCACGTACCAGACAAGGCCATGATGCTGTTTGGGTTATAGTGGACAGATTGACTAAATCAGCTCACTTCTTGTCTGTTTCCATGGGATATTCATTGTCTCAGTTGGAATCTTTATATGTTCAGGAGATTGTCCGACTGTATGGGGTTCCTGTGAGTATTGTATCTGACAGAGATCCTCGTTTTACTTCTCGATTCTGGCAGGCTCTTAAGGGTGCCATGGGTACTAAATTGAATTTTAGTACAGCTTTTCATCCTCAATCTGATGGGCAATCTGAGAGACTTATACAGATTCTTGAGGATATGTTACGTGCTTGTGTTATTGATTTCAAAGGCAGTTGGGATACTCATCTTCCTTTGGCTGAGTTTGCTTATAATAACAGTTTTCAGTCTAGCATTGAAATGGCTCCTTATGAGGATCTTTATGGCAGAAAATGTCGATCTCCTATATGCTGGGATGAAGTGGGAGAAGCTAGACTCTTGGGTCCTGAAATGGTTCAACAATCAGTTGAAAGTGTGAAACTCATTCGAGATAGATTGCGCACAGCTCAAAGTAGACAAAAGAGTTATGCAGATCATCGTAGAAGGGATCTTGAATTCCAGGTAGGTGACTTTGTATTCTTGAAGGTCTCTCCTCGTAGAGGTATAAAGATATTTGGGAAGAAAGGAAAGTTATCTCCTCGTTATATCGGTCCATTTGAGATTCTTGAAAGAGTTGGGAAGTTGGCTTATAGAGTGGTTTTACCTCCTTCTTTATCTGGTATTCATGATGTATTCCATGTATCTATGCTTCGCAAGTATATGGCAGATGAATCACATGTTCTTGAGTATGAGGCTATTCCATTTCAGCCTGATTTGTCTTATGAGGAACAACCTGTTGAAATTCTTGACTGGAAAGAGCAAGTTTTGCGTACCAAAAGGATTCATATTGTGAAGGTCCTTTGGAGGAATCATGAAATTGAAGAGGCTACTTGGGAAACCGAGAAAGAGATGCGAGATAAATACCCGAGCCTATTTGAAAACCTTGGAAAGTAAAATTCGTGGGCGAATTTTCTTTAAGGTGGGGATGATGTAACACCCATCCTATTTCTTGTTAAATATTTGACATATTTGTTAAATTCTTGAACTTGCATATTATGTGCTAGTTTTACTTGGGTTAATTTATTAACTGCTTTAGAATATTAAGGTGGTTAAATGTCTATTTTTGACTTTTGGGTCATTTGTGAAAATTGGACTTTAGGGGCCTTTTTGTTAAAAGTGAAACTTGAGGGGTCTAAGTGCAATTCTTTGAAAGTTTATGTATATCATCTTTGTTGGGTTACCTGGGAAAGTCATTTTTCCCAAATTCATTACGTGCACTCCCTCTGTTCTAAAAAGCTAGGTTAGGGTTTCACCTTATTCTCGACTCCTCGAGTTTAATTATCCCTCCGTTCTTGATTCTGATCCCGGATTAATATTCGTGGCGTTGAATAGAGCGTTCCAGGCCGAACAGAAATAAGTTTGGGTCAACTTGAATTTTGACTAGGTAAGTTATTAGCTCCCCCTTGCTTGTAATAACATGCATAAATGTTATTCTCGATACTTGTAAATATTAATTTCGTGTTTGGGACGATTTTTGTGGTACTTGTAATTATGGGACAAGGGGAGTATAAAAGACTTGGTAAAAAGGGAAATTATACTTGAACAATTTGTTTTGAAGTAGGCTTTTATGCCCTGGGTATTGTTAAAACGTTAGTAAAAGTTACTCCTACGCTTGGGACAGAGAATTGTTAAGTTTGAACTCAGGGGAAAACTACCAAATTGTACCGAGCACGGTCGTGCGCCTTTATTTGGCACGGTCGTGCCAAATATCACCTTTAGGCAAATTTCCTCGACAGTGTTAGCACGGTCGTGTGCCTTTTATTGGCACGATCGTGCCGAAAATTAGTTTTGTGTGAGAACTCTCGACCTTGATGGCACGGTCGTGCCATTTTTGCACGCGCGGTCGTGCCAAGTGGGAATTCTGATTTTCCTTCTTGAATTGTTTCCTCCATAACTTTCTATAGGAAAGTCGGAATCAAGATCCGAAAGAAGATGAATAACCTAGACTCAGAGGGCTATTCAAAGACTAAATTAATGAGGTTTTAAGGTGATTGTCTAGAGCACCTAGAAAGGTGTTTTAGGACATTGAACATAAGTATAAGAGTAGTAACTCTTCTTTATGTCTTGAAAGTGCTATGAACAAGCACTAATGTGTTATACTTGTTGTGAATCCAATGATTGTGCACCTTAGAGGCATTAGCATAAGGTCTTAGACTTGAACATCCTAAGAATAGGATTGGGTTTTTGTAAGAGTAAAGTGTATAACTCTTATACATGCTTGAATGTCCAAAGATTGGGATATAACTTGAAGTATAAGACATTAAAAGCTTGTACGTGACTTGAACATCCATAGAAATGGATTAAGAATTGAATATAAGATAATAAAATCTTGTACATGGCTTGACACCAATACATATGTATGGTAGTGAACTTTAAAGTGCTATGAACAAGCACTAACTTGTATGAGACATGTTCTTGTTGTGTATGTGCAAACATTGCATATAGTTGCTTGATAACAAGGTGACTTCTTGATTACTTGAAGCATGTTCCTTGTTGAGCTAGTCCACTACTCTTGGATTGGTTCTTCTCCCGTAGTTCAAGTAAATATCTACTTGTACCTTCTTGTGTGAGTCCAGCTGGTTCTCCTTGCTTGTTCGAAAATGTATAGGTTCACGCTTGTCGCGAGAGCTGGGGTTTAAGTGACAATCGGGTCCCTATGTATTTCCGCCTGACCCCTTACTACCGGCCATAGTAAGGGCATAGCTTCCTTAGTTGGAGCAATAAGCCTGACTTAAGTGAATGCTAAACTCCTGTCTTGAACACCTCGTGAATAATCATGAGTACTGATATTGGGAATGACACTGGTTACCGGGTCTTCTGATACATACTTAATAATCAGTTCCTGTTATTGATCGTGATTGTCAATGTAATACAAGCTACGACAACAATGGTATTCTTGGGAGGAATAAGGAAGTAAGCAATATCCTTATAACTTGCTTGTTTAGCCTTATGTGCTACTTGATGAGTGGATTATCCTCTCATATACTTGTTACTTGATGATACTTGATATATGATTACTTGAGTATCTACTTGAATTGCATGATAACATGTCATGTATTTGCATCTAATAGCTTACTGAGATTTATCTCACCCTTTATTTGTTTAATTGTTTCCCCCCCCCCCCAGGAAAGGAAGGTTAGTGCGCAGTGAGGCTCGACATAGTTGGGATCTTGCTTCGCAGGTCGTGATTATTTTGGGGCTTGTGTCCTTTTACACTTGGTGAGGACGATGTATTGGGTTGTATAACTCCTTATTTTTGGGGTAGACAGTCTTGTTCAGTTCTTGTTGTCACTAGACATCTTGTATTGTACTCTTGATGCCAGCTTATGTGCTAGGCATATCTTCCGCTGTATGTATTTAAGTTTGGTTTTAATTTTCTTGTCTAGAACTCGTGTTGTGAGCTAGTATAGCTCCTTACTCTAGAGTATATATATCATGTCAGTTTGTTAAACAAATGTCATTAAGTTTCTTGTTAAGTTTCTTGTTCCTCGTTAGGCACTCCCATCCAGGTTCGAGGTTCTATTAGGGGATCCCGGGACCTGGGGGCGTGTCAATTCACAAGGTAATATGGAAAGATATTAAGCCCGTCTAAGTTGCTAAAGATTTTACTCAAAAGGAAGACATTGATTATAAAGAAAACACCTTTTCCGGTAACTTCTAAAAACTCTTTTAGGATCATTATGGCATATTATGATCTTGAGTTTCATCAAATGGATGTAAAGTCAACTTTCCTTAATGGAGACATTGAGGAATCTATGGCTGATTTGGAGCAAACTAATCAATTAGTTTGTAAACTTAAGAAATCCATTTGGGGGCTCAAGCAAGCTTCTCGTCAATGGTACTTAATCAAGTTATTCTTTCATTTAGTTTTAAAACGAATCTTGGTTAAGATTGTGTATACCATAAGTTCAGTGGGAGTAAATTTATAATTTTGGTCTTATATGTGAATGATATTTTGCTTGCTAGTAATGATATGAACCTTCTTAAGGAAACTAAGAAATTTCTTGTTTGAAATGAGAGATCTTGGTAAGGCATCTTTGTATTAAGAATCCAAATTTACCATGATCGCTCATGAGGTGTTTTAGGATTACCACAAAAGACCTGTATGGAAAAGGTATTACAAAAGGTTTAGCATGCAAAACTGTAAACCACTTGACACCCCTAATTTTAAAGGAGACAAGTTTAAAAGTCTCAAACAGTGTCCTAAAAGTAATTTTGAATCCAAGTATATTGAAAATATCCCTTATATATCAGCAGTAAAGAAGCTTAATGTATGCGTAAGTCTTATATTTATTATTGGGATGCTTGGTCGATACCAAAGCAATCCAGGGAGAGAATATTGGGTTGCAGCCAAAAGAGTGATGCGGTATTTACAAAACACCAAGGACTACATGCTTACATATTCAAAGTCGGATCATCTTGAGATCATTGGGTATTCCGATTCCGACTTTGCTGGATGCCAAGACAGCCGTAAATCAACGTCTGGTTATGTCTTCACATTGGCCGGTGGAGCAGTTTCTTGGAGAAGTGCCAAGCAGACACTCGTTACTTCCTCTACCATGGAAGCCGAGTTTGTTGCTTGTTTCGAAGCATCCAATCAAGCTATATGGCTGCGTAAATTCATTGAGGGACTGCGTATTGTCGATAGTGTCGAAAGACCTATTAAGTTATATTGTGACAATAGGGCAGCGGTTTTGTACTCTAATAATAACAAGAGTTCGTCAAAGTCTAAGCATATAGACATTAAATTTCTTGTTGTAAGAGAGAGGGTACAAAAGGAACAAATATAAATACAACTTATTGGTACAAACTCTATGTTAGCGGATCCGTTTACTAAGCCGTTATCACCTTTAGTGTTTCACGAGCATGTTGCTCATATGGGTGTAACAACTTTTGATAAAATTTAATATAGTGGGAGTTTATGTTGTTTCCTTCATTTTATTGCTCTATTATTATTAAAGTTTGATTTCATTTGGTTAAAGTTGGACTAGTTGGATGAATATGTATATATTCATTAAGTTCCATGCTACACATCTATACTTTTGATCTATGTCATTTAGTTGGATTGGTATATGTGATTATAGTGGGTTTAGTTGCGAATCAATTACAACGACCGCCCCTTTAGTCCTATATTTATATGGCTAATGGACGAGATTGTTGTAGATGACAACAAAGTGCACATAAAGGTTGTCATTTATGTTATATTCATGATTTAAAGGAAGAAATTTGTTTTCCAACCAAAGTGGGAGATTGTTAGATCATTATGGCTTGCAACACAAGTTATTTAACACTTCCATAAATAAAATCATGTCTATGATATTAATATAAAATATAGTAAAAAATAGTCAATGTGTAGAATCCCTGAAATGTAATTTATCTATTTATGATGGGCAAAATGGTAAATCAACATTGATTTGGATTGAATAGGTGTGGTCCCTAAATGAAGTGCCTCTTTGTCTAGTATATAAAGGGCTTACCATCAACCCTTTTAGACACTACATTCTTTACTTTCTCTCTAAATACTCTCTTCATTATTATCTAGAAGAACTTGAGAAACTAAAGGGCATTCATCATTTAGAAGATCATCTTCCTATATCTTCTTCTTCATTTCTCCCTTCATCTTTAACTATGGATTCAACAGGTAATATCTCGCTTCCGCCTTCATCTCTTTCTTCAGTCTTATTCTGAATATGAGTGTGGTATTCGGGGATCACAAATTGTTCCAACATAAAAGAATTAAATGCAGTTATTTTTATTGAGTTTTGTATTGAAACTAATGAAATTTGCTTATATTAAATGTAAAAAAAAAAAAAAAATTTGCTTATAATTGTGGCCAAAAAGAAGGAGTAGACATAGATATTGGAACCAAATTTGTGTTATTATAAAATTTAAATTATGTAATAAATTGTGTATTTTTTTATGCTTCTTGATTTATCGTAGTATATGCATTATAAAATGTAACTCACCTAATTCACCTATTAACAAAATCTGACTACTATGGATTCAATTAACCCTTTTGTCCATTACGTGCATGACACATGACGACTTAACTGAGTTTTCTAGCAAATTCTGTCAAAAAGTGTCAAAATGACAACATTTAATCACATTGGACCCAAATCGATGAAATTGAATACAGTGTCCCTGATAGGAAAGTCATGTCTACATTAAGCACTAATTTGTCTTTTACCCTAAATATTTTAATTACCTAGGTGTATAATAATCAAATTTAAAGGATTAACTAAGAAATTCTTAAGAGTTCAGAGGGGGTTCACCTAGAGATCCCTAGCTCCATCGCTGCTTACTAAATACTATCGTGGCCGTGCCATGAGATTTGAGGCTCAAAGCCAACTTTTCAGTCGGAAGTATTCATTTTCTGAAGAGGAAGTTTTGTGTGAGACGGATGTCGATGAGAGAGGAAATATAATGGACTTACCCATCTCGCGTGTAGGGGGCAAACTATTTACTCTTTCAACGAAACTCATCTTGTCTCACACAACTTTTTGTCTTTTCTAAAATACAAGTATGTATTTTCAAATAAAAGAATGGTGGAACATTCAATTCAAGTTGGTCAAGTTAAAACACATTATTTTTATAAAATACTCTTTCCATTGTGAATTTAATGATGTTCTCACTTTTTTTTTATATATATAAATTGAATAAATTTTAAGTCAATTTAATATAACCTAAAAAATTTATTGATAAAGTCCGTCTTCTTCGTACACAACCCGTCTCCTATTTTCATAGGAATCAATGTGATAATGGCTAATTGCTCAAGTGGGCTGTTACGGGTAACATTAATTTTATAACAGTGTATCAATAATAAATCCCAAATATTCATTATGATAATAAATCAAATGGTTGGTCTCCCGTCGTGTTTCACAAAAACGGCGCGATATTGCTGGAAAAAAACTTCAAACGACAATTTAAGGGCCTAAACGACGTCTTTTAGCGATTTTAAACACGGAATCAGGGGGCAAAGTCCAATGACTTATGTTTCTCTTCAAATTTCCTTTTTAAAAAAACCCATCATATATCACTTTCAAAGGTTCTGGCTATCCGATTCAAAGGTTCTGGCTATCAGTCTCAAAAAGTTCTTTTCAGCTTTAAACTTTCTTTCAATATGCTCTCTGGCTATCAAAAAAACTACAACTTGCTATTAAAAACACTAGAACTGACACTAAAAAATACTCTCACTTTAACTAAAGAAAATCATTTTTTTTCTCACTTGTACAATAAAAAAACACTATCCATAACTTTTATTATTTCTATACAGAACTACTTAAGCTTCATACCCAGAAGATTTATTGGTCATGACTTTGTTCAAATATCATTAAAATTATATCCAAACATATGAACATGGAAAACGACGCAAGATTTAATATCAAGTATTAATCGAAATTTCAACCTAATGAGTCTAAGTATATTGAGTTGCCCTGATCCATACATTTTGTTCATGGCTAGATTTGGACTCCATTGATTTAATTTCTTCCAAACATAAACATGGAAAACGACGCAAATTGATCATATGGAGCCATTACCAGCAATTTCGAGTAAATGTTAACGATCAGCGAAGTTCTTTTATTCCATTCCTAAGGTAGCAAAAATATGAATTGGACGGCCTAATTTAAGGTGCCAAATTAACAGTTTTTGTGATCTTCCATAGCTTTCTAATCAATGATCTTGAAGACTTTAACTAACCATGTTAATTAAGGGCATTTAAACAATATCAAAGACTTGAACCGAACTTGTTTTCTAATAAGACATCATCAAATTAGTCTTGCAACATTTATACTGTCAAATAACCGATTCAAAAACTTAAGCTGATTGGTAGGGGCTCAACAATGAAAATCGAGCCTTAATATATACAATACAATTTTATTTATTTATTTTTTTTACAAATGATCGCCTTGTTTAACCATGCCGGTCTTATGTAGATTATAATTATTAAGTATGGAACCACACATGCATTCAAAACTTTGGAAACTTGCAAGTAGTTGACACACCTAGATTAACTTGCATTTTTATATTAGTTATCCAATTAATATGCCATAATAACTTTTACTTAAGATGGAGTATTACTGTCACTGTTATATAATTCATGGAATGTAACTTTGGCCTCTAACTTGTAAAAGAGAAGCTATATAGAGACACATATTTATCTGTCTTAATTAAATAGAAAACTTGTTTAGAGGGTAATCTTCTTGAACTTCGATTGGTCGAAGGTAGATTAAAGTCCAATATTAGTGATTGAATTAAATTAGAGGAGGAGTGCGACCGCTGCACGCTGTGCGACGGCGCCATCCAGCCTTTTCAATTTTTTTATTTTATTTTTTATTTTTTCATTTTTTTCCCTGCCATTTTTTGTTTGCCAGCAAAAAGTAACACTTTTTATGAGGAATGTAACACTTTTTTTTCAGAAAAAAATACTATTTATATTATTTTGTGAAATTGATGTTACATCTTACAATAAAGTGTTACTTTTTAAAAATCAAACTGTTACTTTCTTCATAAGAAAGTGTTACATTTTCTAGTCACAAAAATTATTTATATTATTTTGCGAAATTGATGTTACATCTTACAAATAAAGTGGTACTTTTTTAAGACCAAACTGTTACTTTCTTCATAAGAAAGTGTTACATTTTAGTATGACGAGCAACTCACTTGTTTTGTATGTTTAAAAAATATTTTTTTTAAAAAAAAAAAAAACCATATAATGACCTATGTAGTTTTATTCGTCTCGTCGAGACGAACACAACGGTATTTTTTTTAAAAAATAATCGACTTCAAAATCTCAAGATATAGCTTCTTTTTTTTTTAAGAAACCCGTGGATTGGATTTTGAGAAAAAGGAGGGGGGCACCCGTCTCACGGCGTGAGACGGTCGCATAGAAGTTTTTGTCATTAAATTATTATCATCTAATGTAGTAAGAAAGGGTGATAGCGACAATCATCTTTGGAAAAAATTATCATTCATAAGTGCATTACCATAGTTGATATGTGTACTACTGATGTTCTATTTCCGTCTCAAAATGAATATCCATTCAAGGAGATCAACAAATCTTGCCCAAATGACGATATATATCACCATATTACTTCACAAAATAAATTATCATTCGATTTGGTGTAATTCTGTGTATTTTGGTAACATTAGCTAGGGACATGCAACATAAAATTAAAAATGAAGACAGACACATTATACTAACACATTTGTTCACTTATAAATTCAACAGAAAGTCAATACATATATATACAAGATTTACACTTGAGTTCTCTTCTCTTCTCCCTTCATAAATCCAACACAAAGCCAATACATATACTCCCTACGTCCCATTTGAACCTTCACCAATTACCTAAATGGGGTCCCGTTAAAAGCTTTACCATTTCCTAAAATAGTAAAAAATGTAGGCCCCACTTGTCATACCCACTCACTTATTCCTCACATACTTAAATTATGGGGCCCACTTGTCATACCCACTAACTTTCTCCTCTCACATATTTAAATTGTAGGCCCCACATGTCATATCCACTAACTTATTCTTTCTCACAATCCTTTTTACACTCATCACTTGCCATAATTTGCGTGCCATCACCAAAATGGTGAAGATTCAAATGAGACGGAGGGAGTAAAAGATTTACACTTGAATTCTCTCTTCAGTAATTTTTTCATTGCCAGACTTGTGAGCGTAACTCTCCGGAGTTGTACTAGTAGCAGTAGTAGTAGTACTATGAGGGTATCCGACCCAATGTCGAGCATTTGGAAACAACACAAAAATAAAGCCTGAAACCGCCCCAATAACCGGAGGCAAGGCCATCAAAAGTCTTCTCCCGGTAGACTCAAAAGAAGGATAAAAACACTTAGACCATATTACCATCCAACAAAGACTAAACCCTAAACCCATATACCCAACCCATAAACCCACTCTAACCCCTAAACTAATATACCTATCTTAATAATTGAATAATACATGTTCAACATTAGATTAATTGTAATAAATTAGAAGCAAATACTTAAAAATATAATAATTTAACTTTGTTTAAAAAAAATATATATTAATAATGCTTATTAATATATTTACCCAACCCCTAAACTCCACTCAATCTAAACCATAAACCAATTAACATATACCTAATATCCTAAATCCATAACCCTTTTTAAAGTATATATGTTACTACTACTACTAGTGCTAATAATAATAATAATAATAATAATAATAATAATAATAATAATAATAATAATAATAATAATAATTATTATTATTATTATTATTATTATTATTATTATTATTATTATAAATTAGAAATTAGAAATTAGAAAAAATACCTAAAACTAAAAACCAACTATTATATGCCTTATACCATTAATTCTAAACAACACTCTAAACCCTATGAATACCCTAAATACTTAATTTAGTTAGAATTAAATATTTGTCTCTCGATTTAGCTACAGATTCAACATTTGTCTCTGAATTTAGCTACAGATTCAACATCTGTCTCTAAATTTAGCTACAGATTTTGAATATGTCTCTAAATTTAGCTACAGATTCAAAATTTGTCTCTAAATTTAGCTACAGATTCAAATCTAACTCTAAATTTGCTACGGATTCAAAAATTGTCTCTAAAAGTAGCTACAAATTCAACATTTGTCTCTAATTTTGCTACGAGTTCAACTCCTGTCTCTAATTTTAGCTACAGGTTCAATATATGTCGCTAAATTTAGCTACAAATTCAACATTTGTCTCTAATTTAGCAACGAGTTCAACTTCTGTCTCTAATTTAGCTACAATTTTAACATCTGTCTCTAACTTAGCTACAGATCGACTTTCTGTCTCTATATTTTACCCCCCGAAAAAATCTGACTTTGTTAACCAAATAATATTTCATATGCCACGTCATAATTTCGTTAGGCTTTTTAACGTCGTTAATTTTAATTTTAGTGTATTGCATTATTTGATAAAAACTTAAAAACTACGTATCCTAATGTCCAAACTAATAAGTACGTTGCATTAATTGATTAAAATCGATTACTATATTCCATAAATTGGTCATTCGGCCGATTTGGGAAATTCTTTTAACCACGTTTCTGTTTCGTTTTATTGAAGTTTGCCATTTCTTCAACCACTGACCACATGTCTGGTATCTTTCATTTAACATGTTTAATTGGTTTTCAAAATTGTACTCGATTCAGACATGTAAAGATAGTTTTTTATTTTATTTTTGAAAGAATTTTTTATGTTGAAAACAAGTAGATGTTGATCAAATATTAATGCAAGTCTAATTATTCTAGTGATGTTTTAAAATTAGTCAAAATTTTGGAAAAACGTGTTTTTCCTAACTATAAGGAAAAAAGTATTTTAAAAAGCACGGTGCCATTTTTGTAAATATATAGAACTTCTTTTAAAAACGCACGGTGACATTTTTGTATATAATCGGAACATTTAAAACCTTCTGACACTCTTATAAACTGCATCTGGCATTCTTAAAATGCACTGGCGATACTTATCACTCAAAATCGTTGTGTCAGTGCATGTATATTTTAGTGTCAGTTCTTGTGTTTTTAACTTTTTATCGCCAATGAGGTTTTTTTTTTTTTTTTTTTTTTTGAAGTGTTTAGTCCAAGTGAGAGTGCATTTTAGTGCCGGTTCTATTGTTTTTTATAGCCTGTTGTAGTGTTTTGATAGTCAGTGAGCATTTTGAAATAACCTTTAAGGCTGCAAAGAACATTTGAAACAAGCTAGAACATTTGAAACTGATAGCCTCAAGGTTTGTTTAGAAAGGAAATTTCGAGGGCAATAAAAAACATCAGGCTCCGCCCCATGATTACGGGTTTAAAAACCTTAAAAGACGTCATTCGGCCCTCATACAGACCTTTGAAGTTTTTATTAATGAAATGTTAACAAATAACCCGTGATAATGTTTAGGATGACCAGTTGATGTGTTACAAAGGTCCAAATAGTATATTGAGGAGTGTCAGATGGTTTTAACAAGTTTTGATTATTTACAAAATGTCACTGCGGGTTTTTTTTTTTTTAAAAAAAAAAAACACGTTTTCCTATCACAAGGAAAAAAAACGCGTTTTACAGGAGACTAACCCTTAAAATTATACTTCCTAATTGTTACGTTATTTATCAATAACATATTTTAAACTTTATTGAAACAATTATTCCGATATTAATGTTTAGTTAAAATTCACTTACACTGGCAAAAAAGAATCGAATGATATTATCTTTCCGGATCGGGGAGAGAACTTTCTATAACCCCAAGCATCTACATGACTACATATGGCGGAGTCTTAGGGGGTGTTTGGTGCATCAAACATCAAGCATCAAGTGCTTGATGCTTGATATAATGTAAGAGTAATTTGAAGGTAGGATGCATGATTTTATTCTTTCATTCAACATAAATATGTCTAACATCCTCTTAATCATTGAGAATCAAAATCCTTGCTTGACGAGTAAGAGCCTCACTCAACATCCAACATCTAGCGTCCAAAGTGCTCAAATACGTCCTACCTCCAAATTACCCTTATATTATATTAAAGGATCAAGCACTTTATATTAAGGGTCAAGCACTTGATGCTTGATACGCCAAACACCTCCTCAGTGTAAACTCAAGGAGCTAGCATCATATTTTTAGTGTAAGTCAATGAAAACATCAACAAGTTTTTCTTTTTAAAATTTGTAGTAGCCACCCTTGCCGTTCAAGTTGTTTTGGGCAATGCTAAGGAAACAAAACAAGTTTACAAAATGATGGATACAAAGTGAGGTGACGATATTTTATTGGTTGCATCGATTGTGGACTTGACACACTCTAATAAAAAACACCAATAAAATTTTGACACATGATTTTATAAGCCACATTTTATGGCACTTTTTTATGACTTTATATTTACCCGTTGTTTTTGCATTCTTCATACATTAAATGTTTCATTGCGTAACCAATAACAATGGAGTACTAGCGAAAGACAAAAAAAAAAAAAAAAAACAAGACAAACGACGGCCAAGTCTTTCCGTGTGGAGTCGGCTAGACTATACTCCCTCCACCTTACTCCCTCCGTCCCACCTCACTTAAAACATAAGAGGTGGACACAATTAATAAAAAAAAAATAATAAAATAAAGAAAATGTGTGGTAGAAAATGAAGAAAGAGAATGAGTGGGGTTAATAGTAGGTTGGTTGAATGAATTGTGTGGTGGAAAATGAAGAGAGAGAATAAGTGGGTGGGTAAATTGAATATAAAATTATAAAAAGATTACCATTTTGAGGAGTCTCAATTGAAGTGCGACGGACCAAAATGGAAATTAGTCTCAAGTGGGGTGGGACGGAGGGAGTATATTATAAGAAATAAAAATAAACATATAAGAAGATAATTAAAGTTATTTAATTAAATTATTTTGATTTTTACAACAAAAGCATGTTAAAATTAATAGTACACTCTCGTATTAAATGTGTAATACACATGTGTTTGTGTATGAAAACGAGTAATTAATTAGGATCATTTTGGGTATAAAATGTTAGATCATTATGGCTTGCAACACAAGTTATTTAGCACTTTCATAAATAAAATCATGTCTATGATATTAATATAAAGTATAGTCAACAATAGTCAATGTGTAGAATCCCTGAAATGTAATTTATCTATTTATGATGGGCAAAATGGTAAATCAACATTGCTTTGGATTGAATAGGTGTGGTCCCTAAATGAAGTGCCTCTTTGTCTAGTATATAAAGGGCTTACCATCAACCCTTTTAGACACTACATTCTTTACTTTCTCTCTAAATACTCTCTTCATTATTATCTAGAAGAACTTGAGAAACTAAAGGGCATTCATCATTTAGAAGATCATCTTCCTACATCTTCTTCTTCATTTCTCCCTTCATCTTTAACTATGGATTCAATAGGTAATATCTCGCTTCCGCCTTCATCTCTTTCCTCAGTCTTATTCTGAATATGAGTGTGGTATTCGGGGATCACAAATTGTTCCAACAATTGGTATCAGAGCACGCTCATCTTTTGGTTTGAGATTGAGTTCTTTTAAGAAAGCTTTATGCTATAATTGATTCATTTTTTTCCTGTTGAATCATAAAGGTTTGATAGCATCGGAATTGTGCTCATCGCAGCAGTAATAGAAGAAGCGTTAAGTAAATCTGTTGGGAATCGAGAACAAAAATGAATACAAAACATTATAAGTAACTACATTATGAATAAATGATTATTTATATCAAATGAAATCTATCAATAAGACAATTAACATGACATCAAAACTAATCTTTGGATTGCGAGTTGATTTATAAATAATTGTCTTTGACAACAAGTAATTTGAACAATATTTGATTAAATGCTTAATCTTTCTTTGGGTAGTCTTAAGCATTTAACAAAACAACTTAATGTTCATTTTATTTGTCATCATATGAATGCCTAAGTTTAGTCAAATGTCAAGATCTTCTTTGGAAAATTCAAGTCATTTACATATTAACTTAAACATTCAACACTTTAACAATTTTGGGTTTAAATAACGTTAATCACTTAGGTGATAATATTATTTAAACAATGAATAAAATTGTTTGAGCATATAATTAATCAAGATTTTTAATGTTTTGAAAAATGTATGTTTAGTTCAAAAAGGTAAAACATATTGTGCAAAATATAAAATTTTCCAAAACCTGTGAACAGTAACCGCTCGACCGAGCATAGAGAAGTGCACGGCCGAGCACCAAATACAGAATGTTTTGGTTATTTCGACATGAATAGCACCCCTGAGGACCGCTTATATATTGAGAAGTGGAAACGCTCCAATCGCGTTAGCCTAATGATTATGAAAAATGTCGTCCCGAAAACATTTTTAAACAGTGTTCCTAAGGACGTTGATGTTAAGACTTTCCTAGAGACCCTTGAAGAACGCTTTGCAAAAAGCAAAAAGTCGGAAACAAGTTCTACCCTAAGGAAACTTGTTTCCATGAAGTACAAGGGTACCGGGAATCTTAGGGAGTATATTTTGGAAATGCTTCACCTTTCGACAAAGTTAAAAGCACTTAAGTTAGAGGTAACTGAAGAGCTCCTCGTGCATTTAGTTTTGATCTCTCTTCCTCCTCAGTTTGGTCACTTTGAGGTGACCTATAATTGTCAAAAGAACAAGTGGAACATTAATGAATTGATTTCACATGTGACAAAAGAGGAAGATAGATTGAAGCAATCTAAAGTAGAAAGTGCTCACTTAACATCTACCTCTTCTCATGAGACTAAGAGAAGAGGGAAAGAAATTGCGGTGACAAGCAATAAGAAGCCTAAAGGATCATCTGATGATCGTAAAGAAAAGAAGTTCTTCTATTGCAAGGACCCTACACACATGAAGTACGACTTCTCTAAGTATCACGCTTGGCGTGCTAAGAAAGGTATGTCATTTGGTCTTGTTTGTACTGAGGCTAATTTAGTTTCAATTTTTATATATACATGGTGGTTGGATTCTGGTGCAACAACTCACATAAGTATGTCTATGCAGGGTTGCCTGAATTACTGAAGACCTAGCGAAGATGAAAGATTCATCTATATGGGAGCTGGGAACCCGGTTGATGTAATAGGCATAGGGACCTTTAGGTTGTTATTAAGTACCGGTTATTATTTTGTACTAAATAATACATTTCTTGTACCTTCATTTAGAAGGAATTTAATATCTATCACAGTTTTGGACAAAGAGGGTTACTCTTGTTCGTTTGGAAATAATAGATGTGATCTTTATTTTAATTCCATGGTTGTTGGTACTAGTACTTTATCTATTAGTGATAATCTTTATTTTCTTGACACTACTCAAACAATCAATGAATCCCACAATAATGAAGCCAAACTAGAAAGCAAAAGTTATCAAGTGAAAATTCTTATACCTTATGGCGTAAGCATTTGGGTCATATCTCCTTAAGGAAAATTGACAAGCTTGTGTCAAAAGGGATCTTTTTAAAACACCTTGATATTTCGGAAAAGACTTTTGCATTAAATGCCTTAAAATTTGCAAACACTAAAATAAAAAGTATCTTCGAGAGCATCAAGTGTTCTAGAACTAATATATATGGATAATTGTGGACCATTCACTACCACTTCATAGAATGGTCAACAATAATTTATTACGTTCATAGAGAACTACTCTCATTATGGGTACATTTATTTACTTCATGAAAAGTCTCAATTTTGGACGTTTTCGAGTCTTATAAGGCCAAAGTTGAAAGTCAACTTAGGAAGACTATTAAGAACGTTAGGTCCAATCGTGGTAGTGAATACTATGATCGGAATAACGGTTTTGGGGAACAACGTCTGGGTCCTTTTGCTCGCTATCTTGAAGAGTGTAGGGTTGTCCCTCACTACACCAGTGTTCTAAAAGACCCCCATCTAGGCCGCCTAGGCGCTAGGCGTTCATGAAATGCCTAGGTCCCGTATAGGATATTTTAGTTATTTCTAAATTCTTGGCCCCGCCTAGATCCCGCCTAGGCGCTAGGCGCCCCTGCGGCGCCTAGCGACCGCCTACCGTTTTTTAGAACCTTGCACTACACTATGCCGGGAACGGCTTGCATGAATGGTGTAGCTAAGAGACATAATAGAACCCTTAAAGATATGGTAAGAAGTATAATTTCTTATAATTTTTTACCTCACTCATTATGGGCGATACATTAAAACCGCAAATTATATTCTATAGAGCTCCCTCTAAGGCTACTACTAATAAAAACCCTAATGAGTTATGGACGAATAAGAAAACCGTCCTTAAATCATATCATGTATGGGATTGTCCAGCAGAAGCTAGGCCTTATAGGCCTAATAAGGGTAAAACTGGACGGTAAGACTATTGGTAGCTATTTGTTGGGTATGCCGAGAGATCTAAGGGATATAAATTTTACAACCCGAAAACTAGAACCTTTTTAAAATGAGAAATGCTAGGTTCTTTGAGGATGTTGAATTTAGAGGGGAAATTAGGAATAGTTTTAAATTTGAAGAGGAAGAGGCATCCATTTTATATCTCTTTCCTTAGTTCCAATTGGAAATCAAGTACTTGTACCTAAAATTCAAGAGGAACATACAATTCAAAATAATGATTACCCATAAATATTGAACAACATGGAAATGTTGGTCATAAAAAAGAAATTCAACAACCTCAAAATAAGGAAGAACCAGTGCCCTTAAGGAGATCCAATAGAGTAAAAAGAGGTGCTATTCCGGATAATTATAAAGTGTATCTTGCCCAGAATGAAGGACGCTTAGGTTTAGTGGGAGATGAGCTTCTCACCTTCCATGAAACCATTAATAGTCCTAATTCTCATAAAGTGAATTAATGTCATAAATGAAGAGTTAAAATCTATAAAGATAACAATATTTGGGATCTTGTCCTATTACCTAAAGATGCGAAACCCATTGGGATTAAATTAGTCTTTAAGACCAAAGCGATTCACAAGGTAATATGGAAAGATATTAAGCCCGTCTAAGTTGCTAAAGATTTTACTCAAAAGGAAGACATTGATTATAAAGAAAACACATTTTTCGGGAATTTTTTTTCAAATAATAGGGTTTGGAATTTTTATCTACCAAATTACTACCCAAATTCAACTATGTACCAAAATGACACTTTTTTATGAAAGCGTCACTGGCAATCACGTTTTTACCTAGAAAACGGCATTGCCAGTGCCGTTTTCAGTGTTGACCAAAATCCAAAATTTGACTCCTCAACCGGGTTGGTTTTGGGTGGGTTTTGGGTTGGTTTTGGGTGGGTTTAATGGACCTTTTGAACCGGTTTAGGGTAATTGGGGTTAGGGTACGCGCATGGCCGATAAAGACAAAAAATAAAGAAGAAAACGTGACTGGCAATCACATTTTCTGGGAAAGTAGAAAACGTGACTGGCAATGCCATTTTCTGGAAAGTCACGGGTGGTGTCAGTTTGGCTCCCCACCCACCCACCCCTTCCCTCCCTTCTTAAACCCTAGCACCCCTTCCCTTCTTCACAGAGCACGCACGAAAAGAAAAAGAAAAAGAAAAAAAAAAAACTGCCATTGTTGAGCTGAGAAAGAGCAGAGGAAATTTTTGAAAATTTTGGTGAAGTCGTTACTCGTAGTAACGTTTTTAAAATCATAAGGTTAGTATTATTCATACTTTTTTTTGTTTTTTTTAATTAGTTTGTGTTTATAAGTTTTTGTGATTTTGAAGTCGTTACTCGTAGTAACGTTTTTGTGATTTTGAAGTAATTTAACCTTAGGTTGAGTTTATTTGTTAGAAAGATCACAAAAATGCCACTTTCGGTCAAAAAGTTAACAGTAATGTCAGAAAATTAACGGGATTCACACTTTTTTTATATTTAACGGAGCAGCGTAGTTTTTGTTATAAATATAACGGAGCCGCCTCATTTCTGCTAGAAATTTAATGAGATTCACACGTTTTTGTTAAAAATTTAACGGAGCAGCCTCGTTTCTGTTACAAATTTAATGGGAATTGCACGTTTTTTTTTTTTTTTAAATTAGTTTGTGTTTATGTGTATGTATGTTAACTTTAAATTTGGCAATATATGTTAAATCTTTGTGTTTATTGTTAGAAACGTCACAAAAATATCACTTTCTGTCAAAATATTAACTAGAAATGTCAGAAATTTAACAGGATTCGCACGTTTTTGTTATAAATTTAACGGAGCAGCCACGTTTTTATTATCAATTTAACGGAGTAACCTCGTTTCAGTTATAAATGAATTCGACTGTCAAAATCCTAATTTATTAACAATGCATATGCAAAAAAACGATTTTTTTTTTCAAATAATAGCTTTGGGAAATTTTATGTACCAAAGTACCACCCAAATTCAACTATGTACCAAAATGACATCCTTTTATGAAGTCGGCACAGGTAAAGACGTTTTTAAGCAGAATTCGCACGTTTTTGTTATAAATTTAACGGAGCAGCCAAGTTTTTGTTAGAAATTTAACGGATCAGCCTCATTTTTTTTAATTTGGTAATATATGTTAAATTGATGTGTTTATTTGTTAGAAAGATCAAAAAAATGCCACTTTAAGACAAAAACTTAACTGAAAATGTCAGAAATTTAACGGGATTTGCACGTTTCTGTTATAAATTTAACGGAGCAGCCTCGTTTCTGTTAGAAATATAACGGTATTCGCACGTTTCTTTTGTTGCATCAAACGATGATTAATTATATAGTTAAAATTTGTTTTTGTTAATTTAAAGAGCAATTTAACTATGGTATTGTTGTTTGTTTTAGATTTTTAACCCTGAACCGCAGATTTTTCTTAATATGATACTTCTTTATTTCATACTGTACTTCAATCTTCTTTGAGAAGCGAATACCTTTGGCGATTTCATCTTTCTCCGCATCCCATTCTGAAAACTTATATTGACTATCATCATAAATCTCCGATCGTTCCCCAATATCGCGGTGAAATTGATAGTCTCCTCTATCATACAGTTGATTCTGCGGCTCATTAAAAGTAATCATGTGTGCTCCCAAATCATCACCTTCCCCATCATCACCCTCATTGTCGCTAACATCAGTTGGACTCGCACAATCTTCATATCCAGAATCACCCTCTTCATTTTCAAGGAAATGAGCTTCATAATCTATATCATCATCATCTTCACGTTCCTCTACCTCTTCTTCCTCCCCCACTTCCATTTCCTCTTCCTCTTCCACATGTGTTTCAAACTCATCAACATCTCTCTCAGGGTAGTAACTTGAAGAACCCATCTGAAAGTTATCCATGTCATGAAAATACTCATTTTATATCGGCTCCTCTCCTGTTTCAAACTCATTAGAAGGTACATTATCAACAAAATTCATGACAACATACAACTGCAAGCTACTCATCCCACCTAATTGAGCAGAAACATCAAACATGACTTCCATACCCATATCATTCTCGACTGGAAACGGAATGTAATTTGCAAACCCATTACCGACCAGATGAGGATATCTACAAATAACTTTGAACTTAACATTGGTTCGATCTACCCCAATTTTCTTATATAACTTCTTAATCAATTTTTTGTACCTCCATCGAGTTTTTGCTTTAAGTGCACATTTCGGCCCCTGTTCAAAATGGCTACCTTCAAACGGGTTTTCATCATCTCCTCCCCAGTAGCACATGAAAATAAGTGGAACTCCACTCATATTTACTCCTAAACAAATGAATTCGACTGTCAAAATCCTAATTTATTAGCAATGCATATAACAAAAAAGCATCTAATAACTCGAAATTTAATTATATTAAACAAATTAACACATATAAGAAAGATTAAAATATACCTTAAATGCTTTGAATCTTCACATCACAAAATTTGCAATTTTTTTTTCAGCACTTGGGTTTGGATAAGAATGAAATGAGAGAGAAGAAAAGAGTGAAAATAATGCGGAAACTGTGAGAGAAGAAGATAGTTGAAAATAATGAAAGGAAAGGAGAGTGGGCAGTGTATTTTTTTTATTTTTTTTTGGCAAGTGGGCAGTGTATGTATGTAGAACTGAGGCTGCGCATATATAATATACCTCAAGCTGAAAACGTCACTACAAGTGACGTTTTTCGAATTTTTTGAAACCCTAAAAACGTCACTTGTAATGCCGCTTTTCATTTTTTTTTCTTTTTGTGTCAGCGCACTTAAAAAACCCTAAACCGGTTCAAAAGGTCCATTAAACCCACCCAAAACCAACCCGGCTGAGGAGTCAAATTTTGGATTTTGGTCAACACTGAAAACGGCACTGGTAGTGCCGTTTTCTAGGTAAAAACGTGATTGCCAGTGACGCTTTCATAAAAAAGTGTCATTTTGGTACATAGTTGAATTTGGGTAGTACTTTGGTAGATAAAAATTCCAAACCTATTATTTGAAAAAAAAATCCCTTTTCCGGTATCTTCTAAAAACTCTTTTAGGATCATTATGGCATATATGGCATATTATGATCTTGAGTTTCATCAAATGGATGTAAAGTCAACTTTCCTTAATGGAGACATTGAGGAATCTATGGCTGATTTGGAGCAAACTAATCAATTAGTTTGTAAACTTAAGAAATCCATTTGTGGACTCAAGCAAGCTTCTCGCCAATGGTACTTAATCAAGTTATTCTTTCATTTAGTTTTGAAACGAATCTTGGTTAAGATTGTGTATACCATAAGTTCAGTGGGAGTAAATTTATAATTTTGGTCTTATATGTGAATGATATTTTGCTTGCTAGTAATGATATGAACCTTCTTAAGGAAACTAAGAAATTTCTTGTTTGAAATGAGAGATCTTGGTAAGGCATCTTTGTATTAAGAATCCAAATTTACCATGATCGCTCATGAGGTATTTTAGGATTACCACAAAAGACCTGTATGGAAAAGGTATTACAAAAGGTTTAGCATGCAAAACTGTAAACCACTTGACACCCCTAATTTTAAAGGAGAGAAGTTTAAAAGTCTCGAACAGTGTCCTAAAAGTAATTTTGAATCCAAGTATATTGAAAATATCCCTTATATATCAGCAGTAAAGAAGCTTAATGTATGCGTAAGTCTTATATTTATTATTGAGATGCTTAGTCGATACCAAAGCAATCCAGGGAGAGAATATTGGGTTGCAGCCAAAAGAGTGATGCGGTATTTACAAAACACCAAGGACTACATGCTTACATATTCAAAGTCGGATCATCTTGAGATCATTGGGTATTCCGATTCCGACTTTGCTGGATGCCAAGACAGCCGTAAATCAACGTCTTGTTATGTCTTCACATTGGCCGGTGGAGCAGTTTCTTGGAGAAGTGCCAAGCAGACACTCGTTACTTCCTCTACCATGGAAGCCGAGTTTGTTGCTTGTTTCGAAGCATCCAATCAAGCTATATGGCTGCGTAAATTCATTGAGGGACTGCGTATTGTCGATAGTGTCGAAAGACCTATTAAGTTATATTGTGACAATAGGGCAGCGGTTTTGTACTCTAATAATAACAAGAGTTCGTCAAAGTCTAAGCATATAAACATTAAATTTCTTGTTGTAAGAGAGAGGGTACAAAAGGAACAAATATAAATACAACTTATTGGTACAAACTCTATGTTAGCGGATCCGTTTACTAAGCCGTTATCACCTTTAGTGTTTCACGAGCATGTTGCTCATATGGGTGTAACAACTTTTGATAACATTTAATATAGTGGGAGTTTATGTTGTTTCCTTCATTTTATTGCTCTATTATTATTAAAGTTTGATTTCATTTGGTTAAAGTTGGACTAGTTGGAAGTATATGTATATATCCATTAAGTTCCATGCTACACATCTATACTTTTGATCTATGTCATTTAGTTGGATTGGTATATGTGATTATAGTGGGTTTAGTTGCGAATCAATTACAACGACCGCCCCTTTATTCCTCTATTTATATGGCTAATGGACGTGATTGTTGTAGATGACAACAAAGTGCACATAAGGGTTGTCATTTATGTTATATTCATGATTTAAAGGAAGAAATTTGTTTTGCAACCAAAGTGAGAGATTGTTAGATCATTATGGCTTGCAACACAAGTTATTTAGCACTTCCATAAATAAAATCATGTCTATGATATTAATATAAAATATAGTAAAAAATAGTCAATGTGTAGAATCCCTAAAATGTAATTTATCTATTTATGATGTGCAAAATGGTAAATCAACATTGATTTGGATTGAATAGGTGTGGTCCCTAAATGAAGTGCCTCTTTGTCTAGTATATAAAGGGCTTACCATCAACCCTTTTAGACACTACATTCTTTACTTTCTCTCTAAATACTCTCTTCATTATTATCTAGAAGAACTTGATAAACTAAAGGGCATTCATCATTTAGAAGATCATCTTCCTACATCTTCTTCTTCATTTCTCCCTTCATCTTTAACTATGGATTCAACAGGTAATATCTCGCTTCCGCCTTCATCTCTTTCTTCAGTCTTATTCTGAATATGAGTGTGGTATTCGGGGATCACAAATTGTTCCAACATAAAAGAATTAAATGCAGTTATTTTTAATGAGTTTTGTATTGAAACTAATGAAATTTGCTTATAATAAATGTAAAAAAAAAAAAAAAATTGCTTATAATTGTGGCCAAAAAGAAGGAGTAGACATAGATATTGGGACCAAATTTGTGTTATTATAAAATGTAAATTATGTAATAAATTGTGTATTTTTTTTATGCTTCTTGATTTATCGTAGTATATGCATTATAAAATGTAACTCACCTAATTCACCTATTAACAAAATCTGACTACTATGGATTCAATTAACCCTTTTGTCCATTACGTGTATGACACATGACGACTTAACTGAGTTTTCTAGCAAATTCTGTCAAAAAGTGTCAAAATGACAACATTTAATCACATTGGACCCAAATCGATGAAATTGAATACAGTGTCCCTGATAGGAAAATCATGTCTACATTAAGCACTAATTTGTCTTTTACCCTAAATATTTTAATTACCTAGGTGTATAATAATCAAATTTAAAGGATTAACTAAGAAATTCTTAAGAGTTCAGAGGGGGTTCACCTAGAGATCCCTAGCTCCATCGCTGCTTACTAAATACTATCGTGGCCGTGCCATGAGATTTGAGGCTCAAAGCCAACTTTTCAGTCGGAAGTATTCATTTTCTGAAGAGGAAGTTTTGTGTGAGACGGATGTCGATAAGAGAGGAAATATAATGGACTTACCCATCTCGCGTGTAGGGGGCAAACTATTTACTCTTTCAACGAAACTCATCTTGTCTCACACAACTTTTTGTCTTTTCTAAAATACAAGTATGTATTTTCAAATAAAAGAATGGTGGAACATTCAATTCAAGTTGGTCAAGTTAAAACACATTATTTTTATAAAATACTCTTTCCATTGTGAATTTAATGATGTTCTCACTTTTTTTATATATATATAAATTGAATAAATTTTAAGTCAATTTAATATAACCTAAAAAATTTATTGATAAAGTCCGTCTTCTTCGTACACAACCCGTCTCCTATTTTCATAGGAATCAATGTGATAATGGCTAATTGCTCAAGTGGGCTGTTACGGGTAACATTAATTTTATAACAGTGTATCAATAATAAATCCAAAATATTCATTATGATAATAAATTAAATGGTTGGTCTCCCGTCGTGTTTCACAAAAACGGCGCGATATTGCTGAAAAAAACTTCAAACGACAATTTAAGGGCCTAAACGACGTCTTTTAGCGATTTTAAACACGGAATCAGGGGGCAAAGTCCAATGACTTATGTTTCTCTTCAAATTTCCTTTTAAAAAAACCCATCATATATCACTTTCAAAGGTTCTGGCTATCCGATTCAAAGGTTCTGGCTATCAGTCTCAAAAGTTCTTTTCAGCTTTAAAGGTTCTGTCAATATGCTCTCTGGCTATCAAAAAAACTACAACTTGCTATTAAAAACACTAGAACTGACACTAAAAAAATACTCTCACTTTAACTAAAGAAAATCATTTTTTTTCTCACTTGTACAATAAAAAAACACTATCCATAACTTTTATTATTTCTATACAGAACCACTTAAGCTTCATACCCAGAAGATTTATTGGTCATGACTTTGTTCAAATATCCTTAAAATTATATCCAAACATATGAACATGGAAAACGACGCAAATTGATTTAATATCAAGTATTAATCAAAATTTCAACCTAATGAGTCTAAGTATATTGAGTTGCCCTGATCCATACATTTTGTTCATGGCTAGATTTGGACTCCATTGATTTAATTTCTTCCAAACATAAACATGGAAAACGACGCAAATTGATCATATGGAGCCATTACCAGCAATTTCGAGTAAATGTTAACGATCAGCGAAGTTCTTTTATTCCATTCCTAAGGTAGCAAAAATATGAATTGGACGGCCTAATTTAAGGTGCCAAATTAACAGTTTTTGTGATATTCCTTAGCTTTCTAATCAATGATCTTGAAGACTTTAACTAACCATGTTAATTAAGGGCCTTTAAACAATATCAAAGACTTGAACCGAACTTGTTTTCTAATAAGACATCATCAAATTAGTCTTGCAACATTTATACTGTCAAATAACCGATTCAAAAACTTAAGCTGATTGGTAGGGGCTCAACAATGAAAATCGAGCCTTAATATATACAATACAATTTTTTTTTTTTTTTTTTTTTTACAAATGATCGCCTTGTTTAACCATGCCGGTCTTATGTAGATTATAATTATTAAGTATGGAACCACACATGCATTCAAAACTTTGGAAACTTGCAAGTAGTTTGCACACCTAGATTAACTTGCATTTTTATATTAGTTATCCAATTAATATGCCATAATAACTTTTACTTAAGATGGAGTATTACTGTCACTGTTATATAATTCATGGAATGTAACTTTGGCCTCTAACTTGTAAAAGAGAAGCTATATAGAGACACATATTTATCTGTCTTAATTAAATAGAAAACTTGTTTAGAGGGTAATCTTCTTGAACTTCGATTGGTCGAAGGTAGATTAAAGTCCAATATTAGTGATTGAATTAAATTAGAGGAGGAGTGCGACCGCTGCACGCTGTGCGACGGCGCCAGCCAGCCTTTTCAATTTTTTATTTTATTTTTTATTTTTTCATTTTTTTCCCTGCCATTTTTTGTTTGCCAGCAAAAAGTAACACTTTTTATGAGGAATGTAACACTTTTTTTCAGAAAAAAATACTATTTATATTATTTTGCGAAATTGATGTTACATCTTACAATAAAGTGTTACTTTTTAAAAACCAAACTGTTACTTTCTTCATAAGAAAGTGTTACATTTTCTAGTCACAAAAATTATTTATATTATTTTGCGAAATTGATGTTACATCTTACAAATAAAGTGTTACTTTTTTAAGACCAAACTGTTACTTTCTTCATAAGAAAGTGTTACATTTTAGTATGACGAGCAACTCACTTGTTTTGTATGTTTAAAAAATATTTTTTTAAAAAAAAAAAAAACCATATAATGACCTATGTAGTTTTATTCGTCTCGTCGAGACGAACACAACGGTATTTTTTTTAAAAAAAAATCGACTTCAAAATCTCAAGATATAGCTTCTTTTTTTTTTAAGAAACCCGTGGATTGGATTTTGAGAAAAAGGAGGGGGGCACCCGTCTCACGGTGTGAGACGGTAGCATAGAAGTTTTTGTCATTAAATTATTATCATCTAATGTAGTAAGAAAGGGTGATAGCGACAATCATCGTTGGAAAAAATTATCATTCATAAGTGCATTACCATAATTGATACGTGTACTACTGATGTTCTATTTCCGTCTCAAAATGAATATCCATTCAAGGAGATCAACAAATCTTGCCCAAATGACGATATATATCACCATATTACTTCACAAAATAAATTATCATTCGATTTGGTGCAATTCTGTGTATTTTGGTAACATTAGATAGGGACATGCAACATAAAATTAAAAATGAAGACAGACACATTATACTAACACATTTGTTCACTTATAAATTCAACAGAAAGTCAATACATATATATACAAGATTTACACTTGAGGTCTCTTCTCTTCTCCCTTCATAAATCCAACACAAAGCCAATACATATACTCCCTACGTCCCATTTGAACCTTCACCAATTACCTAAATGGGGTCCCGTTAAAAGCTTTACCATTTCCTAAAATAGTAAAAAATGTAGGCCCCACTTGTCATACCCACTCACTTATTCCTCTCACATACTTAAATTATGGGGCCCACTTGTCATACCCACTAACTTTCTCCTCTCACATATTGAAATTGTAGGCCCCACATGTCATATCCATTAACTTATTCTTTCTCACAATCCTTTTTACACTCATCACTTGCCATAATTTGCGTGCCAATCACCAAAATGGTGAAGCTTCAAATGGGACGGAGGGAGTAAAAGATTTGCACTTGAATTCTCTCTTCAGTAATTTTTTCATTGCCAGACTTGTGAGCGTAACTCTCCGGAGTTGTACTAGTAGCAGTAGTAGTAGTACTATGAGGGTATCCGACCCAATGGCGAGCATTTGGAAACAACACAAAAATAAAGCCTGAAACCGCCCCAATAACCGGAGGCAAGGCCATCAAAAGTCTTCTCCCGGTAGAGTCAAAAGAAGGATAAAAACACTTAGACCATATTACCATCCAACAAAGACTAAACCCTAAACCCATATACCCAACCCATAAACCCACTCTAACCCCTAAACTAATATATCTATCTTAATAATTGAATAATACATGTTCAACATTAGATTAATTGTAATAAATTAGAAGCAAATACTTAAAAATATAATAATTTAACTTTGTTTTAAAAAAATATTAATAATGCTTATTAATATATATACCCAACCCCTAAACTCCACTCAATCTAAACCATAAACCAATTAACATATACCTAATATCCTAAATCCATAACCCTTTTTAAAGTATATATGTTACTACTACTACTAGTGCTAATAATAATAATAATAATAATAATAATAATAATAATAATAATAATAATAATAATAATAATAATAATAATAATAATAATAATAATAATAATTATTATTATTATTATTATTATTATTATTATTATTATTATTATTATTATTATTATTATTATTATTATTATTATAAATTAGAAATTAGAAATTAGAAAAAATACCTAAAACTAAAAACCAACTATTATATGCCTTATACCATTAATTCTAAACAACACTCTAAACCCTATGAATACCCTAAATACTTAATTTAGTTAGAATTAAATATTTGTCTCTCGATTTAGCTACAGATTCAACATTTGTCTCTGAATTTAGCTACAGATTCAACATCTGTCTCTAAATTTAGCTACAGATTTTGAATATGTCTCTAAATTTAGCTACAGATTCAAAATTTGTCTCTAAATTTAGCTACAGATTCAAATCTGACTCTAAATTTGCTACGGATTCAAAAATTGTCTCTAAAAGTAGCTACAAATTCAACATTTGTCTCTAATTTTGCTACGAGTTCAACTCCTGTCTCTAATTTTAGCTACAGGTTCAATATATGTCGCTAAATTTAGCTACAAATTCAACATCTGTCTCTAATTTAGCAACGAGTTCAACTTCTGTCTCTAATTTAGCTACAATTTTAACATCTGTCTCTAACTTAGCTACAGATCGACTTTCTGTCTCTATATTTTACCCCCCGAAAAAATCTGACTTTGTTAACCAAATAATATTTCATATGCCACGTCATAATTTCGTTAGGCTTTTTAACGTCGTTAATTTTAATTTTAGTGTATTGCATTATTTGATAAAAACTTAAAAACTACGTATCCTAATGTCCAAACTAATAAGTACGTTGCATTAATTGATTAAAATCGATTACTATATTCCATAAATTGGTCATTCGGCCGATTTGGGAAATTCTTTTAACCACGTTTCTGTTTCGTTTTATTGAAGTTTGCCATTTCTTCAACCACTGACCACATGTCTGGTATCTTTCATTTAACATGTTTAATTGGTTTTCAAAATTGTACTCGATTCAGACATGTAAAGATAGTTTTTTATTTTATTTTTGAAAGAATTTTTTATGTTGAAAACAAGTAGATGTTGATCAAATATTAATGCAAGTCTAATTATTCTAGTGATGTTTTAAAATTAGTCAAAATTTTGGAAAAACGTGTTTTTCCTAACTATAAGGAAAAAAGTATTTTAAAAAGCACGGTGCCATTTTTGTAAATATATAGAACTTCTTTTAAAAACGCACGGTGACATTTTTGTATATAATCGGAACATTTAAAACCTTCTGACACTCTTATAAACTGCATCTGGCATTCTTAAAATGCACTGGCGATACTTATCACTCAAAATCGTTGTGTCAGTGCATGTATATTTTAGTGTCAGTTCTTGTGTTTTTAACTTTTTATCGCCAATGAGGTTTTTTTTTTTTTTTTTTTTTTTGAAGTGTTTAGTCCAAGTGAGAGTGCATTTTAGTGCCGGTTCTATTGTTTTTTATAGCCTGTTGTAGTGTTTTGATAGTCAGTGAGCATTTTGAAATAACCTTTAAGGCTGCAAAGAACATTTGAAACAAGCTAGAACATTTGAAACTGATAGCCTCAAGGTTTGTTTAGAAAGGAAATTTCGAGGGCAATAAAAAACATCAGGCTCCGCCCCATGATTACGGGTTTAAAAACCTTAAAAGACGTCATTCGGCCCTCATACAGACCTTTGAAGTTTTTATTAATGAAATGTTAACAAATAACCCGTGATAATGTTTAGGATGACCAGTTGATGTGTTACAAAGGTCCAAATAGTATATTGAGGAGTGTCAGATGGTTTTAACAAGTTTTGATTATTTACAAAAATGTCACTGCGGGTTTTTTTTTTCTTTAAAAAAAAAAAACACGTTTTCCTATCACAAGGAAAAAAACGCGTTTTACAGGAGACTAACCCTTAAAATTATACTTCCTAATTGTTACGTTATTTATCAATAACATATTTTAAACTTTATTGAAACAATTATTCCGATATTAATGTTTAGTTAAAATTCACTTACACTGGCAAAAAAGAATCGAATGATATTATCTTTCCGGATCGGGGAGAGAACTTTCTATAACCCCAAGCATCTACATGACTACATATGGCGGAGTCTTAGGGGGTGTTTGGTGCATCAAACATCAAGCATCAAGTGCTTGATGCTTGATATAATGTAAGAGTAATTTGAAGGTAGGATGCATGATTTTATTCTTTCATTCAACATAAATATGTCTAACATCCTCTTAATCATTGAGAATCAAAATCCTTGCTTGACGAGTAAGAGCCTCACTCAACATCCAACATCTAGCGTCCAAAGTGCTCAAATACGTCCTACCTCCAAATTACCCTTATATTATATTAAAGGATCAAGCACTTTATATTAAGGGTCAAGCACTTGATGCTTGATACGCCAAACACCTCCTCAGTGTAAACTCAAGGAGCTAGCATCATATTTTTAGTGTAAGTCAATGAAAACATCAACAAGTTTTTCTTTTTAAAATTTGTAGTAGCCACCCTTGCCGTTCAAGTTGTTTTGGGCAATGCTAAGGAAACAAAACAAGTTTACAAAATGATGGATACAAAGTGAGGTGACGATATTTTATTGGTTGCATCGATTGTGGACTTGACACACTCTAATAAAAAACACCAATAAAATTTTGACACATGATTTTATAAGCCACATTTTATGGCACTTTTTTATGACTTTATATTTACCCGTTGTTTTTGCATTCTTCATATGCTAGTGCAGAACTGAGGTGTTACCTCAGGTGTTGCCCTGACAGTCTAAGTGTTGTGACGAGATTCTTTGTAATTTGATATTTCTTTCTAATGTAATTTTTATACTAATGTCATAATATTATTTTCTAGATGTTGGTCCATATTTTCAGGTATAATAAAGTTGGTTTATAGAGCTTAAAATGTGGAAGAAAAATTAATGGAGATTTATTCATAATTGGCGAGTAAATGAAGGAGTCTCAAACATATTTAACATGTGTTAAATATGGAGAAAAACGTGGGAGACCATTTCAAAGTTGTTGTTGCTGATTAATTGAAGATGTACAAGGCTTTGGAAGCATGAGGTACAAGAAGGAGAAGCAAGGACTTGGGCTTCAAGAAAGCGGTTGAGAAAAATATGGAAAAGAAGACCAAGTCTTCCTTGAAGATAGGAGATCATGGCCAACTCACTCCACTCTCCCCTCACACGATCACAAACAGCCCAAGGCTATTATTTGTGTAGCTTCCAAGTCTTGGTTGGCTATAAATAGATGCTTGGATGAAGATTGAAGACAAGCCAAATTTTACACACATCCATAGCACAAAGAGCAAAGTACTTCTTGGCTCATTAGATCCTCCCTCCCATACACTCTTTTCCACACTCAAATACTTCGGGTTTGAGTGTGTTTTGGCTAGGATAGGATCATCGTACTTTGTTCTACTTTTGGTTCCATAGATCGTATATTGTACTAGCTATAGGGAACCTTTTGACTTTGTAATTAGTATTGATTATAAAGTTTTCGCCATTTAGGCATCTCAAGTTATATTTATATAACTTGAGAAAAATATATCTCTTGTGCTATTTATTTTTCCGCTGCAAAACTCTTATATTTTCGGGTGTGTGTATTCTGTCCGTCAGCGTGTGTTACCTGGGGTGTTACCTAACACTTGAGGTAACATCTGTTCTCAGAAAGCCTTTGACAAACATTTTCAATTGGCACCAGAGCCCGGTCACTTGACGTTACTAAGTGGTTCGGTCCTTTGTCATGGCTTTCGATCTCCAGGAGGGAGAACCTGATCAAACAAACATGTTTGTCACAATAAGTGACTCGGAGACTGAACATGTTACCACAGATGTTATACACACTGAGATAACATCTGAGACCACACCAGTCAGGTATAACAATTTCAGTTCATATAATGATGTTTGTTTCGTGGTTTCCACTAACCTTGATGCACGAAGTTCACAAGAGGATGAGCTGAGCAAAGCTGAACTCATTGTTGGGTTAAAGAACCTTTATGAGGAGTTGCTCAAGGAATGGAAGAAAGAGAACAAAATGGTTAAAACTTTAACCAAGATGAATGATGGACTCAAGGTCTACTTGACTCGCTTGGAAGTTCAAGCATCCAAGAGGGATGCCGAGCTAGAGAAAGTCAAGGCCAAATTGACTTTAGCCGAAATCACCTTAAAGAAAATCAACACCGGATCATCCAAATTGGATGAGATTCTCAATTTGAGTAAGCCTCTCAAAGCAGGTATTGGTATCCGAGAATCATTAGATAAAATTATTTCTTCTTTGAGTTGTGATGAACATGAAATATGTTTTGTGAAAGAACGTGCTTTTGATCAAAATTCTTTCTCTAATAACTCTTCTGACAAAAGAAAAGTGTGTCAATACTGTCACACCTCTGGACATTTTAAAAATAAGTGTAATACTCTTTCAAAGAAACAGTCCAGTTATTCTGTGTTACCTGAAGTGTTACCCAGCACTCCAGATAACACATTTTGTCAGAAGGTCAAAAACACAAAAAAGAAGACATGGAAACCTAAGTCTAAATTGAGATGCGATGTTGTTTACACTTCCTTAAAAAGAAATATTGAAGGATCATGGTACTTTGATAGTGGATGTTCACATCACATGACAGGAACAAAATTGTTTTTGAAAGACTATGAATCTTTTCAAGGAGGTAGTGTAACTTATGGTGGTGGAAGTAAAAGCAATATAATAGGAAAAGGGACACTAAATGTGACTGGTTTTCCTGCCTTAAAAAATGTCTTACATGTAGATGGTCTTGTTGCTAATTTAATTAGTATTAGCCAACTTTGTGATGACAATTTAAAGGTAAAATTCAACAAAAATACTTGTGAAGTCTTTGATTATACTAACAATTGTGTGATGACAGGAATTAGATCAAGTGACAATTGTTATCTTGTTGAAGACAAACAGGTGTGCCATTTGGCAAAAATAGATGTCACTACATTGTGGCATCAAAAGTTTGGACATGCCAATTATCGAAACTTGAAGAACATTTTCAAGTATGAGGCTGTCAAAGGAGTCCCTAAACTGAATCTTAATAACAAAATGGTTTGTGGAGACTGCCTTAAAAATGAAGAGACTCGTGTTACCCAGTGTGCTGCCCAACACCAAGAGCAACACTTCGGGACAACACATTGTTTTCAGCTTTTGCACATGGACTTGATGGGTCCAATCGAGGTAGAAAGCCTGGGAGGTAAGAGATATATTTTTGTTATAGTTGATGATTTCTCTAGGTTTTCATGGGTATATTTCCTAAGAAAAAAATCTGAAACTTTAGATAAATTTAAACTCTTGGACTCCAAAATCAAAAACATGTTTTGCTCACCTATTTTTCGTATAAGATCTAATCATGGAAAAGAATTTGCAAATGTTTCCTTTTATACTTTTTGTAAGAAAAAGGGGATAAACCATGATTTTTCGGTATCAAAATCACATCAACGGAATGGGGTGGCCGAAAAGAAAAATAGGACATTGCTTGATATGGCCCGTGTCATGTTATTTTCAAAACGGATTTCAAAAAGATTTTGGGCTGAAGCTTTGAGCACGGCTTGTCACATTTCAAATAGAGTCTTTCTAAGACCTGGTTTAACAATGACACCCTATGAGATTTTGAATGGGAAGAAACCACATGTACATTACTTCCATGTGTTTGGGTGTGTATGTTTCATATTAAAAGACAGGGATTACTTAGCTAAGTTTTACTCTAAGAGTGATAAATGCATTTTTCTTGGATATTCTCAAGACAATCATGCATATCGAGTGTATAATTTATGTTTGGGAACTATTCAAGAATCTGCGAACATTGTTTTTGACGATCTGTTAAGTGTTACAGATAAACCAGGTGATTATCCTCTCATGATACAGATGGAACAACCTCAAAGTGAATTTGAAATTTATGTTGGACCAGATGTTGTCATAAGTGCTGGACCAGATGTTGGCCCCAGTGTTACCGCACTTTAGGCAACACCAGAGATAACATCAGAAGTCAGTCCAGTTGCTGAAAATGAAAATAATGAGGACTCCAATAGAGTAGATGATCCCGCCAGAAGAGTTCCCCCGTTGAGAATTCAAAAGAACCATCCTATATCCCAAGTGATAGGGAGATTAGACGAAGGGATACAAACTAGAGGTAAGGAACCGGTTGATTATCGAGACATGGTAAACCATTCATGTTTTCTTTCTAAGCTTGAGTCTAAAAATATTTTTTTGAAAGATGAATATTTAATTCAAGTTTTTAACCATAAGAGATTTTCTAACTTGAAGAAGTCTCTTGTTCCGTGTCTTGTTTAAACCCCTTGGATCATCTTTGTTGTTGTATAATATTATATTTTTTATTAAAAAAATGTTTTTATTTCCTGTCTTAATCTGTTGATGGATTGTCTTTTCAGTCTGTCAACGGTGGCACATACTGACCTTTTTGTTATGGTAGGATAACATGCAAGGAAACATTATTGATAACATTCCCTATAAACTCAAAAGTGGCAAAGTCACTAATCTTTTTCAAAGGCAAAAAGGCTAAAAAGCACTTATAGTATTTCCTTAGTAGCTCGGGGCACGGCGTTCGCTGCGACGATGCACTCTTGCCAAAGGGAGATATTATCCAGTGATTTTGTACTAAGTATTAGGAACATGGAGTTCGCTACTACAGTGTATCCTACTTGATCGGTACAAATCTCTAAAACATGTTTACACTTAATAAGGACTCGGGGCACGGAGCTCGCTACTACGATGCTTCCTTGTAGATAAAGAAGTGTGAATTATGTTTATTTTTTAAAGTGCTTAAAGATAAAGAACAAGCTTTTAATATCTAAATTACTAGATTTGTTTTGCCTAAAGTATTCTATTTTGGCAAGCTTGTTTTACCTCAAATGCTTATTATAGAAGCATATTTCTGCCTCATGTGATCAAAAATGAGGTCCATCTCGCCTTAATTGCCTTAATATAAATTCAATAAGGGATGTTTATCACGAATGTTATCTTAAGTGTTACCATCATTGCCATCAACACATTAGTGTGTGCTACATTCGTTTTTTTATTTAGTTTAGTCTCAGATTTGTTTTTTAAGTTTTCAAAGTTTGAAAGTCTTTTTATTGTTAATACAAAGAGTTTACAATTTTGAAAAAACTTTAAACAAATCCTTTTTATTTGTGGTAAAATTTTCAAGTAACTAAATCCCTAAAATTATGGAAGTCTATCTTCAATTTGTGAGGGATCGGTTACTTCCTTCTTTTACCCATTCGTTTTACTTATTAATTTTTATTTTTTCTTTTTCGTTTTCTTTAATTAAAAAAAAAAAAAAAAAAAAAAAAAAAAAAACGGATGTGTAGGGAGTTGGTTAGTTGTGTGCTTGTAAATAGGATGAGTTTAATTAGGTTAGTTTTAAATGTGAGAAAAAATAGGATCTTAGTTATTTTAAATGATAAGAGTTAAGTTTAAAATTAATTAATAATCCTTTTCACATTCCATAACTACCTAAATTATCTATCCCTATTTACTCTCTCTATCTCACACACACACACCTTTTATACTCCCTCTCCTCATCGTCTTCTTACTTCCTCAGCAACCTCAAAACCCTCAAAACCCTTCTCAAAAAATTCTCCTTTTCTACCTTTCAAAATTCAACAATGGCTTCACCTTCCCAAAACCCTAACCAAATCTGCACCTCAAGAGGAGTCACCGGATGTTATCTCGGGTGTTACTTCACCTATGGAAATATCTCCCATGGTTTCCAATATCTCTCCATCTATGGCCATGTCCATTGATGATCCTTCCATGGTTGCTACTTCAGTCCAACCTACCCCAATCGTGACTGCCTTTCAACCACCTGTTACCGCCACCAAGAAACCCAAAAGAAAAGCCCCTTCTTCCTCCAAATCAGATTCTTAACCCTCCAAAAAGAAACCACCGGCTTCATTAATTTGATTTCTTCCCAACCAGGGGGAGATGGTGTGCTGGTACTAGTGCAGGTACAAGTGCTGCTATTGATGCTGTTGGTGATGCTGGTACAGATCGTGCTGCTGGAGATGCTGGCACAAGTGATGAGCCGGATGATGGAGAAGATGGAGAATAACCTTGTTTAAAGGTTGTTGTTGCCACTATACTTGGGCAATGGCTTTTATGGTACTTTTGAATGGTTTCAAAAACAATTTTCGTTTGTGGTGGTTTGGTTTTTAAAACAATTCGTATTTTAGTTCTTAATTTAGAACTTTAATACCTTGGTGGTTATGCTTTGGTTTATGACTTGTGGTTTTGTGGATTTTAAAACTTTGATTTACTTTTTGTTTTAAACTACTAATTGTTTTAAACATGGTTCTACTTTACAATTAGTATATTAAGTAAATCTTTGTTGTTTCGGTTAACTCCATGATTAAGGGGGAGTTAATCTTTGGTGAAATGCTCTGTTATACTGCATATGGTTAACTTGTTTTTGCAGGTACCAACACTTAGGTGATTGGAAAGAAATCTCAAATTAAGGGGGAGATTGTTAGTGCAGAACTGAGGTGTTACCTCAGGTGTTGCCCTGACAGTCTAAGTGTTGTGACGAGATTCTTTGTAATTTGATATTTCTTTCTAATGTAATTTTTATACTAATGTCATAATATTATTTTCTAGATGTTGGTCCATATTTTCAGGTATAATAAAGTTGGTTTATAGAGCTTAAAATGTGGAAGAAAAATTAATGGAGATTTATTCATAATTGGCGAGTAAATGAAGGAGTCTCAAACATATTTAACATGTGTTAAATATGGAGAAAAACGTGGGAGACCATTTCAAAGTTGTTGTTGCTGATTAATTGAAGATGTACAAGGCTTTGGAAGCATGAGGTACAAGAAGGAGAAGCAAGGACTTGGGCTTCAAGAAAGCGGTTGAGAAAAATATGGAAAAGAAGACCAAGTCTTCCTTGAAGATAGGAGATCATGGCCAACTCACTCCACTCTCCCCTCACACGATCACAAACAGCCCAAGGCTATTATTTGTGTAGCCTCCAAGTCTTGGTTGGCTATAAATAGATGCTTGGATGAAGATTGAAGACAAGTCAAATTTTACACACATCCATAGCACAAAGAGCAAAGTACTTCTTGGCTCATTAGATCCTCCCTCCCATACACTCTTTTCCACACTCAAATACTTCGGGTTTGAGTGTGTTTTGGCTAGGATAGGATCATCGTACTTTGTTCTACTTTTGGTTCCATAGATCGTATATTGTACTAGCTATAGGGAACCTTTTGACTTTGTAATTAGTATTGATTATAAAGTTTTCGCCATTTAGGCATCTCAAGTTATATTTATATAACTTGAGAAAAATATATCTCTTGTGCTATTTATTTTTCCGCTGCAAAACTCTTATATTTTCGGGTGTGTGTATTCTGTCCGTCAGCGTGTGTTACCTGGGGTGTTACCTAACACTTGAGGTAACATCTGTTCTCAGAAAGCCTTTGACAAACATTTTCATCATACATTAAATGTTTCATTGCGTAACCAATAACAATGGAGTACTAGCGAAAGACAAAAAAAAAAAAAAACAAGACAAACGACGGCCAAGTCTTTCCGTGTGGAGTCGGCTAGACTATACTCCCTCCACCTTACTCCCTCCGTCCCACCTCACTTAAAACCTAAGAGGTGGACACAATTAATAAAAAAAAAAAAAAAAAATGTGTGGTAGAAAATGAAGAAAGAGAATGAGTGGGGTTAATAGTAGGTTGGTTGAATGAATTGTGTGGTGGAAAATGAAGAGAGAGAATAAGTGGGTGGGTAAATTGAATATAAAATTATAAAAAGATTACCATTTTGAGGAGTCTCAATTGAAGTGCGACGGACCAAAATGGAAATTAGTCTCAAGTGGGGTGGGACGGAGGGAGTATATTATAAGAAATAAAAATAAACATATAAGAAGATAATTAAAGTTATTTAATTAAATTATTTTGATTTTTACAACAAAAGCATGTTAAAATTAATAGTACACTCTCGTATTAAATGTGTAATACACATGTGTTTGTGTATGAAAACGAGTAATTAATTAGGATCATTTTGGGTATAAAATGTTAGATCATTATGGCTTGCAACACAAGTTATTTAGCACTTTCATAAATAAAATCATGTCTATGATATTAATATAAAGTATAGTCAACAATAGTCAATGTGTAGAATCCCTGAAATGTAATTTATCTATTTATGATGGGCAAAATGGTAAATCAACATTGCTTTGGATTGAATAGGTGTGGTCCCTAAATGAAGTGCCTCTTTGTCTAATATATAAAGGGCTTACCATCAACCCTTTTAGACACTACATTCTTTACTTTCTCTCTAAATACTCTCTTCATTATTATCTAGAAGAACTTGAGAAACTAAAGGGCATTCATCATTTAGAAGATCATCTTCCTACATCTTCTTCTTCATTTCTCCCTTCATCTTTAACTATGGATTCAATAGGTAATATCTCGCTTCCGCCTTCATCTCTTTCCTCAGTCTTATTCTGAATATGAGTGTGGTATTCGGGGATCACAAATTGTTCCAACAATTGGTATCAGAGCACACTCATCTTTTGGTTTGAGATTGAGTTCTTTTAAGAAAGCTTTATGCTATAATTGATTCATTTTTTTCCTGTTGAATCATAAAGGTTTGATAGCATCGGAATTGTGCTCATCGCAGCAGTAATAGAAGAAGCGTTAAGTAAATCTGTTGGGAATCGAGAACAAAAATGAATACAAAACATTATAAGTAATTACATTATGAATAAATGATTATTTATATCAAATGAAATCTATCAATAAGACAATTAACATGACATCAAAACTAATCTTTGGATTGCGAGTTGATTTATAAATAATTGTCTTTGACAACAAGTAATTTGAACAATATTTGATTAAATGTTTAATCTTTCTTTGGGTAGTCTTAAGCATTTAACAAAAAAACTTAATGTTCATTTTATTTGTCATCATATGAATGCCTAAGTTTAGTCAAATGTCAAGATCTTCTTTGGAAAATTCAAGTCATTTACATATTAACTTAAACATTCAACACTTTAACAATTTTGGGTTTAAATAACGTTAATCACTTAGGTGATAATATTATTTAAACAATGAATAAAATTGTTTAAGCATATAATTAATCAAGATTTTTAATGTTTTGAAAAATGTATGTTTTTTTCAAAAAGGGAAAACAAATTGTGCAAAATATAAAATTTTCCAAAAACTGTGAACAGTAACCGCTCGACCGAGCATAGAGAAGTGCACGGCCGAGCACCAAATACAGAATGTTTTGGTTATTTCGACTTGAATAGCACCCCTGAGGACCGCTTATATATTGAGAAGTGGAAACGCTCCAATCGCGTTAGCCTAATGATTATGAAAAATGTCGTCCCGGAAACATTTTTAAACAGTGTTCCCAAGGACGTTGATGCTAAGACTTTCCTAGAGACCCTTGAAGAACGCTTTGCAAAAAGCAAAAAGTCAGAAAGAAGTTCTACCCTAAGGAAACTTGTTTCCATGAAGTACAAGGGTACCGGGAATCTTAGGGAGTATATTTTGGAAATGCTTCACCTTTCGACAAAGTTAAAAGCACTTAAGTTAGAGGTAACTAAAGAGCTCCTCGTGCATTTAGTTTTGATCTCTCTTCCTCCTCAGTTTGGTCACTTTGAGGTGACCTATAATTGTCAAAAGGACAAGTGGAACATTAATGAATTGATTTCACATGTGACAAAAGAGGAAGATAGATTGAAGCAATCTAAGGTAGAAAGTGCTCACTTAGCATCTACCTCTTCTCATGAGACTAAGAGAAGAGGGAAAGAAATTGCGGTGACAAGCAATAAGAAGCCTAAAGGATCATCTGATGATCGTAAAGAAAAGAAGTTCTTCTATTGCAAGGACCCTACACACATGAAGTACGACTTCTCTAAGTATCACGCTTGGCGTGCTAAGAAAGGTATGTCATTTGGTCTTGTTTGTACTGAGGCTAATTTAGTTTCAATTTTTACATATACATGGTGGTTAGATTCTGGTGAAACAACTCACATAAGTATGTCTATGCAGGGTTGCCTGAATTACTGAAGACCTAGCGAATGTTGGGTTTCGATCAAACATGCGCAGCGGAATTTAGCATTTAAAATTTTGAAACCCAAAGCCATGGTATGATTAAATCAAATACAACATAAGAATAAAGGAATAAACTAACCCTTGATGGCTATCAAATTCTCTTTGTCTTTGGTGGAGGTTTGAAGACTTGATCACGATCACAAAGCTTAAACACGAACTTTGAAGATGATGATTTTCACCCTCTAGCGGTATCCACACTTCGAACGAATATCAAAGGAGCTTCTTTGATCTTGGTTGCTAGACCAAATTGTGAAACACTTTTTCACAATCAAAAGAACTATATGGAATTTATTTTGTGTATTATTTTTGTTCTTCAACCAAGAATGTCTTGGAACAAAATAAACCCTCTCTCAAACTCTTTGAGACTCACAAAATCATTAGCCTAGAGTGCTGGCCGAATTTGGTCTTTTATACACAAGTATGACCTATTCCAAATAGGAAACTTGTGTCAAAATCCGTCCAAAATTCGTTTCCTAATCAAATTAGGAATCTGCCACCCGTCAGTACTGTGCGGCCGCCCAGAATGCACTGTGCGGTCGCACAACTATCTGAAACAAACTAGTACAAATCTGAGCTAAGTGTGCGGCCGCCCAGTACATTATGTGCGGTCGCCCACTTCCCCAGAAAGTCCAGAATTTCCAAAATTCCAATGTAGTCCTTTTAAAGATTCGTTCTATTGTGTGTGACCCTCTAGGATTATACTAAGTTGGCAATGGGTTCAAACATGAAACCATAAGATATGATTAGATTCTAGCAAACCGTCATACCTACACAATTAGTATAACTAGATACAAGTTCGAATTCCTCTTAGAATATGTCATAATCCTTTTGTCCACGATATCATTGAACACAAGTCATGGTCAAAGAGTCAACTTGTTTTGTTCAATACTTTCTCGATTCCGAATATGTTGATAATCCAAATGACATTGATCCAATCAATTCATTTGAGTCCGGCCGAACATTTCATCAACATCATTCCTACGAGAGGCCCAAGCTTGACATCTCTCCGAGGAGGGACAAATCCATTTAGCTTATTATTCTTCCCTACGTGAATCCGATTATGCCAATCATACCCTTTATAACTACTCGGTTAAAAGTAGTGTTTGAATATGTCAAACATAATGTTCATCAAGTGGAAGACTATAATAACTTCATGTCTAAGGATTCAAATGACATAACTAATATGAGATATATGTATGACATAGACCATGACATAAATCTCATAGAGCGGGTCATGCCCAGTACCTTGTTCCAAACAAGTACCCATAAATCTAACATGATCATCCCATGATCATTTAGCCTTTATACTAGTGCTTAACAAGTACTAGGGACGGAGATTATTATAAGTAAACATGAACAACAATAATAATCAAAACATCTCTTTATTAATATGAAATAAATGATAACAATTACAACGTTTATTAAACGTGCCTAGGGCACCACTACCAACAGCGAAGATGAAAGATTCATCTATATGGGAGCTGGGAACCCGGTTGATGTAATAGGCATAGGGACCTTTAGGTTGTTATTAAGTACCGGTTATTATTTTGTACTAAATAATACATTTCTTGTACCTTCATTTAGAAGGAATTTAATATCTATCACAGTTTTGGACAAAGAGGGTTACTCTTGTTCGTTTGGAAATAATAGATGTGATCTTTATTTTAATTCCATGGTTGTTGGTACTAGTACTTTATCTATTAGTGATAATCTTTATTTTCTTGACACTACTCAAACAATCAATGAATCCCACAATAATGAAGCCAAACTAGAAAGCAAAAGTTATCAAGTGAAAATTCTTATACCTTATGGCGTAAGCATTTGGGTCATATCTCCTTAAGGAAAATTGACAAGCTTGTGTCAAAAGGGATCTTTTTAAAACACCTTGATATTTCGGAAAAGACTTTTGCATTAAATGCCTTAAAATTTGCAAACACTAAAACAAAAAGTATCTTCGAGAGCATCAAGTGTTCTAGAACTAATATATATGGATAATTGTGGACCATTCACTACCACTTCATAGAATGGTCAACAATAATTTATTACGTTCATAGAGAACTACTCTCATTATGGGTACATTTATTTACTTCATGAAAAGTCTCAATTTTGGACGTTTTCGAGTCTTATAAGGCCAAAGTTGAAAGTCAACTTAGGAAGACTATTAAGAACGTTAGGTCCAATCGTGGTAGTGAATACTATGATCGGAATAACGGTTTTGGGAAACAACGTCTGGGTCCTTTTGCTCGCTATCTTGAAGAGTGTAGGGTTGTCCCTCACTACACCAGTGTTCTAAAAGACCCCAGTCTAGGCCGCCTAGGTACCGCCTAGGCTCTAGGCGTTCATGAAACGCCTAGGTCTCGTATAGGATATTTTAGTTATTTCTGAATTCTTGACCCCGCCTAGGCGCTAGGCGCCCCTGCGGCGCCTAGCGACCGCCTAGCGTTTTTTAGAACCTTGCACTACACTATGCCGGGAACGGCTTGCATGAATGGTGTAGCTAAGAGACATAATAGAACCCTTAAAGATATGCTAAGAAGTATAATTTCTTATACTTTTTTACCTCACTCATTATGGGCGATACATTAAAACCACAAATTATATTCTATAGAGATCCCTCTAAGGCTACTACTAATAAAAACCCTAATGAATTATGGACGAATAAGAAAACCATCCTTAAATGATACCATGTATGGGATTGTCTAGCAGAAGCTAGGCCTTATAGGCCTAATAAGGGTAAAACTGGACGCTAAGACTATTGGTAGCTATTTGTTGGGTATGCCGAAAGATCTAGGGGATATAAATTTTACAACCCGAAAACTAGAACCTTTTTAAAACGAGAAATGCTAGGTTCTTTGAGGATGTTGAATTTAGAGGGGAAATTAGGAATAGTTTTAAATTTGAAGAGGAAGAGGCATCCATTTTATATCTCTTTCCTTAGTTCCAATTGGAAATCAAGTACTTGTACCTAAAATTCAAGAGGAACATACTGTTGGGTTTTGAGCAAACATGCACAGAGGAATTAAAACCCAAAAGCCTAGATCCAATCACGATGATTAAATTAATACGAGGATGAATTTAGAACACTAACCGTGACGGAGCTTTAAAATTCTGAGATCTTCAATCTTTGTTCTTCGCGCTTCTTTGAATCACGAACGCATGAACGACCGTAATACTTGGATCACGAACTTTGAAGGAGTTGATGCCAACGCCCTCTATGTTTATCCACACGCGAACGAATATCTAGAACGATTCTAGATCTGGATTGCTAGACCCATTAGAAAACACGCTTTTCTAATATTCAAAGGCTATATGATTTTATTGGTGTTCTTGAGCTTTTGATTCTCAATCTAAACTCAAGAATATGTTTCTCAAACACATGGAGGCTACCAATAATGATACAATTTTAATCCATACTGATTAGGGTTAAGAGAGAGGTATTTAAACTTATTAGTCCTAAACCTTTTAGGAGAAATAGGTCAAAACCCGTCAAAACACGAAATCAGATTTTTGGGCCCAAACAGGGCCTGCTCGGCCGAGTCTTATAAGGTGCTCGGCCGAGCACCTCTGTGTCAAAACTTTCTGTTTCTCATGCTCGGCCGAGTCCTTTGAGGTGCTCGGCCGAGCACCAGCAAAAAGTCATTTTTAGCCTTTTAAACAATTCGTTCTTTTGTGTGTGACCCCATAGGATTATATTAAATTGGCAATGAGTCCAACCAAGGTCAAACTCATAAATCATGAGCGGACTCTAGCAAGCCATCATGACTACCCAATTAATATAACTTAAAGAAGTTCGTAATCCTTAATAGAATATATCACAATCCTTTTGTCTCACGATATCGTATTGAACATAAGTCATGGTCCATGTCAACTTATATTGTTCAATGCTTTCTCGATCTTGAGTAGATTGATAATGAGAAAATGGTATTGATCTCATCAATTCATTTGAGCGCGGCCACGCATTTCATCAATCTCACTCTACGAGAGGCCTAAGCAGATATCTCTCTTGAGAGAGAGGGGCAAATCCCATATTGACTTATTACCTTTCCCTACATGAATCCGATTATGCCAATCATAGCCTTTATAACCACCCGGTTAGGAGTGACGTTTGAGTACGTCAAACATAATGTTCATCATGTGGAAGACTGTAATAATCTCAGGTCTAAGGATATCAATGATATAACTATTATGAGATTTAATTATGACATTTGACCATGACATAAATCTCATAGGTGGGTCATGTCCAGTACATGGTCACCAACATGTACCCATAAGCTTAATCTGTATCTAATACACATGATCATCACATGATCATCAATTAAACTTATACTAGTTCTTCATAAGTTCTAGGGACGGGGATTATTATAATAAACATGTAAAACATATTATAACCCAAGGTTGTTATCTCCAAAACAAATGATGTAACGTAAGGCCTTTCTCAAGGGCCTAGAGCATAATTCCAACAATCTCCCACTTGCACTAGGCCCAATCAACGTGTATCCAATACCCATTGAGCTAAGTTATGATCTCCATCATTTTGCAAGTGAGCACATGTAAGATGATTGTCTTTGTTATCATCATAAGGTATTTTGCATATTTTTGACACTTCCCATGTCAATGATTTCTCGTAGAGATGGAAACTTCTGAGCCCGTGTTTGGATCATATATGAGCCCTTGGCACCTTAGCTTGTGCAATAACCGTTATTTCACAACAAGGTCCATTGGATTAGTATCACTATAAACTATTTCTAGTTTTACTAATAACATCTATATTCAAACAACTCTATTAGCTACAACTCTTGTAACTAAATACTCAATTTTATTCGTAGAATAAATTATAGTGTATTTGCTTGGAACTATTCCAACTAATAGCACTTATTTTAAACATATGTTTATACTGCGATTTAAATTACCCTTGTCGATGTGGAAGCATGTATCTATGTAACCATTTACTAGATCATCTCTCATTCCAACAACCATCAAGAATGCATCCTTAGTTCTTCTCAAGTACACAAGGATATTCTTGATCATTATCTAATGACTTTCACTAGGATACGATTAGTATGTTCTCATCATACTCCAAGTATACGAGTTATACCGTCTAAGTACATAATATGACATTCATGATAGATCCAATTGCCGAAGCATATGGAATCCTAATAATGTATTCTTGCTCATTAGTCTTCCACTAAGACTAAGTCTTGCCAAGAACACTGTCATTAGACAACTTCGCAAGTTCTTCTCCAAGAGTCTTGCATACTGAACAATTCAGTACATTGTCTCCATAAGTACTTTAACACAAACCAATCAACTTCCTAGATTAATATCAATAGATATTAATTTCAAGGATATAAGCGGCTTATTCCTAAGTCCTTTCATTAAGAAACTCTTTCAAATGAACTATATGTTAGACATATATTTAAGACTAGGAATTAGACTATGCTCCCACTAATTTCTTAGCAAACACAAGTCTCATTATTGATGAATTTCAAACGATTTGAACGCTCCATCAAAATGATTGTTTCAACTCCAAGAAGCTTGCTTCAATCCATCTCATGGATTTCCGCAACATACATACTTTATTAGAATTTCTAGACTATCAAAACCTTCAGGTTGTATCCAATACATCCTTAAGTGAGTTCCCGTTAAGAAACGCTGTTTTGATATCCATTTGTCAAATTTCATATTCCAAATATGAAGATATGACAATGAGAATTCTAATAACTTAAAGCATGACTTCAAGTGAGAAAGTTTTATCATAGTCGAAATATGAGTCAACCTTTTCACATTTAATCTTGCTTAATTAGTATGTTCCTTTGCTACCCATGTTAGTTTTCTCCAAGAAAACTTGATTCCATCCTTTGGTTTTTACACCTTAAGTTAGAAAGATCAAGTTCCAAACTTGATTAATATACATGGATTGCCTTTTAGATTTTATGACTCCAGGCCATTAATCTAAAATGGAGCGGATATTGCATTTTGATAGGAAGTAAATATACCATTCTCAATGAACTTTACCTCTTATACTTTCTTTAATAAGAAATCCAATATTTCTCATTATAGATTGTATCCTATCATATATGCAATTAACTTGTGTAATTTGAACGAATTTCCACAACTCCTTGCGAAAGTTCATTCAACTTCCATCTAAGGTTCTATGTTATCTTCTAGGTCTCGAACCATTCGAGATATATTTTACTCCCACTGATTCTTTTAGAGATAAACAATTTACCTAGAAAAGTACCATTACAATCAACAAACAATTTTTTTCTTAGAAGTAAAATAATATCCTCAAGTTTCCTTGGGATATCCCATGAAATTACATTTATTAGATTTAAGTGTGAGCTTGTTCCAAACAAGTCTTTTCGCAAAAAGTCTCACCCTCTTAAATCTTTATGAAAGACAAACCAAGTTTTCTTTCATTCCATATCACATATGGTACCTTTGAACATATTTTAATGGAACTCAAATTAGTGTAATTATAGCGGTTTCCAAAACATAACCCCAAAATAAATAATGGAAGATCAATTTGACTTTATCATCTAATGAACCATATCCAATAAGGTTCTACACCTCCACGTAGACACATCATTCTAAATGGTGTTCTCGGTGGAGTTAATTTGTGAAACAATTTCACAACCTAAAGATGATTGTCAAATTCTTGGTTCAATTATTCATTATCACGATCGAATCGGGATTTCTGAATAATTTTGCCAAGTTACCAAAATCCTCTTTTAGCATTGCTACTTAATGAACCATATACATCGACATGTATTAGGTCTAATAAGATATCAGCCTTTTACTACTCCTAGTAAAAGTTGTCTTAATCCAAGTAAATAAGATTTGCATAAATCATATGATTCAAAATCGTATGACTTTAAAACTCCGTCCCATGGAATTTTAGATACGCGTTTCTCATTTATTTGATCAAAACAATAATGCCTTGAGAATTTAATTATTTATGTTATAGTCTTATTTATTATTTTGTTCTTCAAGATTTAGGATATGAGATTTATTTATATGATTTAACAATACGATAAAGCAAATCATAATAAATAAAGCCCTTTCTTATTCCAAATAAGAAATAAATATCCTTCATTATCTTATAGCAAAATAATACTTTCTACTTAATAAGCAAAGCCACTTCATAAGTGTTCCACGAACAATGTTGCAACTCTTGCATCATTATCATTCGCAGATTAACTTTACCTTTTATAAATAGTCTTTCTTTTTATTAATTGTTGCACATTTATACAAATGTGGGATCCAATCCGGTATCCAATACCCAATGAATAAAATTAGAAAGATTAATTTTATAGCATAAATATCCTTTGTGGTTGTCTCACTACCATTCACTTTTTATTGATCATCCAAAATTTTGATTGCAATTTTAAATGGTCAACCAAATTGCCACATTACCAAATTGCATTATTCAGAGTCATAATTTTAGCCACAATTATTTCCTTTAGGTTTGACAACGTTTGTCTTACCTTTAGCTTTTAATCCTTCCTTTTAGAAAATCATAAAGTCAAAATCGAATTTTCGACTTAGGTCATCATCTTTCCGCATGATAGTTCAGATATTGAGAGCACAAACCAATGTCTCATCAATTCGACTAACTTCAGCAATCAAGAACAATTCAAGATTCTAATTTTAGTTTATCTGAATTCTTAATTGACATCACTTTTCAGGAAACTTGGTTTCGCAAACCAGCCGTCTGAAATTAGATTAAATCCCAGATTAATCTTGAACTTGACATTTAATTTCAGGAAACATGGTTTCTGAAACCAATCATCTGATAATTAAATTCAACTCAAAATATTTATCTTTAGAAGCGGTAGATTTTAAATTTCCAAATTTATCCTATAATTGCATTTCTTGATTCATTTAGGATTTGGTGCTCATGGTGATCAAATCACCATGATTATCAAAACCAAGAATAAACAATTTATTCATGAATCTAAGATCATCAACAAGTTAATCAAATTAAATTTTGATGATCCTACGGAACATATTAATCAAATTAATATTGCAATTTAGGTTACTCAGGATTATTAAGAATGTATAATTTCCATTCTTGCTTTAGAACAATTCTTAAGCTCATGAATAATTTCCATTCTGAAGAACAGATCGCAGTAATAAACATAATTAAAGTTTAAGAAAATATTCTACACAAATATGCAAATAAATATACACCTATATTTCATACCAGTCATTTAAGAGATATATAGATTGTATTTCATAAATACTCCCACTAAATTATATAACCTTCATATACATCCAATGTATAATATAATTTGAATGGGCTAAGATCCATATTTCACTTAACTTTGAGTCGGCTAGGGCACGACTGCTCAAAATAAGTTATTTAGGTAGACAACTCCTTGTCAATCATATCGTATATGACTCTTAGATCTTTTATGAGATTTTAGATATCGTATATCTAACATGTTTTAATCTCATCTGTGCCTTAGGCCCAAAACTGTTTTGATAGCCTAATTAAGTTAAACCATTTTAAACGTATAGGAATCACTGTTTCCTCATCTTGCTCATAAATGGATAGAATCAATGCACCTACGCTAGGGCGTAACCCACACAAAACTACCCACGTACTCACAAGTGTTTTAATCATGGATTGGCACGAAACTTAAATTTTAAAGAAGGTTCATGACATATAGCATGGTCAATGTTTATAGTCACATAATATAAACACATAAAGCAACGGTTAATAATTTAACTAATCTCATTAATTAAATTAAGATTTCATGTGATTGATTTATGGGGATAAATTCTTTAACACATTATTGAGAGCACGATTGTACGGTCGGAACTAAGCCAAAGGCATCCACAATCCCGTACCAAATTTAGAAACTAGAAGAAACAACTATGTAAGGTCGAAACTAAGCCAGAAGGCATCCACAATCCCTTACATAAAGTAACTCGATTCTAAATTCTTTTGTCCCATCAATTTATTACTTTGACCTTGAAATTTGTTTTCAGGTAACACGGTTTCTCAAACCAGCCATCTGACAAACAAGTTCAATCCAAAGTGATTTCGAACATGCCTTAATTTCAGGAAACGCGGTTTCTAAAACCAGCCATCTGAAAAATAAATTATGTCCAAAATCCTTCTGCTCGGCCGAGTCCTTTGAGGTGCTCGGCCGAGCGTCTTTGTGTTCCAGAATCTGTACATTCTGATTCAATCTGCTCGGCCGAGTCTTATGGACTGCTCGGCCGAGCACCATGATCAGAACAGATTTTTCGAATTTCAATTCTCAAATTGCTTTCCCGATTCAATTAGGGTTTGATGTTCATGATGATCAAATCATCATGTTCATCAAAGCCTTGAATAAACGATTTATTCATGAATCAAAGATCATCAACAAATCAATCCAATTAATTTTTGATAATCATAAGGAACATAATAATCAAATTATTATTGCAATTTAAAATCCCACATAACGTATTTAAACGGTGCGATTTTATGATCTCCATATATCACATATATATACATAAAATTCAAATCACATAAACATCAAGAATCCAAATTCAAATAACATGCCAACACATATAATCCAATTATATTATTAACATGATATTATTAAAATAATCATGATGAACGGGGCTCTGATACCACTGTTGGGTTTTGAGCAAACATGCACAGCGGAATTAAAACCCAAAAGCCTAGATCCGATCACGATGATTAAATTAATACGAGGATGAATTTAGAACACTAACCGTGACGGAGCTTTAAAATTCTGAGATCTTCAATCTTTGTTCTTCGCGCTTCTTTGAATCACGAACGCATGAACGACCGTAATACTTGGATCACGAACTTTGAAGGAGTTGATGCCAACGCCCTCTATGTTTATCCACACGCGAACGAATATCTGGAACGATTCTAGATCTGGATTGCTAGACCCATTAGAAAACACGCTTTTCTAATATTCAAAGGCTATATGATTTTATTGGTGTTCTTGAGCTTTTGATTCTCAATCTAAACTCAAGAATATGTTTCTCAAACACATGGAGGCTACCAATAATGATACAATTTCAATCCATACTGATTAGGGTTAAGAGAGAGGTATTTAAACTCATTAGTCCTAAACCTTTTAGGAGAAATAGGTCAAAACCCGTCAAAACACGAAATCAGATTTTTGGGCCCAAACAGGGCCTGCTCGGCCGAGTCTTATAAGGTGCTCGGCCGAGCACCTCTGTGTCAAAACTTTCTGTTTCTCATGCTCGGCCGAGTCCTTTGAGGTGCTCGGCCGAGCACCAGCAAAAAGTCATTTTTAGCCTTTTAAACAATTCGTTCTTTTGTGTGTGACCCCATAGGATTATATTAAGTTGGCAATGAGTCCAACCAAGGTCAAACTCATAAATCATGAGCGGACTCTAGCAAGCCATCATGACTACCCAATTAATATAACTTAAAGAAGTTCGTAATCCTTAATAGAATATATCACAATCCTTTTGTCTCACGATATCGTATTGAACATAAGTCATGGTCCATGTCAACTTATATTGTTCAATGCTTTCTCGATCTTGAGTAGATTGATAATGAGAAAATGGTATTGATCTCATCAATTCATTTGAGCGCGGCCACGCATTTCATCAATCTCACTCTACGAGAGGCCTAAGCAGATATCTCTCTTGAGAGAGAGGGGCAAATCCCATATTGACTTATTACCTTTCCCTACATGAATCCGATTATGCCAATCATAGCCTTTATAACCACCCGGTTAGGAGTGACGTTTGAGTACGTCAAACATAATGTTCATCATGTGGAAGACTGTAATAATCTCAGGTCTAAGGATATCAATGATATAACTATTATGAGATTTAATTATGACATTTGACCATGACATAAATCTCATAGGTGGGTCATGTCCAGTACATGGTCACCAACATGTACCCATAAGCTTAATCTGTATCTAATACACATGATCATCACATGATCATCAATTAAACTTATACTAGTTCTTCATAAGTTCTAGGGACGGGGATTATTATAATAAACATGTAAAACATATTATAACCCAAGGTTGTTATCTCCAAAACAAATGATGTAACGTAAGGCCTTTCTCAAGGGCCTAGAGCATAATTCCAACACATACAATTCAAAATAATGATTACCCATAAATATTGAACAACATGGAAATGTTGGTCATAAAAAAGAAATTCAACAACCTCAAAATAAGGAAGAACCAGTGCCCTTAAGGAGATCCAATAGAGTAAAAAGATGTGCTATTCCGGATAATTATAAAGTGTATCTTGCCCAGAATGAAGGACGCTTAGGTTTAGTGGGAGATGAGCTTCTCACCTTCCATGAAACCATTAATAGTCCTAATTCTCATAAAGTGAATTAATGTCATAAATGAAGAGTTAAAATCTATAAAGATAACAATGTTTGGGATCTTGTCCTATTACCTAAAGATGCGAAACCCATTGGGATTAAATTAGTCTTTAAGACCAAAGTGATTCACAAGGTAATATGGAAAGATATTAAGCCCGTCTAAGTTTCTAAAGATTTTACTCAAAAGGAAGACATTGATTATAAAGAAAACACCTTTTCCGGTATCTTCTAAAAACTCTTTTAGGATCATTATGGCATATATGGCATATTTGTTGGTGTTGGTGCCCTAGGCACGGTTGTTAAACGTTGTATAAGTTATCATTTTATTCATGATGATAATGAGATAATAAGATTATTATTGTTGCTCATGTTTGCTTATAATAATCTCCGTCCCTAGAGCTTGTTAAGCACTAGTATAAAGGCTAAATGATCATGGGATGATCATGTTAGATTTATGGGTACTTGTTTGGAACAAGGTACTGGACATGACCCGCGGTATGAGATTTATGTCATGGTCGATGTCATATATAAATCTCATATTAGTTATGTCATTTGAATCCTTAGACATGAAGTTATTATAGTCTTCCACTTGATGAACATTATGTTTGACATATTCAAACGCTGCCTTAACACGGTAGTTATAAAGGGTATGATTGGCATGATTGGATTCACGTAGGGAAGAATAATAAGCCAAATGGATTTGTACCTCTTCGGAGAGATGTCAAGCTTGGGCCCCTCGAAGGAATGATGTTGGTGAAATGTTTGGCCAAACCCAAATGGATTGATTGGATCAACGTCATTTGAATTATCAACATATTCGGAATCGAGAAAGTATTGAACAATACAAGCTGACTTGTTGACCATGACTTGTGTTCAATGACATCGGAGACAAAGGGATTATGACATGTTCTAAAAGGAATACGAACTTGTATCTAGTTATACTATTTGGGTAGGTATGACGGTTTGCTAGAACCTAATCATATCTTATGGTTTCATGTTTGAACCCATTGCCAACTTAGTGTAATCCTAGAGGGTCACACACAAATAGAACGAATCGTAAAGGACTAAATGGGAATTATGGAAAAATATCAGTGTTTGGCTCTGGCACGGTCGTGCGCCTTAAAATGGTACGGTCGTGCCATAAATCCAAACCAAGGCAAACCTGTCGACATGATTGGCACGACCGTGCCAAATTACCAAGCACGACCGTGCCGAAAATGGGTGGCTGGGGAATTCGCGCGGACTAGATGGCACGACCGTGCCAGATTGTAGGGCACGACCGTGCCAGTCAAGTCGGCCAGAATTCCTTGTTGCCTAATTTGGTGACGGGATTTAGGTTTCCTAAGTCCTTAAGGGTTAAGGATTAGGACCTATTTAAGGATCCTTTCAGCAGTCATTAAGCACATGATTATGAGTGCCTCCAAAGGGTTTTGGGAAGTTATTTTCTTGTTCTAAGATCCCAAAAGTGAAGAACAAGAATATTCAAAATTCCATATAGTTCTTACAATTGTGAAAGCGTGTTTCATAATTTGGTCTAGCAACCAAGATCAAGTGTTCTTGATATTCGTTCGTGGTGTGGATACCGCTAGAGGGTGAAACTTATCATCTTCATAGTTCGTGATTCTTGCTTTGTTCGTGATCAAGATTTCAAGTTTCTCCACCAAAGACCAAGGAAGATTTAATAGCCATCAAGGGTTAGTTTTATCCTATATTCATGTTATTGTATTTGATTTAATCATACGAACGGATCTATGGGCTTTGGGTTTCAAAATTTTAAATGCTTAATTCCGCTGCGCATGTTACTACGAAACCCAACAGTGGTATCAGAGCCCCGTTCATGTTGATTAATTCAATACTTGGATCATGTTGTGTGTATATAAATTGTTTATGTGCCAAGCATGATATGAATATTGGATTATATGATGTTTATGTGTTTTGTGATTTTATGTGGTTTATTGTTTTAGAAACTTTAATCGCACTATTCAATCGCAATAAAAATTATGGTGGATTTAAAATTGTTTGGATTATCAATTTTTGATTGGATCAAAGTTTTGATATTCTAGGGATTCAAGAATAAATTGTTTATTCAAGATTTTGTTGATCATGGTGATTGGATCACCAAGAACACCAAATCTTTATTGAATCGGGAAAAACAATTTTGAGACAAATTTTGGAACTTTAAAATTTTGATTTTCGGAAGGGTCCGACCGGACCCATACCTTGACCCGGCCGGACCTAGGGTTTGGCGCGGGGTAGGGTTTATGTTTTGGGTGTGGATCTTGGGTTTGATTTTCCTATTTGTTTTAGTCTTGTGATTCCTAGATTGGTTCAAGTTTTGGATGGCTAATCTGCGTTCATCGAGATTGTGTTTCCCAAAATTGATCGCAATCAAAGTTTCAAAGATAAAATGAAGTTAGAATTATGAAGAGTTCATAATTGCTAAAATTGAGAAACAAAGTTCTTGATTCAAAGTTTGGAGATCCATGTGGAATTGTGAATGCAATTGGCCTACTTTCATCGAGACCATCTATTGCTTAGTTTCGGCCACATAGACTACTTTCTTGGTCTCTTGAATTAGTGCGGGATTGTGGTTGCCTAATGGCTTAGTTCGACCGCACTTCTTGTTGTCTTGATTTGGAGATAATAACCAAAGTTAAAATAGTCTCATCCTCATAATCATGGAGAAACTAATGACACATAAATGTTATGCTTAAATTAATGATGATTAATTTAGTGGCTAAACTTGATGCGTAACATGTTTATTTTGTGTGCTCATAAATATGTTGTATGCTATATGGTGATGAACCTTCAAGAAAGTTTTTAAGTCCTTTTGCCACGCCATGATTAAAACACTTGTAAGTACACGGGTACTTTCATGTGGGCTCGCCAAAGCGAGGTGCATTGATTTTATCTTTGTATGAGCAAGATGAGTGAATAAGAGTTTCCTATGCGTTTAAAATGGTTGGACTTAATTAGGCGTCAAAACAGTTTTGGGCCTAGGCAAAAGATGAGATTAAACATGCTTTTGAAATTGGATCACTAAGAATCATATTGGATATGATTGACAAGAAATTGTCTACCTAATTAATTTGATTTTGAGCGGTCCGCCAAAGCGGACTCAAGATTAAATTAAAGTTGGATCTTAACCCAATTTAAAAGAATCTCAGAAAATGATCTAAGAGTCATATGGGATATGATTGACAGGGTTGTCTACCTAATTAATTTAATTTTGAGCGGTGCGCCAAAGCGTACTTGAAATTAAATTAAAGTTGGATCTTAGCCCATTTAAATTATATTATACATTGGATGTATAAGAAGGTCATATAATTTAGTGGGAGTATTTTTGGAAAATACATTATTTATCTCTTTAATGAGATTGGTACTTGTAAAATTTTGGAAATTTTGCATGAGTTGTAGATGACAACTAAAATCATTGCGATTAATCCTTGATAAGGATAAGCTTAAGAGAATGGTACAAACTTTATGGATTGGATCCTAAGCCTAAGAATCGTTCTAAGGCAAGAAGATGGGTTGTACATTCTTGATGGGCCTATTCCTAAAAGAACCAATGCCGGAGTAGACAATCACAAGAATCATGAGTATGATTCTAGGAATGTGAGTTGTCTTATGCTCGCGATTATGTGCTCAAAACTCCAACAAAGTTTGGAACTTGTAGAAGCCTATTAGATAGGCGTGGAGTTGAGTTACATGTTTCAAAAAGAAATCTAGGCAAGAGAGGTATAAAACCATTATTGCATTCACTTCTTGCAAAAGGAGTAAAGGGCAATAAGTGGAACCTCACATGCTTAAGATAAAGGCTACGTAGAGCATCTTGAGAAACTTGGTTGTCCAATTGGATTGGAGCAAGCCACGGATCTCATTCTTGATTCATTGTCCAAAAGTTATAATCACTTTGTGATGAACTATAACATGCTTGGAATGAATAAGAATCTCTCCGAATTGCATGATATGCTGAAAAAACTATGGAGATGAAGATGGTGGAGAATGGATTCTCCAATGCTCATAGTTCATGATGGAAAGAGGCCAAATGCCAAAAGAAAAGTAAGACAAGAGTTGTCAAGCCTAAAGGAAATAATTTTGGTTATAATAATAACTCTAATAGATGCAATTTGGTAAAATGGCAATTGGATTGACCATTTAGAATTGTAGTCAAAATTTTGGGTGATCAATAAAAGGAATGGTAGTGGGACTACCACTCGGAATATTTATGTTATAAATTATTCTTTCTAAATTTAATTATTGGGTATTGGATACCAGAATAATTAGTAAGATGAAAGACTACTTATAGTAAAGTTTTATCTACAAACAGTAATGATGCAATGGTTGCAACATTGTTCGTAGAACACTTGTAAAGTGACTTTACTGATGAAGTAGAAAACATTATTTTGTTATAAGATAGTGAAGGATATTAATTTCTTATTTGGAATAAGAAAAGTGCTTTATTTATTATGATTTACTTCATTGTGTTATCATATAAATAAATCTTATATCCTAAATCTTGAAGAACAAAGTAATAAAGACTATAACATAAATAATTAAAATTCTTTATGCATTATTGTTTTGATCAAATAAATGAGAAATGCATATCTAAAATTCCATGGGACGGAGTTTTAAGTCATATGATTTGGAATCACATGATTTATGCAAATCTTATTTACTTGGATCAAGACATCTTTTACTATGATTGGTAAAAAGGATAATGTCTTAATTGACCTAATACATTTTGATGTTTATGGTGCATTAAGAAGAAATGCTAAAAGAGAATTTTGGTTATACTTGGTAAAACTATTCAAAAATTATGATTGGATCATGATGATGAATAATTAAACCGAAAATTTGACAGTCATCATTAAAGTTGTGAAATGGTTTCACAAATTAACTTCACTAAGAATATCATTCTAAATGATATGTCTGCGTGGAAGTATAAGAACCTTATTGGATATGGTTCATAAGATGATAAAATCAAAAATTGATCTTCCATTATTTGTTTTGGGGTTATGTATTATAAACTGCTATAACTACACTAATTTGAGTTCCATCAAAAAGGTTAAATGATGAAAGAAAACTCGGTTTGTCTTTCGTAAAGATTTAAGATGGTGAGACCTTTTGGAAAGGAGCTGTCTGGGACACACTCACATTTAAATCTAACAAATATATTTTCATGAGATATCCTAAGGAAACTTGAGGATAATGTTTTACTCATAAGAAACAAATGGTTTGTTACTTATGAGGGTGCTTTTCTTGATAAGTCATTTATCTCTAAAAGAATCAGTGGGAGTAAAACATATCTCGAATGGTTCGAGACTCAGAAAATAGTACTTAACCTATGATTAAAGTTGAACAAGTTTTCACAATGAGTCGTGAAAAGTCCGTTCAAAAGATATATAAGAACTTGCGTATGTGATAGGACACAATCTATTGCAAGAAATATTGGATATTTCGAAATAGAAAGTGTTGAGGTAAAGTTCATTTGGAATGAAGTATTTACCATCTATCAAAGATGCAATGTCAACTCCACATATTTAGATTAATGACTTGGAGTCATGAAATCTAAAAGGCAATCCATGTGTAATAATCAAGTTTGGAACTTGATCATTCTAACCTAAGGTGTAAAAACCAAAGGAGAGGAATGAGTTTTCTTGGAGAAAATTTTACATGGATAGCAAAGAAATTTACTAGAATTCTCGTAGTCACATGTTCATATTTGGAATATGAAAATTGACAAAAATGATGTCAAAACAAGTGTTCCTCAATGGGAACTCACTTAAGGATGTATTGGATACAACCTAAAGGTTTTGATAGTCAAGAAAATTCTAAAAGGTATGAAAGTTGCGAAGATTCATTGGATGGATTGAAGCAAGCTTTTGGGAGTTGGAATCTCCGTTTTGATAAGTCATAGAGCTTGGCTTGATCAAGAATGAAGATGAATCTTGTATATACAAGAAAATTAGTGGGAGCATGGTGCTATTCCTTATCTAATATGTGGATGACATATTGCTCATTGGAAACGACATTCCTATACTTTAATCTGTAAAAACTTGGTTAAGAAAGTGTTTCGCAATGAAGAATATGGATGAAGCCGCATAAGTCCTTGGCATTAAGATCTATAAAGATAGATCGAAGAAGCTAATTGATTAAGCCAAAGTACATACATTGACAAAGTCATTAGAAGATTCCGCAAAGAAAATTCTAAGACAGGACGGTTGTTAATGTTACATGGAGTTTTCTATGCAAAGACTCAAATGTCCTGAGACAAATGATGAGCATGAGAAGAATGAATGAAATGCCATTTGCTTCGGCAATTGGATCCATGATGCCATGATAAGTACTAAGGCGGATATATCTAATGCTTGGAGCATGACGAGTAGATATTAATCCGATAACCGGTGAAAGTCACTGGATGGCTGTGAAACAATTCTTAAAGCACTTTAGAAGGACTGAAGAATTGTTTTGATCTATGAAGGGATGGAAGATGATCTCGTCGTATATGGGTACGCGGATGCATGCTTCCAAACCGACAAAGATGATAAAAGATCGCAATTGAGTTTTATAAATAATAGTGAAGCTGTAAGTTGGAATGGTTCCAAGCAGAGTCACTAAATTCTACATACTAAATCTAAGTATATTGCCGCATTGGATGCTGCAAAGGAAGTGGTTTGGATTAAGAAGTTCATTGTGAACTTAAGATGATTCCTAGCATTGCTAACTCAATAGACCATATTAGTGATAATAGTGGTGCTATTGACCAAGCAAAGGAACCAAGAGCACATCCTAAATCCAAACATATACTTAGGCGTTCTCTTATCGTTCGATAAATCGTTGATAAGGGAGACGTACATATATGCAAAGTACCAACTAATGATAACGTTATAGACACGCTAAACAAAGGGACTTCCATAAAGCTAAACATGATGGTCATGTTAGGTCCATGGGTATTGGATACCTAGGGAATTGGGCCTAGGGCAAGTGGGAGATTGTTGGTGTTGGTGCCCTAGGCACGGTTGTTAAACGTTGTATAAGTTATCATTTTATTCATGATGATAAAGAGATAATAAGATTATTATTGTTGCTCATGTTTGCTTATAATAATCTCTGTCCCTAGAGCTTGTTAAGCACTAGTATAAAGGCTAAATGATCATGGGATGATCATGTTAGATTTATGGGTACTTGTTTGGAACAAGGTACTGGACATGACCCGCGGTATGAGATTTATGTCATGGTCGATGTCATATATAAATCTCATATTAGTTATGTCATTTGAATCCTTAGACATGAAGTTATTATAGTCTTCCACTTGATGAACATTATGTTTGACATATTCAAACGCTGCCTTAACACGGTAGTTATAAAGGGTATGATTGGCATGATTGGATTCACGTAGGGAAGAATAATAAGCCAAATGGATTTGTCCCTCTTCGGAGAGATGTCAAGCTTGGGCCCCTCGAAGGAATGATGTTGGTGAAATGTTTGGCCAAACCCAAATGGATTGATTGGATCAATGTCATTTGGATTATCAACATATTCGGAATCGAGAAAGTATTGAACAATACAAGTTGACTTGTTGACCATGACTTGTGTTCAATGACATCGGAGACAAAGGGATTATGACATGCTCTAAAAGGAATACGAACTTGTATCTAGTTATACTATTTGGGTAGGTATGGCGGTTTGCTAGAACCTAATCATATCTTATGGTTTCATGTTTGAACCCATTGCCAATTTAGTGTAATCCTAGAGGGTCACACACAAATAGAACGAATCGTAAAGGACTAAATGGGAATTATGGAAAAATATCAGTGTTTGGCTCTGGCACGGTCGTGCGCCTTAAAATGGCACGGTCGTGCCATAAATCCAAACCAAGGCAAACCTGTCGACATGATTGGCACGACCGTGCCAAATTACCAAGCACGACCGTGCCGAAAATGGGCGGCTGGGGAATTCGCGCGGACTAGATGGCACGACCGTTCCAGATTGTAGGGCACGACCGTGCCAGTCAAGTCGGCCAGAATTCCTTGTTGCCTAATTTGGTGACGGGATTTAGGTTTCCTAAGTCCTTAAGGGTTAAGGATTAGGACCTATTTAAGGATCCTTTCAGCAGTCATTAAGCACATGATTATGAGTGCCTCCAAAGGGTTATGGGAAGTTATTTTCTTGTTCTAAGATCCCAAAAGTGAAGAACAAGAATATTCATAATTCCATATAGTTTTTACAATTGTGAAAGCGTGTTTCATAATTTGGTCTAGCAACCAAGATCAAGTGTTCTTAATATTCGTTCGTGGTGTGGATACCGCTAGAGGGTGAAACTTATCATCTTCATAGTTCGTGATTCTTGCTTTGTTCGTTATCAAGATTTCAAGTTTCTCCACCAAAGACCAAGGAAGATTTAATAGCCATAAAGGGTTAGTTTTATCCTATATTCATGTTATTGTATTTGATTTAATCATACGAACGGATCTATGGGCTTTGGGTTTCAAAATTTTAAATGCTTAATTCCGCTGCGCATGTTACTACGAAACCCAACAATATTATGATCTTGAGTTTCATCAAATGGATGTAAAGTCAACTTTCCTTAATGGAGACATTGAGGAATCTATGGCTGATTTGGAGCAAACTAATCAATTAGTTTGTAAACTTAAGAAATCCATTTGTGGGCTCAAGCAAGCTTCTCGTCAATGGTACTTAATCAAGTTATTCTTTCATTTAGTTTTGAAACGAATCTTGGTTAAGATTGTGTATACCATAAGTTCAGTGGGAGTAAATTTATAATTTTGGTCTTATATGTGAATGATATTTTGCTTGCTAGTAATGATATGAACCTTCTTAAGGAAACTAAGAAATTTCTTGTTTGAAATGAAAGATCTTGGTAAGGCATCTTTGTATTAAGAATCCAAATTTACCATGATCGCTCATGAGGTGTTTTAGGATTACCACAAAAGACCTGTATGGAAAAGGTATTACAAAAGGTTTAGCATGCAAAACTGTAAACCACTTGACACCCCTAATTTTAAAGGAGACAAGTTTAAAAGTCTCAAACAGTGTCCTAAATGACACGCCCCAAGTCCCGGGATCCCCTAATAGAACCTCGAACCTGGTGCGCGTAACTAACAAGGAATGAAAAACTAACGGGAAACAGGAACAATACCTGTTAGAAACAAACTGACATGATATATATACTCAAGAGTAAGGAGCTAAGATAGCTCACAACGAGTTCTAGACCAAGAAAATTAAAACCAAACATGGTTACATACAGCGGAAGACATGTCTAGAGACAACAAGTACTACACAAGTCTACCCCAATAAGCCCTGAGTTTAACAACTCATACAAGATCGTCTTTACCAAAGTATAAAAGGACACTAGTCTCAAACAAGAACATCCTGCGGAGTACGTTCCCAGCTATGTCGAGCCTCACTGCGTACTATCCCCTGCTTTCCTAGGGGGGGAACAAATAAAGGGTGAGATAAATCTCAGTAAGCTATTAACATGCAACTACATGACATTTTATCATGAAATTTAAGTAGATACTCAAGAAATCATATATCAAGTATCATCAAGTAACAAGTATAGGAGAGGCTAAGCCAATTCAACAAGTAATCAAGCTCAAGATATGATCAGGTAACAAGTAGTCAAGTAGTGTGAGAGGCTAGACCAACTCACCAAGATGCACATAGGCCTATCACGTATCATTACCTGAATCCTTCCTTATTCCTCCCAAGAATACCATTGTTGTCGATGCTTGTATAGCTGATGACAACCACGATCAAGATCAAGAGACTGCTATGCAGTATATAAGAAGACCCGGTAACCAGTGTTATTCACAAGAACAAGATTCACGAGGTGTTCACGAGATTAGCATTCAACATATATCAGGCGTATTGCTCCAATATAGGATGCTAAGCCCTTACTATGGCCAGTAGTAAGGGAAAAACAGACCGAATGCATAGACCCACGATTATTACTTATGCCCCAGCCCTCGCAATAAGCGTGAACCTATACACCCCTCTGAACCAAATAAGCCATCTGGACTCACACAAGAATGCACAAGTAGATGTTTACTTGAACTACGAGAATAGAACTAAGTCCCATATTAGTGGACCAGTCTTTATGCACCATGTAATCATGTATCATGTGCTCACGAGAATATGCACCATGTAATCATGTATCATGTGCTCACGAGAATATAAGTACACGTACGCAATCATTGCGAAGATAAATCAATCTAACAATGGCACGTAGAGTGTCCATATAACACCGTCAATCCAAGTTAGAGTCTATTAATAACAGACCTCAAACAAGTAGTAGGCTATATCATTCTATATCACTTTGCCACGTGCCAAGTTCGCATGTACATATTCATATCACATTTAACACATTAAAGTGTCTATCACGATACCCTTACTATCAAATAGAGCCCAATACCTTAGACTCTAATTACGTAGAAGAATAGGTCACATCATACCTAGTCACAGTCATATCTCACGTATATGTATCGTTAGAAATCGAATACATTTTCCAACATATATTGTGTTCTATAGTTATTCTTATTAACTTAAATCATAGTATTCACGATTATATGAATTATCTTCATATTACACTAGTCCCTATTTTCTTTAGGAACCCATTTCAAGACAATATATCTTCTTTATTCTTTATATACTTCATTGAGTATATACACGATTAAAACCAATCACTAGCACTTTAGTGCTTATTCATAGCACTTCCAATATACACGTATCAAATTCAAATGTGTAGTAGAGTTAATCATTCTCTATCTAGTTCCATATCCCTGCTCTTTTGGTTATTCATACCATGTATCAAGTAATCAAGAAGCCACATTTATCAAGTAACTATATGCAATATTTGCATATACACATCAAGGATCTTTCAAGTTTATTACCATACACATATATTGGTGTCAAGGCACGTACAAGATTTTATAATCTTATATTCAAGTCTTAATCCAATTATTTGGATGTTCAAGTCATGTACAAGATTTTATTGTCTTATACTTCAAGTTACTGTCTCAACTTAAGACATTCAAGACATTCAGGACATTCAAGACATTCAAGACATTCAAGACATATACAAGATTTTATCATCTTATATCCAAGTTTTCAATCCATTTCTTTGGATGGTTAAACATGTACAAGAGTTAATTATCTTATACTTCAAGTTCAAGCTAGGAAGATGAATTATACATCTTTTACGAATTATTTTCAAATCCTTTTCTTAGGACATTCAAGATCAAGACACTAATTTGGTGCTCTCAAGGTGCACAAACATTGTTCCAAAACAAGCATAACACATAAGTGCTTGTTCATAGCACTTTCAAGACATACAAAAGAGTTCTTCCTTTTATACTCAAGTTCTCATTTTAATTTAATGAGTAATCATGTTCAAGACTCACTTCTGATACCCCTAAGGTATCACAACACTTGCTAGGACATCTTATCTTAAGGCTATATGCCTTAACAAGGGATAAGCTTTCAATTTAATTTAGATTTAAAACACTTTGGTTGAAACAGGGGACCGGGCGGGCGCTCAAGGAGGACCGGGCGGGCACTCATTGAAGCACTTTTGAAACCCAAAACTTCTGTTGAAAAGGGCGGGCGCCTGGAGGACCACCAAGCGGGCGCCTGGTACAATTTTCAGCAAACACCAATTTCCTTTTCAGGCCTAAGGTTCTCCGTCCCAAACATAGGAGTAACTTTTACTCACAATTTAACATTACCCAGGACATATAATAAGCTTAAATCACTTATTTCAATTATACTCTCTTATTTTAACAGAGACTTTTATACTTACAAATTCTCCGTCCCAAGCGTAGGAGTATACTTTTACTAACCCTTAGGCAATACCCAAGACACTATTTCAAGCTCAATTCATTTCTTTTACCGTCTCATAAATAATAGGATAAATTCCTTTTATTCCAATTTAATATTTCACCGTCCCCAAAAGTATAAGTACAATTTTATAATATACTTATATACCCATTTAGGGATACTTCCATTCATTTTCCCGTACCACAAATAATGATACAATTTTTCTAATAATATTTAAATCAACTTACTATTTTACCATCTCACGAATAGGAGTATAATTTTCTTATTAACTTGCAAACCCATTTAGCATTTAGCATCTCTCTGTACCAAGAAATACTCCCTTCGTTCCAATTTAACAAGTATCACAAAAATTGCTCAAAACACAATTTTAACAAGAACAAGTAGCGGGAATAACATATATGCATGTTATTACAAGTAAGGGGGAGTCAATAACTTACCTAGTTCGAAATCAAGTTGACCCAAATTAATTTCTGATCGGTCGGAAACACTCTATTCAACGCCACGAATATTTATCCGGGACCGGAATCACGAACAGAGGGATAATTAATCGCGAGGAATCGAGAATAGGGTAAACCCTAACTTTTCTTTTACGATACCGAGAATGATCGAGAGAAATGGAGAAGAATCATTTCTCTGAGAAGGCAACCCACCCTTTATACTAAACAAGTTTCGAAAATTGCAACTAGGCCCCTCAAGTTTCACTTTTTACATAAAGGCCCCTAAGGTCAAAATTTCACAAATGACCCTAAAGTCAAAACTAGACATTTAACCACCTTAATAATCTAAAACAGTTAAAAATTTAATTCAAGTAAAACTAGCACATAATATGCAAGTTCAAGAATTTAAGCAAGCACGTTAAATATCTAACAAGCAAGTCAAGAATTTAACAAATAAGTCAAATATTTAACGAGATTAAGGATGGGCGTTACACTAAAAGTAATTTTGAATCCAAGTATATTGAAAATATCCCTTATATATCAGCAGTAAAGAAGCTTAATGTATGCGTAAGTCTTATGTTTATTATTGGGATGCTTGGTCGATACCAAAGCAATCCAGGGAGAGAACATTGGGTTGCAGCCAAAAGAGTGATGCGGTATTTACAAAACACCAAGGACTACATGCTTACATATTCAAAGTCGGATCATCTTGAGATCATTGGGTATTCCGATTCCGACTTTGCTGGATGCCAAGACAGCCGTAAATCAACGTCTGGTTATGTCTTCACATTGGCCGGTGGAGCAGTTTCTTGGAGAAGTGCCAAGCAGACACTCGTTACTTCCTCTACCATGGAAGCCGAGTTTGTTGCTTGTTTCGAAGCATCCAATCAAGCTATATGGCTGCGTAAATTCATTGAGGGACTGCGTATTGTCGATAGTGTCGAAAGACCTATTAAGTTATATTGTGACAATAGGGCAGCGGTTTTGTACTCTAATAATAACAAGAGTTCGTCAAAGTCTAAGCATATAGACATTAAATTTCTTGTTGTAAGAGAGAGGGTACAAAAGGAACAAATATAAATACAACTTATTGGTACAAACTCTATGTTAGCGGATCCGTTTACTAAGCCGTTATCACCTTTAGTGTTTCACGAGCATGTTGCTCATATGGGTGTAACAACTTTTGATAACATTTAATATAGTGGGAGTTTATGTTGTTTCCTTCATTTTATTGCTCTATTATTATTAAAGTTTGATTTCATTTGGTTAAAGTTGGACTAGTTGGAAGAATATGTATATATTCATTAAGTTCCATGTTACACATCTATACTTTTGATCTATGTCATTTAGTTGGATTGGTATATGTGATTATAGTGGGTTTAGTTGCGAATCAATTACAACGACCGCCCCTTTAGTCCTATATTTATATGGCTAATGGACGAGATTGTTGTAGATGACAACAAAGTGCACATAAGGGTTGTCATTTATGTTATATCCATGATTTAAAGGAAGAAATTTGTTTTGCAACCAAAGTGGGAGATTGTTAGATCATTATGGCTTGCAACACAAGTTATTTAGCACTTCCATAAATAAAATCATGTCTATGATATTAATATAAAATATAGTAAAAAATAGTCAATGTGTAGAATCCCTGAAATGTAATTTATCTATTTATGATGGGCAAAATGGTAAATCAACATTGATTTGGATTGAATAGGTGTGGTCCCTAAATGAAGTGCCTCTTTGTCTAGTATATAAAGGGCTTACCATCAACCCTTTTAGACACTACATTCTTTACTTTCTCTCTAAATACTCTCTTCATTATTATCTAGAAGAACTTGAGAAACTAAAGGGCATTCATCATTTAGAAGACCATCTTCCTACATCTTCTTCTTCATTTCTCCCTTCATCTTTAACTATGGATTCAATGTGATAATGGCTAATTGCTCAAGTGGGCTGTTACGGGTAACATTAATTTTATAACAGTGTATCAATAATAAATCCTAAATATTCATTATGATAATAAATTAAAGGGTTGGTCTCCCGTCGTGTTTCACAAAAACGGCGCGATGTTGCTGGAAAAAACTTCAAACGACAATTTAAAGGTTCTTTCAATATGCTCTTTGGCTATAAAAAAAACTACAACTTGCTATCAAAAACACTAGAGCTGACACTAAAAAATACTCTCACTTTAACTAAAGAAAATCTTTTTTTTTTCTCACTTGTACAATAAAAAAACACTATCCATAACTTTTATTATTTCTATACAGAACCACTTAAGCTTCATACCCAGAAGATTTATTGGTCATGACTTTGTTCAAATATCATTAAAATTATATCCAAACATATGAACATGGAAAACGACGCAAATTGATTTAATATCAAGTATTAATCGAAATTTCAACCTAATGAGTCTAAGTATATTGAGTTGCCCTGATCCATACATTTTGTTCATGGCTAGATTTGGACTCCATTGATTTAATTTCTTCCAAACATAAACATGGAAAACGACGCAAATTGATCATATGGAGCCATTACCAGCAATTTCGAGTAAATGTTAACGATCAGCGAAGTTCTTTTATTCCATTCCTAAGGTAGCAAAAATATGAATTGGACGGCCTAATTTAAGGTGCCAAATTAACAGTTTTTGTGATCTTCCTTAGCTTTCTAATCAATGATCTTGAAGACTTTAACTAACCATGTTAATTAAGGACCTTTAAACAATATCAAAGACTTGAACTGAACTTGTTTTCTAATAAGACATCATCAAATTAGTCTTGCAACAATTATACTGTCAAATAACCGATTCAAAAACTTAAGCTGATTGGTAGGGGCTCAACAATGAAAATCGAGCCTTAATATATACAATACAATTTTTTTTATTTTTTTTTACAAATGATCGCCTTGTTTAACCATGCCGGTCTTATGTAGATTATAATTATTAAGTATGGAACCACACATGCATTCAAAACTTTGGAAACTTGCAAGTAGTTTTCCCACCTAGATTAACTTGCATTTTTATATTAGTTATCCAATTAATATGCCATAATAACTTTTACTTAAGATGGAGTATTACTGTCACTGTTGTATAATTTATGGAATGTAACTTTGGCCTCTAACTTGTAAAAGAGAAGCTATATAGAGACACATATTTATCTGTCTTAATTAAATAGAAAACTTGTTTAGAGGGTAATCTTCTTGAACTTCGATTGGTCGAAGGTAGATTAAAGTCCAATATTAGTGATTGAATTAAATTAGAGGAGGAGTGCGACCGCTGCACGCTGTGCGACGGCGCCAGCCAGCCTTTTCAATTTTTTTATTTTATTTTTCATTTTTTCATTTTTTTCTCTGCCATTTTTTGTTTGCCAGCAAAAAGTAACACTTTTTATGAGGAATGTAACACTTTTTTTCAGAAAAAAATTACTATTTATATTATTTTGCGAAATTGATGTTACATCTTACAATAAAGTGTTACTTTTTTAAAACCAAACTGTTACTTTCTTCATAAGAAAGTGTTACATTTTCTAGTCACAAAAATTATTTATATTATTTTGCGAAATTGATGTTACATCTTACAAATAAAGTGTTACTTTTTTAAGACCAAACTGTTACTTTCTTCATAAGAAAGTGTTACATTTTATTATGACGAGCAACTCACTTGTTTTGTATGTTAAAAAAAATTTTTTTTTTAAAAAAAATAAACCATATAATGACCTATGTAGTTTTATTCGTCTCGTCGAGACGAACACAACAGTATTTTTTAAAAATAAAAATCGACTTCAAAATCTCAAGATATAGCTTCTTCTTTTTTTTTAAGAAACCCGTGGATTGGATTTTGAGAAAAAGGAGGGGGGGCACCCGTCTCACGGCGTGAGACGGTCGCATAGAAGTTTTTGTCATTAAATTATTATCATCTAATGTAGTAAGAAAGGGTGATAGCGACAATCATCTTTGTAAAAAATTATCATTCATAAGTGCATTACCATAGTTGATACGTGTACTACTAATGTTCTATTTCCGTCTCAAAATGAATATCCATTCAAGGAAATCAACAAATCTTGCCCAAATGACGATATATATCACCATATTACTTCACAAAATAAATTATCATTCGATTTGCCCAAATCTTGAATTCTCTCTTCAGTAATTTTTTCATTGCCAGACTTGTGAGCGTAACTCTCCGGAGTTGTACTAGTAGCAGTAGTAGTAGTACTATGAGGGTATCCGACCCAATGTCGAGCATTTGGAAACAACACAAAAATAAAGCCTGAAACCGCCCCAATAACCGGAGGCAAGGCCATCAAAAGTCTCTTCCCGGTAGACTCAAAAGAAGGATAAAAACACTTTAGACCATATTACCATCCAACAAAGACTAAACCCTAAACCCATATACCCAACCCATAAACCCACTCTAACCCCTAAACTAATATACCTATCTTAATAATTGAATAATACATGTTCAACATTAGATTAATTGTAATAAATTAGAAGCAAATACTTAAAAATATAATAATTTAACTTTGTTTTAAAAAAATATTAATAATGCTTATTAATATATATACCCAACCCCTAAACTCCACTCAATCCAAACCATAAACCAATTAACATATACCTAATATCCTAAATCCATAACCCTTTTTAAAGTATATATGTTACTACTACTACTACTGCTAATAATAATAATAATAATAATAATAATAATAATAATAATAATAATTATTATTATTATTATTATTATTATTATTATTATTATTATAAATTATAATTATAATTATAAATATAAATTAGAAATTAGAAAAAATACCTAAAACTAAAAACCAACTATTATATGCCTTATACCATTAATTCTAAACAACACTCTAAACCCTATGAATACCCTAAATACTTAATTTAGTTAGAATTTAATATTTGTCTCTCGATTTAGCTACAGATTCAACATCTGTCTCTGAATTTAGCTACAGATTCAACATCTGTCTCTAAATTTAGCTACAGATTTTGAATATGTCTCTAAATTTAGCTACAGATTCAAAATTTGTCTCTAAATTTAGCTACAGATTCAAATTTGACTCTAAATTTGCTACGGAATCAAAAATTGTCTCTAAAAGTAGCTACAAATTCAACATTTGTCTCTAATTTTGCTACGAGTTCAACTCTTGTCTCTAATTTTAGCTACAGGTTCAATATATGTCGCTAAATTTAGCTACAAATTCAACATCTGTCTCTAATTTAGCAACGAGTTCAACTTCTGTCTCTAATTTAGCTACAATTTTAACATCTGTCTCTAACTTAGCTACAGATCGACTTTCTGTCTCTATATTATGCTACAGATTCGACTTCTGTCTCTATTTTGTCACAATTTTAGAGACAAAACTTATATGTCTCTAATTTTCTGGTCTGTCTCTAATTTGTAGCCAATTAGCTACAGACACTATATGTCTCTATTTTTCCGTCTCTATATTGTAGAGTCCTTGTAGTGATTATTAATGTCCAGAACCTTTTGAAGTTAATATCAAGAATTTTTCTTGGCCAAAACTTTTTTAAAATGTGCTTGAAACTCATATCCAGATGATTTTATATATATATATATATATATATATTCAGAATAATTTGATGTTGATATCCAGAAGGTTTGTTGGTCATGACCTTCTTCAAATGTGCTTCAGAAATTACATACAGAAGGCTTTATATTCATATTCAGAACCCTTCTGGATATCACTTTCAAAGGTTCTGGCTATCAATCTCATATCCAGAAGGCTTTATATTGATATCCAGAACCGTTCGAGAAATTTCGATTATTTACAAAAATGTCACCGTCCGTTTTTTAAAGAAGTTCTATATATTTACAAAAATGCCACCGAAACACGTTTTCCCTGAGTCATAGGAAAAACACGTTTTACCCAAGATTTTGGCTAAATTAAAATAAAATTATTATTTAGAATACATTCAAATTGACAACTAAGAAAATGGGAGCATTATTATTATGGGACGGATGGAATATTTTAACTGCAAAATTGACTTTTAACTCGTAAAATTTTGCGGATTGTCCCGGAATACAATGTTTTGGGGAAAACTATTTTTTTTCCACAAAAAATTGACGTTATTTTATGAACGTTAATGTAACACCCCGAAGTTCGGAGTAATATAATATAATATCCTTTAATAAAATCCGTCCCCAAATGCGGGAAAACAACGGTCTTAAACCATAATTCAAACATCAACGGCTAGTATCTCTAACCACTATTCGAAATAAATAACGGAAGCGAATTAATTGTCTTTCAAAACTCCAACGGCTAATTATAACCATCATTTAAATAAACATTCATAAATAGTTCTTTCTAACTACTACTAAAAGATTTCCTTCAAATCTTCATCGTCAAGGGTCTTCATTATCACCTTAACAACTCCTCTTTTGTCCCTCGAGACCTCCTCCTATTTATATCCTGGAGAACAAATATTATGGAAGGGGTGAGCGAACAATGCTCTGTAAGTTCATACGGGATCTCTCCGGGTTCTAAGGAGAGATGACCGGAAGAACGAAACAATAATAGTATTTTCAAGGATGAGCTTTCATTAAATATCGAGTTAACCGCTAAGATTCAAACAGTTAACAATAACATTTTTTCAAAAGAAGGGTGGCATTTACTTTCAAGTCCGTCAATTCCAAGATATCGTCACCATTTCAGGTGCAATGCCTGATCAGGGCATTTAGGTAAGATTTATCATGATAACCAACTACTTCATTTAAGCAGTACCAAAGTCTAGTTCTTTTTCATTTCAACTAGATTAACCTACTTAGTCCGTCTATACCACATTGAGATACAGCGAAGTAAGCGAATGTCTATACCACATTAAGATATAGCAAAGTAAGCGAATGTCTATACCACATTAAGATATAGCAAGGTTTCAACTTAGTGTTCAAGGTACGAGAACACCATACAATTCCAAAGATATGTTTTGGTACCCATTGATTTAAAACATGTCAAGGGGTAGGAACATTAAAAAGGCGTTCACAACTTTTAAGAATTCAAATGTTACCGCCACTAGGTAACTACTCATGAAAGAATATATAGGAATCCTACATTAAAGGATAGAGACATCAAGAAGTAAGGAACGTAATCCCTTACCTTAGCCTTGCAGTCTTCGCTTAGCAAATTCACGTGCAAAATCTACAAACACGCAAACACGGCTTTCTTAGGAACATGAATTACTTTAATTCTCCGTCCCCATTAGGCTTTATTTTACTTCCTTAACTTCACGAGTTCATCATCTTAAACTCTTTGTTAGGGTTCGTTCTACCCGTTATTGGTATTCCCAAAATACCCCTTTCGGATTACTAAAATACCCTTAGGGTTATATTAATTCAATTCCCAATAATAAGTTTTAGGGTTGCATTAATCCTAATTAAAACACTATTCCCAGCTTATGAAATTACTATTCACAGAACACTATTCACAGCGTAAAGTTACTATTCACAGCACGTAAAATCACTGTTCACAGCACGTAAAATCACTATTCACAGCTTAATCACTATTCACTGATTAAATCACTATTCACTGATTAAATCACTATTCACGTTACTGTTCACGCACTAATTTCACCTTGGAAAAACACATACAAACCCCTAATACACACACACACACACATCAACACACACGGCACTAACATATTCTGCACACACTCTCACACACACGCACACACCTTCTGCACCAAACACACACTCACTGTACACATATACACACACTCGACACACACTCTGCACACACATACACGCACACACTCACATATATACACATATACACCATTAAATATACATGTATAATCTTATAATTCCCACCTCTTTATCTTTTAAAACTTGAATTTCTTAACCCTAGTTCATTGATATAGTTTTCTTTTTAGGATTTGGGTTCTAGTTTACACTCCCCAAATACTAGATTAATATAACCTAAAGGATTAAACTTAAGGAGTGGGGTTTTACCTTAGTTTGGATCTCCCTCTTCTTCTTCCCTTCCTCTTCTTCTTCTTCTCACGCCTCTGCTCTCTCTCTTTCTTCAGCGCCTCTTGCCGCCGCTCTCACTCTCCCGTTCTCTATTTTTCTTTTCTTTCTTTTCTTTTGTGATTAGTAAAGAGGGGAGGGTTTTAAATTAATATATATAGTAATAGGGTTTCCCATTCCTATTATAAAAAGGTTAACTAACCTTATTGGGTTTTTAATTAGTTTGGGCCAACTTTAAACCCAATCCGTAATTTAATTAATAGTAGCCCAACACCTTAATAATTAAATAAAAGGGCCGGTTGTTACAGTTAAAATGCTTGCTTTTTTACAAGCGTAAACTCTTTGGTTTGAACAAACATCAAACAATCGATGATCCTCTAAATTGCAAGGTGATATCCAGAGAGAGAAAGAATTTAAAAAATAAAATAAAAGAAAAATACGACGTATATGTTATATCTATAAATATACATACTCGTGTGAGGGGATTCATCAGTAATCTTTCTCGCTTTCTCCCCCTTTCAGTCCCTCAAAGCCATTACCAAACTTAATCAAAGGCCAGGATATATATATTACCTTACATCTAGTAAGTACTTGTAAGTATGGTTATGTCAGTTACATTTCTCTACCACAATGTACGTAGAGAGAAGAACAATGGCCGGCGTATATATATATATATATATATATATATATATATATATATATATATATATAATGTAGATTTCCTGTTTATATATGCAGGTTTTAGCTGATCGAGTTTTAAGCGCCTGATCGAGAAATTTAAAAAAAATGTGGAAGCTCAAGTTTTCTGAAGAGAACGACGATCCATGCATGCTAAAAAGTGAGAATAATGGTAGACAATTTTGGGAGTTTGATCCATGTCTTGGATCTCAGGAGGAACGAGCTCAAGTTGATAAATATCGTGAAGAATTCACCAAGAATCGGTTCAAAGTGAAAAATAGTTCCGACCTTCTAATGAGATTTCAGGTAAGTAAAACAAGTATTAATTTGTTACTGTAAAAAACGTAACACTGAAACAATGTTTTTTTTTTTTTTTTGGGGGGGGGTTTATTTAATTGGCAAGTTTACAAGAGAGAATGCAATATGCACGACGATTACGACGTTACCTGATCAGGTGAAAGTAGGAAGTGTAGAAGACATAACTGAGGAAGCGGTGAAAACCACATTGAGAAGAGGCTTAAAGTTTTACTCAACACTTCAGGCTGAAGATGGCCACTGGGCTGGTGATTATGCTGGCCCTTTGTTTTTCCTCCCTGGCTTGGTATGCTACCTAAACTAAACCTCTCCCAAGCTCCCTACTATTTTTCTTTTTCTTTTTTCTATTTATATTAATTAATAATATATACAACTGAACTTACAAATAGGCTAAGACAAATTGAGCTAGAGCTCTTTGGTTCCCAACGTACTATTTTTTTTCTACGAGTAAGTCTTGTAAGGAAAAATACATGTCTCAGAATAAGGTTTCTACTGTGGTTTTACTATTGATTTGATTTGATTTGATTTTGATAATTCCCGTTTGATAGATTATCAGCTTGTCTATGATGGAAGTGGTCGACAAGACTTTGTCAGCTGAGCACCAAAAGGAAATACGTCGGTATATATATAACCATCAGGTATTAATTGACTAATAATGAACATTATAGCAAGTATTTTTGTAGTACTGGTATACAGTATGTATTTATAAAAAAAAAAAAAATAACAAGCTAAAGTGACTTATATTTTGGAACAAATTTGAAAACTTAAAATGACTTATATTTAGGTAAGGAAGGAGTAATAATGAGATTTTTTTTTTTTTTTTTTTGACTGCAGAATGTTGATGGCGGGTGGGGATTACACATAGAAGGACACAGCATAATGTTCTGTACAGCTCTGAATTATATCTCCCTGAGATTGCTAGGAGAGACTGTCAATGATAATGATCATGGAGCAGCTTTGGCCAGAGCAAGAACTTGGATTCTTGATCGTGGTGGAGTCACCGGCATACCATCATGGGGAAAATTCTGGCTCTCGGTTAGAGAGAGTTTTCCCATCAATTTTTTTTTATTTTTTTATTTTTGGCCTTATTTAAACATAATGAGTTCATATATTTTGGAAATTGATTTTCAGCTTTTTAATTAGGTACTCGGGGTATATGAATGGAGTGGAAACAATCCTCTACCACCAGAGATATGGCTTCTTCCGCACTTCCTTCCAGTGCATCCAGGTCTACTTCGACTTTCATTTTTCTTTTATTTATTGATAATTATTCATTATATATATAATTATCATATCCATCAGCTAAAACCCGGCCTTTGAATATTTCGTCGGTGCACAAATGAATACAGGACGATTGTGGTCTCACACTCGAATGGTTTACCTTCCTATGTCATATTTATATGCAAAGAGGTTTGTTGGACCGATTACTTCTACTGTTCTATCACTTAGGCGCGAGCTCTACAAATGTCCCTATGATCATATTAACTGGGACTTGGCTAGAAATCAATGTTCCAAGGTACCTAATTAATCTTTTGCTCTTTGCATTTCTCCAAAAAAAAAAAAAAAAAAAAATTATGGAAATTGTATTCACAATCTCGCAGGAAGATTTGTATTACCCACATCCACTAGTACAAGACATTCTATGGGGTTCGTTACATAAGCTAGCAGAACCTTCACTTGCGCGGTGGCCCTTGTCTAAGCTACGAAATATAGCACTTAACAAAATAATGCGACATATACATCACGAGGATGAAAGCACTAATTACATCTGCATTGGATCTGTAAATAAGGTATATAGTAGGAGGATTACTTTTTCTCTATTAGTGAAGCTAGCTATACAAACAGAAATACGGATTAAAAAAATTCTGCAAAAAGGATGGAAAAATAACATTGGGTCTGCAATATTTATTTGCTTCAACTTTGATTGTAGAGCATGAAAAAGTAACTCTTACAACAATCTTTACGGAAATAGGTACTAAATATGCTATGTTGTTGGGTGGAGGACCCAAATTCAAAGGCGAATAAACTGCATCTCGCGAGGATAAAGGACTATCTATGGGTAGCTGAAGATGGCATGAAGATGCAGGTCAATATATATATATATATATATATATATATATATATATATACTCCTATATAGTACCTCTGTCCCAAACTGAATGTCCGAAAAAAAATTCAACTTTGCTCTTGATAAGAATTTGAAACATTTTTGACATTCATTTGGGACGGAGGGAGTTATTCATTTCTCACTTGTTTCTCGATTGAGTTTGTTCAAGATGCTTCGAACATGAAGATTAAATCTTTATATTTTCTGACCTTTTATTTTGGTACCCCTGTTAATAAATGGTAGGGATACAATGGATCTCAGTCATGGGATGCAGCTTTTGCTGTTCAAGCAATAACGGCAACAAACCTTGATGATGAATATGGTTCAATGCTGAAGAGAGTGCATGATTTCATTAAACTTTCACAAGTATTCCTTTTTAAATCTTTGTTTCACAAAATTAATTTTAATTAGCTTGAATAATTTGTACAACATATAGTTGATTAAGTTGTTATATTGTTTCGGTTTGAAGGTGCAGGAAGACAGTTCAGACAATCCTAATTCATGGTATCGTCACAGTTCAAAAGGCGGATGGACATTCTCTACAGCACAACAGAACTGGATTGTTTCAGACTGCACTGCAGAATGTTTACATGTACGCTTTGATCGTAATTTGGGAAATTATGTTGTCGAGGATGGGCTTATATACATACATACGTAAGTATCAATACATGGGTATAAGTGTTTCTAGCTCATGTGCAGGCACTCTTGTTGCTAATGAAGATGCCATATGACATTGTCGGAGAAACAACACCACCAGATCACTTATATGAAGCTGTTAATCTGATTTTATCCCTTCAGGTAATATTGTTTTCGCCCCAGATCATGCATAAATTTGGAAGTCATTTTTTTCTCACAATATATAGAGGCAACTAGCTAGAGACCTTACTTTCCTCGTGCAAGCGTGTTCATTGTTTTGTGTTTGAGGGAGAGAGAGATACGGGCATCTTTCAATTGACTATTGGCCGGAGGCAATAATATAAGATGCATCTGTTAAAATCAGATTTTACCTGAAAGTTAGAGCAAATTTGGAGGTTCATTTTGAGACCTAAGGGAATACTATAAATAGTAAACTTGTCGATCTTTGTCCATATATAGCTACCACTTTCGCATACGAGAATGCTATTGTGCCTTAATTTTTTGGTTTTACTTAGCAAATGACTTTTCATTGACCTAACAGAATAGTACAGGAGGATTTGCAACATATGAGCTCACAAGATCCTACAAATGGCTTGAGGTACTTCAAAACAGTATGCATTTACTTAGGCCAATTACTTCATAAAAATACTCCATCCGTCCCTGTAGAAAGAAATGTCTATATTATATTTTAAGAGATATTCTGGAAAAAAAAATAGTCCTACTTTTTATACAATTAAATGGCAAATATTTACAAATATTCTTGTTATCCACTTCTCATACATTTAGTTTTGCAAGTATAATGAGACTAGTGAAAAACAATTGGTAAAAAGATACTTAGGGACGGTTATTTTCGAAAAAGACAATTCATTTTGAGACCATAATTTCTTAAAAATAGACATTCATTTATGGACGGAGGGAGTGTGAATTGTGGAATACAAGCATCTAAAGGAAGTCATGTGGATTTTTCTGCTTTGCAGGTGATCAATCCTGCTGAATTATTTGGCGATATCATGATTGATTATCAGTAAGTATGATCACATATATAGGGCTTATTTATTTTAAAATTAAGTTCACCCTCAACCATTTAAATAGTAATCCTAACTGTTAGATTTATTCTTCATCAATCCCTCATATATAATGACCAATTTATGCAACGTAGTGTCCGATTTATATCAATTAATGCAACGTAGTAGCGATTTCTTACATTGTGAAACGCACTTGAAGTAGTTGTATCAAATAATGCAAAATTCGAACAATTTGACAAACGTACTTGAAGTAAGTTGTATCAATTAATGCAACGTAGTAGAGGCTAAAAAGTTATTACGTTGCATTATTTGATACACAATAAGCAAGTACGTTGTCTATTTTCAAAAGTAAGCACTACGTTGCATTAATTGACTTTTAACACCCGGTACGTTGCATATTTCAGTGATTTTCCCCATATATAATGCTCCCTAATTAACCCTTTGTACGTTGCATATTTCAGTGATTTTCCCCATATATAATGCTCCCTAATTAACCCTTTATAAACATTTAACTATGCAGATATGTGGAATGCACCGCGGGGGCAGTTAAAGCACTAGTATCGTTCATGAATTTGTATCCCGGTTATCAAAGTAACAATATTACAAATGCAATTAGCAAGGCACTCGCGTTCATTGAAAGCATACAACTGCCTGATGGTTCATGGTATATACTATATACTGTATATATTTATATATATGACCAGTGGCAGATCTAGGAAGTTTGGACACTGGATACAGAATTTATACTACAAAACTTCAAATTAAGATTTCCCCAATTAAAAAGAATCTGTCATATGATATGCCAAATTCTTTTTAACTTAAAATGTCGATAGTTTTCACATTTTTGGGTATGTAGCTATATATTTTGATTGTTAAAATTATAGAGAGAGAGAGAGATATATATAATGCATGCGTACGTACTTGTGATTCTAGGTATGGATCTTGGGGAGTTTGTTACACGTATGGTACGTGGTTTGGGATCAAGGGATTGGTGGCTGGTGGTAAGACGTACCAGAATAGTCGTAGCATCCGAAGAGCTTCTGCTTTCTTACTCTCTAAACAACTTCATTCTGGTGGCTGGGGAGAAAGCTACCTTTCCTCTCAAAACAAGGTATATACAAACAATGAAGATGGCAAACCCCATATTACTAACACAGCTTGGGCGTTGCTGGCTCTTATTGAGGGTGGGCAGGTAGTTCCTTCCCCTTTCTCTCTCTCTCTCTCTCTCTCTCTCTATATATATATATATATATAAATGTATGTATATACAGCAATCAGCTTGATAGTTATGGAAGAGTTGCTCATATAAAATAACATGCTCGTAATGGACTAGGCGGAGATAGATCCAACACCACTGCATAGAGCAGCAAAAGTACTGATCAATTCACAGATGGAAAACGGAGACTTTCCTCAACAGGTATGTCTAATTATGTATGCGAAAACATGTTTGAATTAATTCGACACAGGGTATTTAATTACACTTGTAAGATTCTAAAGGTCTAATTTTGTGTTGATCTGTTTTTTTTTTTTTTTTTTCATTTAGGAAATTATCGGAGCCTTCAACAAGAACTGCATGATTTCATACGCGTCTTACAGAAATATTTTTTCGATATGGGCTCTCGGGGAATACCTCAATCGTGTATTACTTCCTCTAAAAGGATGTTAGGGATGAAATCATATAGCCTAATTTGTATGGAAACATTGCTTTGAAAGTGCATTTGTTATATTACAAGTACGTTATTACGAAATAACTTATATAACTTATACTCCCTCTGTCCCGCTTTAAGTGTAATAATCCGAATTTCCTCTTTATATTTTGTTTATTTTAAAACCCTTAATTATTATTTGGCCCGAACTTTTAATAAAAAGATTAGTTTAGTATTGGGTCAAAAGTAGAAAGTCCGATTCATTAACTAAGAGGATTAGGAGTCCATTTTTAAATTAGGGATTTGGGAAGCCCTATTAATATAAATACTCTCTCTTAAACCCTAAGATTATGTTATTCCACCACAAATAAAAGAAAAGAACGGGAAGAAAGAAAGGGGGCGGCACAGAAGGGAGACGCAAAGAGAGGGAGAGAGAGACAGTGAAGGAGAGAAAGAGAGAAGGCGAACGTCATAAAGGTAATTCTAGAACCCTAAAACCTTTCTCATCTTATTCGTAATTCAAATCATTGGATTAAGAAACCCTAACCCTAAAAGATGAACTAGGGTTTAGTAGTATACAATTAAGGAGGAAGAAGATGGATTGTGGAAGTGTGTGTGATGCGTGTGTGTGTGCTGGTGTGCATCTGGGTGTGCTGGTGTGCGTGTGTGTGCTGGTGTGTGTCCTGTTGTGTGTTTGTGTGTGTGTGTGTGGTACAGGAAGTGTGTGTGTGTGTGCTGTGCAGCGTGCGTCTGTACCTTGCGCTGAGTGTGTTGTGCGTGTGTGTACAGTAGGGTGTGTGTGTGTACAGAAGGTGTAAACAGTGTGTGTGCTTGTAATGGGTGTGCTGTGAATAGTAAAATTTAGTGCTGGGATAGTGTTTTTGGGTGTGTAAATTCCACTGTTGACTTTAGAATGGGGAATTGGAAATAGTAAAACCCTAGGAGTGTTTTGGGGTAAACCGAAAGAGGTATTTTGGTATAAAGTTAATGTATAGTATGACCCAAGTTTGGGTATTGACCTAAGGGGATTCAAAGAGATTTACTCACAAGGTTAACCTAGTAAAATAAAGTAGTATTTTGGGACGGAAGTAAAATAGTATTTACTTGTGTCTAAGTTCAGCTATTTCATGTTTGTAGATTGTCAAGCGGAGTAAGCGAGATAGTTAAACGCAAGGCTAAGGTAAGGAATTACGCTCTTAGTAGTATATTTGGTTACAATCCTAGTTTAGGATTCTCAATCTCTGTTTTGTTAAAAGTAATCTACCTATGTGGCTAGGTAGTATTTTAAATAACTATTCCGTTCCGCGAATGTTACCGTTCCTTGTTATCCGCCCTATTGATTTTATTGTTATTCAATTGGGGTATCATGTGTATGATTGTATTGTGAGTTTGGTGTCTAAAGTGAGATGTACACCCTTTTAAAAAGTGATCAAGTAAAGTTTTGTAAAGTTAAGCTTTGTTTTGAAAAGCTCTTTAAAGTTAAGTTTTGCAATAAGTAAAGTGACTTACAGTTATCCATAATCCCGAAACGGATAAGTGGACCCCCTTACAGTTATCCATAATCCCGAAACGGATAAGTGGACCCCTTTACAGTTATCCATAGTTCTAAGATTAATATGTGGACCCTTTTGCGTTGCTTGATGAAGTAGCGTAGGTTATCATGATACACCGATTTTGGGTGCGGTCAGTAGAAACCCGAGCCCTGGGTACAGCTGTGCTTAATCCCTAAATTAAGTAAAGTAAAGTGTTTTGTGAAAAGTTATGTTTTGGAAACTGACTTCTGAAGCCACATGTTTTCAAAGTAATGAGTTGTTAACATTTTTGGTAAATGTTCTTTTCAAACTGAGTATTTGTTTGATTCTTGAGTTATATCTCTTCATTGTTAATTCATTGTTACCGTTCGTTTCGGTCATCCCCTCTTAGTACCCGAGGGGATTCCGTATGAACTTACTGGGCATTGTTCGCTCATTCCTTCCATTCTTATTTCTCTCTAGGTTATAAGTAAGCAGATCAAGGGTCATAAGGTTTTAGCGGCATAGGAGTTACCTTTGGAATAAAGTTAGTTAGTAGTTATGATTTCTGTTGTGTTTAAGTTTTAGACTTTATTTCCGTTAGTTACCATTTGAGCTAGTGATTTGTACTAGCCGTTTGGGTTTGAATGTTGGTTAAAGTTTGAATTGTGGTTATTTTTAGCCGTTGGGGCATTCTGAATTTGGGATTTATTCAAATAAGTTATTATTTATTAGTAGTGAAAAGATGGGGTGTTACAGTTGGTATCAGAGCCTGATTTAGGATTATTTGGGAGACTCAGACTTAGAAGTTAAGACTATTAGGAGAAGTAGTACTTAACGATGTTGGGCTTTAGAACTCTGATAAGGACAAAGTATTTTTGGGAAGCACTAATTGAGAAAACCTGTTATTTAGGGAAACTTTCCATTTTGGGAAACTTTCTAAGTTTGGAAACTTTCCTTTTATGAAAACTTACTATTTTAGGAAATAACCTAAGATAGGACTCCTCAAGGAATATGAGGAATATAGAGTGAACACTTTGGGAAGTAAAACTTGAAGGGTTACACTAGAATGTTATTATTTTATGTTGCTTATGCAAATGATGATTATGGTCATATACCTTTAAGTTACATGGTACTGATAATGGTTATGTCCTAATTGAAAGTTATGGACAGACCTAGAAGAGACATGAAGATGAACTTGAAGTATAGAACACTTAAAAAAAGAGTGACTCAGGGGTATGCACTCAAGTTTCGAAAGCTAAATGAAGAATTGGAAGTTTAAAAGGCAAGAGTGAATCTTACACTAGAGGAGTGGACGCGAGATAGGAAGGCATTGCTAGACACTCGCAAGGAATTTGAAGAAATTAAGGATATCATGGACCAAAATGAAAAGTACTATCATGGAACCAGAGAACAAGTCAATGGTTTTATGAATTGAAAGATTTGAAGGAAACTAGAACTAGAGAGTTGGAACCGACAACCCCGTAGGAAATGAAGCGCCAACGGAGGAAAATTTGGTAGCTGAAGAAGAGGTCGAAAAGATAGATATTATCCTTGAGGGCAGTGAAGACGCCCCTGTTTGCACCCGAGAGGATTCCCGCTCGCCTTTTGAGAGTCGCCACCATGTTGTTGAACGGAACACGGACCGTGAGATTCTTGAGTTCGGGGGTTAAGTTATGGATTGGGAAGGTCAAGGAGCACCCAATCCACTCAATCTAGGATTGGTCTTGCTTAGGTGTTTTTAATCAAATAAAGAACAAGTAATTAAAATAAGTAAATCAAATAATTAATTTCTTAATTATTGGAATGTTGGATCATGTGCTTCGAGACCATCTCCATGGATTGGAGAGGCTTTAGCCTGATCCTTTTGATGGGATTACACTACTCTAAAACAAAGAATGAGATGAGAAGTAGAGATTAAAAGCGTAGGAGTTTACCTAAAGCGTTCTTGAGATTCCAATTGATGGCCTTGACTAAGGCCTTGATGATCCAAGAGTCTTGTGATGATTTTGGCTTGAAAAGATGAGTTTTTGGTGGTGTTTTGGTGTGAGGGAGGAATAAAAACGGGATTCTTTGGAGAAGGACTGATTAGAGAGTTGTTAACCTCTCTTTGTGGTGAAAGGGATCATTAACTAGCATTAAGAGAGTCTAGGGTTAAAAGACTCTTTATTTATAGGCTTAGATTGCTTAGGGACCAAGTAGAGAGGTTTAATTAGGTAAGGAATCAATAGGAAACCTACAGGAAGTATCCTATTGATATGTTTCCCGGATTAGGAGAGTGTTGGCCAAGAAAGAGATCGGGACGGAGAAGGAAAGTGAATCAGACTCGCAGACAGAGGAGATGTCTCGTACGAGACATTGATGTCTCGTATGAGGCATCCAATGCAGCATTACTGTTTTATCCTTGTCTATAGTTTCTTTGTTCAGTTTAGCCCCTGACTAACGGAGTCAGTTAGAAATTTAACAAAACATGATGAAACTAACGAGTTTTCATCCAAACACAAAGGCTAGACACGAGAGTAGTGTAATCATAAATGTGAGTTCAAAATGGGGTATCTACGGAGCCCCTCGGCGATGATACTTATGAAAGAAGTAACGTCGTCGATAGAAAAGACACCATTTAGAACTTTTTGGGTATGGTCGTGCTAAAAAGCTGCCTACGTATTCCTAGAAAGAAATCAGACCAAACGTAGTTCGACTCCGAAAACACAAAAAAACGGTGGTTTTAGGTATTTTGGAAATCATTTTGAAAGCAATATTGCGGTAAGTAAAAGTTTAGAGTTTAGAGAGTAACCCATACTGAGGAATCAATGTCCTTGACCCAATTCTGAATATGCCCTCTGTTGTTGATGGAGCATCGCGGTTGACGGTGTTGCTGGTGCAGGCTGTGTTGAAGTTGTCGGGGAATATCCTCAATCAATGCTCCTACATTGAGAGTACTGGATATTATCCTCTTTCAATAGTTGATTGAAAGTACTGGATCCCTGGATGTTCTCTTTCAATGCTGATCGAAAGTACTGAACATGTCCTCTTCCAATTCCTCATTGAAAGTACTGGACGGTTTTGATGTAGATGTAGACTTCTGAATGTCCTCGTCAATGGTTGATCGAACGTACTGGACATTATCCTCTTCCAATTCTTCATTGAAAGTCCTGGATGCAGAAACTCTGAATTTGATGTTGATTTGTAGACTTCTGAATGTCCTCGTCAATGGTTGATCGAACGTACTGGACATTATCCTCTTCCAATTCCTCATTGAAAGTCCTGGATGCAGAAACTCTGAATTTGATGTTGATTTGTAGACGTCTGAATGTCCTCGTCAATGGTTGATCGAACGTACTGGACATTATCCTCTTCCAATTCCTCATTGAAAGTCCTGGATGCAGAAACTCTGAATTTGATATAGACTTGTAGACTTCTGAATATCCTCGATCAATCAGTTCATGGAGCTGATTGAAGGTACTGGATATTATCCTCTCTCAATGCTCCTACAATGAAATTACTGGATGCTGAATTTTTTTATGATTGAAATCTCTGCGGGGATCATCTGATTGCTGCTAAATTTTTCTTTTTCTTTTTTAGCACAGATTGGTTCCTGTGTACCTGTCCATTCAACAAGTAGAACCTATTCTAGCAAGCAATTTAGCTTCAATTTTATCTTTGGATTAGACTCATGCGGAGGTGACAAATTTATGTACATGCCCGGTCGGTTAACCTTGGTGTAAGTAGTGTGAATAGCATGGATTCGCGATGGGATGTTCATTGGTGATGAACTGTATGTGTTGATTTGTGTGTGTGTGCGGGGACCTGTTTTGACAAGTCGGGACCTAATCAGGTTTTCTGCAAAAGATGATGCGCCACGGATTTTCTCTGATGCTTATCTCGTGTGAGACTCGTTTGCCTTGTGCAAGATGATCCGTCCAGATCGTTCCTTTAGTCATGTTGTGTCAAGGGAGACAACTATTTGTTTGATAACCAATGATGCGCAAGCTCTAAGTAGGCTAGGCCTACTTTTGAATCACTCTAGAATTCCATGTCCGAAAGTCTCCGATGAATGGTTATAAGAAACGTTATCTATTCCCCCGAGTTTATCTCATGCTTTGGTCTAAGTCAAACCCCCAAGAATCTTGTATGTTGTAGATAACTTCATGAACAGGCTTATGAGGCTGTTTTAACTTGAAAAAGAGTGCTCTCCCGCTTTGATTGATTTAAGGAAAGAGGAAGGTTGAAGAAGAAATGATTTGAAGAATGTTATCCCTATATTTTTATTTTTTATTTTATTATTATTTTTATTTTTATTTTTGTGTGACGCACCCTGATTTTTGCCTAGACCGCCCTTTCGGGTTTTCAATCTAGCGGGCATTTCTTTTGCGTCCCTTTTTTTTTTTTTTACAAAGTATGTACTCGAAGATGACTCAGAGAGGAGAGTATTTTTGTCTCTTATTGGGGGAGAGACATGCAATATTTTTAGGTTTGAATGTATTAGGCATTTTAGCTATCGACTTGGCTATCGGGAAGTTGTTCCAAGCATCGACTCGGTGAGCATAACGCACTTTGTAATGAGAGTTAGAAGAGGATAGCCCCTAGTGCGGATTTACTTTGACGAGTTCGTATATCTTGAACAGGAATTGGAAGGGGAGGGAAAGAATAAAAAGCCCCTAGTCTTGATGCTTGGATTTCAAAGAGAAGTGTATGAGAGAGGAAGCCCCTAGACTCGCCAATGAACGCTACTTGGCTCAAAGTACTAGAAAGATAGTTCTACCTTTAATGGACCCTAGTATTTATTTTTGATGTCTTAAGTGTTTGTTCAATTATTTTGTAAGTAAATCATCTAGAAATGTCTTGGCAAGTTTTGAGGAGAAGGCCTAATCATTAATGCGCCCTTCGGATTTCTTCAGGGATGATGGAGACGATCTTCAAGTTAAAAGTCTCATTTTTTCTTCATTTGGATTTAATCTTCATTGTAGGAGGAGATGAGAGGCCTCCTTTTTTACTTCATTATGTGTGGTTGAAACTTTTTCTTTGTGGGGCTATGAAAGCTTGAGAGTATTTTTTTTTATTTTTTATTTTTATTTTTTACTCTCAAAGCTTGAATTGAGTAGCCCCACTTTTGTTTGGGAATGATAATGCCTTTGACTTTCTTCCATTGTGGTCCTTCGACTTCTGCCATGAGCGCGGTAGTAGTAATGTGTAGCCCCTAGGCCTTCTTCTCAAAACTTGTTTAGAAATTTATATTATCAATTGCAAGGCTTTAAATTAATGACATTTATTGTTTGCGGATCAATCAAAAGGTACAACAACCTTAGAAAAGTGTATAGGAAATATGAATGACTTTTATTAATAACTAGAATTCAAAACAGACTCGATAGTTGACACAGACTAGAGAAGGAGGGAGATGGACTAGAATGACAGAACGACTCTTCGAGTTCATACTAGGAAATTAAAACCTATTCTATTTCTAAGGAGAAAGGGAGAGGATAGTTGTAGCCCCAAAGTGGTAAGGCTTTGAATTCTTCTTGAGGCTTCATTCTTCTTTGTGTAGCTTAAGGAGAGGGTTGATAGTAACACTTGGTATCTCTATTTCCTTCTTATCAATGAGATCTTGGATCACATCTTTTAAGAGGCGGCAAGAGTTGGTGTCATGGCCGGTGGCTCTGTGGAACTTGTAGAATAAGGGATACGATTGTAGTAATAGTTCACCTTGTGAATAGTCCCTTCTTCAGGCTTTATTTTGCCTTCCTTTAAGAGGATGACAAGGAGACCCTCTTGAGTAACCCCTTCAAGATTATCGTAGTGTCTTGTCGTTCCCATCTTAGTAAATTTGGATATATTAGGGTCACAGAGCCGCCTCTTCTTCTTAGGCGTGGTTGTCTCACAAAGGGCTTCGGCCTCCTTTCTATAGCATTCCTTTTTAGCTTACAAACGTGCTTGAAGTGTGCCGATCTTACTCTCGTAGAAAATCCTCTTGAGTTTGTAGACGGTTTTGGAATGCCTCAATCTCTTTCTTGTGACACTCTTCTTGGGCTTGTAGGCGACCGTGAAGGGTTGCGACTTCTTTCTCATAGTAATCCCCTTGGGTTTGTAAGCGAGTCATGAATTCTCCCTCCATTTTTCTCTTGAAGTCAGTGTATAGGGCAGTGGCGCCTACTTCGACCATTTGACTTACTTCTCCTTTTAGTCAGGCCTTGAGATCATGGGCCTCTTTCTTAGACTTGGCGTCGGACATGGCTTCGGGAGAGTTTGGAACGATCTATTCGCGATTCGGACGGACCTAACGGTATAGATATTGCGTTAAACCTAGATTAAGGTCCCAACAAGTCGGCTTTTTGAGGTGTATAAGCTTAGGAGTGAGTGAAGGTTGACCAAACGAGCACAGCACAGAAACTGACACGGACAGAAGGAGATGTCTCGTACGAGACAAGGATGTCTCGTACGAGGCATCCAGCACAGAACACAGAAATTCAGTTTTTAAACCTAATTTTGGTCGGACGGAACATAAGCCGTTTTGGGGGGTTTCTATCTAATAGTCACCCTAGAATATGAGCCCCTTGTTTTTCACCTGTATTGCACTCTCCCAAACGGACAATTTGGGCAAAGGTCCCATATTCTCATCGGAATCCACCATTCAATTTAGCCAAACCTAAGTGATTCTGTAATTGTTTTGCACTTTGTTAAACAACGCATTAATGCAATCAAACCTTGTGAATTTTAAGAGACAACCGAAAGGGACATGTTGAACGGTGCGGTCGAAACTAAGCCAAAATGGCATCCACAATCCCGCACAGAATAGTGAAAGTAGGAAAACACAGACTCGGATTTCCATAGGGAGGTTCTCCATTCTTTCAAAATCCTTTGTTCAACATTTTACCGAAGGGACATTCGTCATATTCACAAGGGAGGATTAGAGATTGTAAAGATGTGTTATCTTGGGCAAAGATTAAAACAACCCTAAGAATCGAACCGACCGGTCTCGAGGAGTGTCGTATTAACTAGTATGTATGCATGAGGTTGATGCAAGGCTTATGGCTAAGGCTCCCCATGAACACAGTCTAGGAGCGTGTCACGGAGTGGGTACACCATCTTTGGAGAGACCAGCGAGGGCCATTCGTTAGAATGGGGGTGCTGACCGACATCCGTCCTCCGATTGGGACCCGGATTTATAGGGTATGTAGTGCAATTATACTATATGTGTGCACGTGTGTGAGAGTCAAGTTCTAGATGTCAAGGGAAAAATAGAGGTTTTTTTTTTAAAGCAAGTAAAAGATTGCCGAACCAAAGTGGTTGCCTACGTTTCTCTCGATCTTCAGAAAAAGAAAGAGAGACTCAGGTCAACGTAGTTCGAGTTTGCAAATATTTTTGAGAAGAGAAGAAGCACATAAGCACGTAGGAGCACATAGAAGAGAGGGATAGAAGTACTCACAGTGCTTGCATTATTACCCATTAATGGGTGCAAAATAAACTAGGAGATGAGTAAAGTAGTCACCCCTAATTTATTCATTTTTTTTATACTCCGCTGCAAAAGATGTTAGTGCGAAAACAAAACATGTATATAACATAAATTATTTTTTTGCACATATGGGGACGGAGTAAAACAAGCAAAGAAAAGTTTTTAATTTTTTTTTTTTAATCTAGGGACTGATCTGAAATTTCTGAAAATCTGGAGCTATTCTGGAATTTTCTGGAACACAGGGACCAAACTGTAATATTCTAGAACTTCAGGACCAAACTGCAGTTTAGAAGTGCAGGGACCAATCTGCAAATTTTTTTTTAACAGCTGCCAGAATTTTTTTTAATGGCCTAATCATTACCAATGATTGCAAATGATTAAAAGGAGATTTAATCATAAGCAATCATTAGTCAATCATGACAAATGATTAAACCTTAAATTTTCCAAATTAAAAAGTGTTTGGCAGCTTACAAAAGGATGCCTCGTACGAGACATCCGATGTATCGTACGAGCGATCTCTTCTGAAGCCCAGATTCAAAACAGTACAAGTACAGATTCTGAACAGAAACAGTCCAAAAATTCACATAAAAATTCAGAAAAAATATGTTTTTAGCAAAAAATTACAAAGATTAAAACCACCTAATTTGTACGCAAGTCTAACCCACTTAATTTGTCCCCAGCGGAGTCGCCACTGTTGCACCCGAGAGGATTCCCGCTTGCCTTTTGAGAGTCACCACCATGTTGTTGAACGGAACACGGACCGTGAGATTCTTGAGTTCGGGGGTTAAGTTATGGATTGTGAAGGTCAAGGAGCACCCAATCCACCCAATCTATGATTGGTCTTGCTTAGGTGTTTTTAATCAAATAAAGAACAAGTAATTAAAATAATTAAAGCCAATAATTAATTTCTTAATTATTGGAATGTTGGATCATGTGCTTCGAGACCATCTCCATGGATTGGAGAGGCTCTAGGCTGATCCTTTTGATGGGATTACACTACTCTAAAACAAGGAATGAGATGAGAAGTAGAGATTAAAAGCGTAGTAGTTTACCTAAAGCGTTCTTGAGATTCCAATTGATGGCCTTGACTAAGGCCTTGATGATCCAAGAGTCTTGTGATGATTTTGGCTTGAAAAGATGAGTTTTTGGTGGTGTTTTGGTGTGAGGGATGAATAAAAACGGGATTCTTTGGAGAAGGACTGATTAGAGAGTTGTTAACCTCTCTTTGTGGTGAAAGGGATCATTAACTAGAATTAGGAGAGTCTAGGGTTAAAAGACTCTTTATTTATAGGCTTAGATTGCTTAGGGACCAAGTAGAGAGGTTTAATTAGGTAAGGAATCAATAGGAAACCTCCAGGAAGTCTCCTATTGATATGTTTCCCGGATTAGGAGAGTGTTGGCCAAGAAGAGATCGGGACGGAGAAGGGAAGTGAATCAGACTCGCAGACAGAGGAGATGTCTCGTACGAGACATTGATGTCTCGTACGAGGCATCCAGTGCAGCATTACTGTTTTATCCTTGTCTATAGGTTTTTTGTTCACTTTAGCCCCTGACTAATGGAGCCAGTTAGAAACTTAACGAAACATGATAAAACTAACGAGTTTTCATCCAAACACAAAGGCGAGACACGAGAGTAGTGTAATAATAAATGTGAGTTCAAAATGGGTGTCTACAGCCCCCAATCACTCTTAATGATGATGAAGAGATGGAACAAAAAGTGGTACCGGTTCGTAGGCCAAGAGGTTCTAAGGAAGCACCAAATTTATCAAGTGGAAGGCCTAGGGGAAGACCTAGGAAAGCGTAGTTCCATGATTGAAAAATGGAACCTAGAGTTTATTTTATTTCATAGTAATGATAGTTAGCTCTAGTTTAGAGAAGAATACTAGAAATTTGTTTTGTTTACTTTATTCCAAGAAGATCCTCGTAATAAAAGTTTATGATTTATTTGAACAGATGGCTTTGTTGATTGTTTTGTTCTTAAGTTATGGCATGTGAGCTATCTAGAACAAGGAAGTATTGGTCAAGTGAAAAGACCTTAAGTATGATTGGCTTATTGAAACGATCAGGTGAAATTAGTTTTGGTCTAGTAAAATGATCGAAACAAGGATAAGGTGACCTATAGAAACGGTTAAGTGTAAGAGTAATTGGCTTATTAAAACGGCTAAATGTGAATGAAAGTAGGTCTAGTGAATCAACCTGCAATGAATAAGTAAAGTCTAGTGAAACAACTTCCCTAAGTAGAATTGTTCTATCGAAACGCCAGAGATCTAGTAAACCGAGCTTTTGTAAAAGTTACATCTTTTGGGGACGGCCTATTCATGTGAAAGTATTAAGCATAGTACAATGCTTGTGTTGGCGTGAGTAATAGTGTTAAATGTGCGAGTTAACCTAGAACAAGTAAGAATGGTCTATTGAAATGACCGATGAAAATAGAAATGGTCTAATGAAGCGAACAATAAGTCTAGTAAAGTTGACTAATGAAGATAGTGATGGCCTGTTGAAACAACCAGTGGTCTAGTGAATGACCTATAAATTGAAAGTTAGTCTGTGGAGATGATCCATAGTATGAAAGTGCGTGAAAAAGTCTTGTATTCATGATAGGATCATATTATACAGCAAGTGTTGGAAATGCCAGAGTGGCTGAGTTTATGGTGCTAACTCAATGAAATATGACGGTGGACGACTATGGTGTTAGATTCACCGAATTGCTGGAATTTACCCCAACGTCTTTTGATAATGAGGCGCAAAAGGCTCGAGAATTTGAAGCTGGTTTGAGCGACCGAATCCGATATAGAATCAATACATTAATGCTACCAACCTATGATCAAGTGTTGGATAGGGTAAGGATAGTGGAGAAAGAATCAGATAGTTATCGCAGTAAGCGAGAAGAGAAGAAGAGTCAACTGAGAAAGAGTCGACTGAATCCAAAGGAAGCTGGAACCGCGATGGTGACAATTATAAGCAGAAGGCTACTGACGATCGTGAAAAGGAAGATACTACAAGTAAGTACCATAGTAAAGGCTATGGTAGTAGAAATGATGATAATAAGAACGACGCCAAGGGCGATGTTCTGATGAGAAGTTCTAAATGATTGCTTGGCTAAGAATATGAATTTAATTCCTGAGGTGTTAGAGAATTCTTTGGTTATGGATATTCAAACTAAGAGAATCGATCCCTATTACGTCTATATCTATGAAGTGTCCTTTGAAATTGGACGGGAAAGAGCTTGAGGTTGACCTCATAATTGGACATCGAAGAACTTGATGTGATCTTGGGAATAGACTGGTTAGCTGCATACCATGCCCATGTAGATTGCTTTAAGAAGGAAGATCATTTCAAATTGTTATCCGGAGAAGAGTGTTGTTTTTAGGGGCACAAAACCTAGAACCCGATCGAACCTTATATCGGTGATGAAAGCTCGTATACTATTAAGGAAAGGGTGTGAAGGTGTTCTGGCATACGTGAGTACTACGGAACATAAAGAAGTAACGATAGAGTCACTTTCTGTGATTAGAGATTTCAAGGGTGTGTTTCCAGAGGACTTGCCAAGAATACGCCTAAAAGAGAAGTCGAATTTTCCATCGATTTGGTACCGGAGACCACCAATATCGAAGGCACCATATTGAATGGCTTCGTCAGAATTGAAGAATTAAAGAAACAATTGCAAGAAGTTATTGGATAAAGGTTTTATTAGACCGAGTGTGTCGCCGTGGGGTGCACCGGTATTGTTTGTAAAGGATATGGATGGATCGACGAGGTTGTGTATCGACTATCGTGAATTAAATTGTGTAACGGTAAGGAACCAATACCCGTTGCCTAGAATAGATGATTAGTTTGACCAGCTTCGTGGAGCTGCTATTTTTCGAAGATAGACTTGAGTTCTCATTATCATCAGCTAAGAGTGGTGAAGGAGGACGACATAGCTAAGACGGACTTTAGAACTAGGTATGGGCACTATGAGTTCCTGGTAATGCCGTTTGGATTGACAAATGCACCTGCTGTGTTTATGGAGCTTATAAATAGAGTATTTCAAGAGTATTTAGACAAGTGTGTAATAGTATTCATTGACGACATCTTGGTGTACTCTAAGTCAAAAGAGGAGCATGAAGAACATTTGAAATTAGTATTGCAGATTCTAAGAAAGCAAAAGTTATATGCCAAGTTTAAGAAGTGTGAGTTCTGGCTTGGGGAAGTGGCGTTCTTGGGGAACGTGGTGTCTAAGAATGGGGTGGCTGTTGACCCTGCGCAATCGAGGCTATAGAAAATTGGGAGTGACCAACTTCTGTTAGCGAAAATAAGGAGCTTTTTAGGTTTAGCGGGTTATTACCGCAGGTTCGTAGAAGGATTTTTGAAGTTATCTCTACCATTGACTAAGTTAACCATGAAAGGGACAAAGTTTGTATGGTCGGACGGTTGTGAGAAGAACTTTCAAGAATTGAAAAGGCGATTGGTGTCTGCGCCTGTTCTTACGGTACCAACAAACAAGGATGTTTTTTGTGATTTATAGTGATGCTTCATTGAAAGGTTTGGGTTGTATGTTGATGCAGAATGACAAGGTGATAGCTTATGCGTCTAGGCAACTCAAGAACCATGAGAAGAACTATCCTAAACATGGTTTGGAGTTATCGGTCGTGGGTGTTGCATTAAATTTTTGGAGACACTATTTGTATGGGGTATCATGTGAGATTTATACCAACCATAAGAGTCTTAAGTATATTTTCACTCAGAAAGAGTTGAATATGAGGCAGAGGAGATGGCTTGAATTACTTAAGGATTATGATTACAAAATTCTGTACCATCCTGGAAAAGCCAATAAGGTGGCAGATGCGTTAAGTAGGAAGAACCATGGAACATTAGCGACTACGATTCCTAAGGGGGTAAGTAATTTGGGAAATAGTGAAATGGTGAAACTGGAAGCTAGAGTTAAAGGTTATATTTGGCTCAGATGAGTGTTCAACCAACATTGTTGGTGAGAATCAAGGAAGCTCAAAATGTAGATGGGAGTTAGCAGCAATCCACAAGACCATAAGTAAAAAGGGAATGGTAGATTTCCGTGTTAGTGATAATGGGATTATAAGGTATCAATCGAGGATTTAGGTGCCTAATGATGAAAGTATTAAGAGGGAAATTCTTGAGGAAGCTCACTGTTCAAGGTTTTCGATTCATCCTAGGAGTACTAAGATGTACAGGGGTTTAAAGGAATCCTTTTGGTGGAACAATATGAAGAGTGAGGTAGCAGAATTCGTGTCCAAGTGTATAGTATGTCAGCAAATGAAAAGGGAGCACCAGAAACTCGCGGGATTACTACAATCGCTACCTATTCCAGAGTGGAAGTGGGAGCACATCACTATGGATTTGGTGATTGAACTTCCTAGGACATTAAAGGGTCATATGCAATTTGGGTTATAGTGGGTAGGCTCACTAAATCGGCTCACTTTCTAGCAATCAAGGTGACTGATTCGTTGGAGAAGTTAGTTAGTTGTACGTGGATGAGATCGTGATGTTACATGGGATACCGGTCTCTATAATTTCAGACCGAGATGCGAGATTCACATCAAACTTCTGGAAGAGTTTACAGAGAACATTGGGGATGGAACTAACTATGAGTACAGCATTCCATCCTCAGACAGACGGACAGTCAGAAAGGACTATTCAAACTCTTGAAGACCTTTTGAGAGCAACGTCGTTGGATTGGCAAGGAGCGTGGGATGATCACCTACCACTAGTGGATTTTGCCTACACAACAGTTACCACTCTAGTATTAGAATGGCACCGTATAAAGCTCTGTATGGGCGGAAATGTAGATCGCTTGTGTTGGGATGAAGTAGGTGAAAGGAAGTTAACTGGACCCGAAATTGTTCAGGTAACGGCGGATAAGGTTCATCAGATTCGTAAATGGTTTGTTAACTGCTCAGAGTGGGCAAAAATCGTATGCAGATAATCGAAGACGTGAAATCAGAGTTCCAAGTAGGAGATCACGTATCTTGAAGATCTCACCGACAAAAAGGGGTTATGCGATTTTGGATTCGTGAAAGTTAAGTCCTAGATATGTGGGACCATTTGAGATTCTAGAACGAATAGGAGGAGCAGTAGCCTATAAGTTGGCTCTACCTCCGTGTGCTGACTGGTGTACACAACGTGTTTCACGCTGTCGATGTTGAAAAAGTACGTAGCGACCCGAGCCACGTCATAGAGTACAAACAGTTACATTTTCGTGAAGGACTTGAGTTAATGATGAGAAGCCAGTAAAGATTGTAGACCGTAAAGATCAAGTTTTTCAGAAGCGAGTGATTCCATACGTAAAAGTGCAGTGGAGCAATCACACGGAAGAGAAGCCACGTGGGAGCTCGAAAGTGAAATGAGTGTATATGTATCCCGCTTTGTTTGAAAGATTAAGGTACGTTTAGTTTGGAGGACCAAAACTCTTTTAAGGGGGTAAGAATGTAATAACCCAAATTTCCTCTTTATATTTTGTTTATTTTAAAACCTTAATTATTATTTGGGCCGAACTTTTAATAAAAAGATTAGTTTAGTATTGGGTCAAAAGTAGAAAGCCCGATTCATTAACTAAGAGGATTAGGAGTCCATTTTTAAATTAGGGCTTTGGGAAGCCCTATTAATATAAATACTCTCTCTTAAACCCTAAGATTATGTTATTCCACCGCAAATAAAAGAAAAGGAACGGGAAGAAAGAAAGGGGCGGCGCAGAAGGGAGACGCAAAGAGAGGGAGAGAGAGACGGTGAAGGAGAGAAAGAGAGAAGGCGAA